>CM055907.1:53210311-53810311 GCA_029582155.1 Panopea generosa
ACAATCGTTGCAAATTACTAAGAAAAAGCAGAAAATCATTGACGAACAAATTGAAGCCAATTTAAAATATCAGTCTGAAACGGTAACTGGAAATTGTGACTTGGAAGAATTAAATGCAAATGAACTGAAAATGAGACTAAGTGCATAAGGTGTACACACCAAATTCAGAAAGAAAGAAAAAATACTATTAGATTTACTGAAATCAAAATTACGATCATAATCACGGGTGCACGCCAGATTAATCAGTGAAAAATATGCTTAATGAGATTTATGTACATGTATTAGATATTTATGTCTTATAAGTGTCACAGTATGCTATATTAAGTTTCAGAGCACATTTCAAGCAGAGACATCGGTGTTTTAGAGCACGTTTCTAGCAGGGACAT
The DNA here is from genome assembly GCA_029582155.1 of Panopea generosa. NCBI lineage: Eukaryota > Metazoa > Mollusca > Bivalvia > Adapedonta > Hiatellidae > Panopea > Panopea generosa. Next base: position 53,210,698 of record CM055907.1, read on the forward strand.
CCATTTTCTAAAGCACAATTCTAGCAGGGACATTCGTGTTCTAAAGCACAATTCTAGCAGGAACATCCTTGTTCTAGAATACAATCCTAGCAGGGACATCCGTGTTCTAGAGCAAGTTGTTAGCAGGGACATCCGTGTTCTAGAGCACCTTTCTAGCAGGAACATCCGTGTTCTGGAGCACATTTCTATCAGGAACATCCGTGTTCTAGAGCACAGTTCTAGCAGGGACATCCTTGTTCTTGAACACAAGTGTAACAGGGACATCCTTGTTCTAGAACACAAGTGTAGCAGGGACATCCTTGTTCTAGAACACAAGTGTAGCAGGGACATCCTTGTTATAGAACACTAGTGTAGCAGGGGCATACATGTTCTAGAGCACGTTTCTAGCAGGGACATCCGTGTTCTAGAGCACCTTTCTAGCAGGGACATCCGTGTTCTAGAGCACATTTCCATCAGGAACATCCGTGTTCTAGAACACAGTTCTAGTAGGGACATCCTTGTTCTAGAACACAAGTGTAGCAGGGACATCCTTGTTCTAGAACACAAGTGTAGCAGGGACATCCGTGTTCTAGAGCACATTTCCATCAGGAACATCCGTGTTCTAGAACACAGTTCTAGCAGGGACATCCTTGTTCTAGAACACAAGTTAAGCCTGGACATTCTTGTTCTAGAACACACGTGTAGCAGGGACATCCGTGTTCTTTAGCACGTTTCTAGAAGGGACATCTGTGTTCTAGAGCACCTTTCTAGCAGGGACATCCGTGTTCTAGAGCACATTTCTATCAGGAACATCCGTGTTCTAGAGCACAGTTCTAGCAGGGACATCCTTGTTCTTGAACACAAGTGTAGCAGGGACATCCTTGTTCTAGAACACAAGTGTAGCAGGGACATCCGTGTTCTTGAGCACGTTTCTAGAAGGGACATCTGTGTTCTAGAGCACGTTTCTTGCAGGGACATCCGTTTTCTACAGCACGTTTCTAGCAGGGACATCCGTGTTCTAGAGCACGTTTTTAGCAGAGACATCCGTGTTCTAGAGCACTTTTCTAGCAGGGACATTCGTGTTCTAGAGCACATTTCTAGCAGGGACACCCCTGTTCTTAAGCACTTTTCTAGCAGGGACATTCGCGTTCTAGAGCACATTTCTAGCAGGGACATTCTCAGGTGTTTCTCTGAGAGCTCTTTCTCATGTGTTTCTCTGAGAACGTTTTCCCAGGTGTTTCTCTGAGAACCCTTTTTCATTAGTTTCTCTTAGAGCTCTTTCTCAGGTATTTCTCTGAAAACACTTTTTTTCAGTTATTTCTTTGATAACTCTTTCTCAGGTGTTTCACTGAGAACTCTCTTTTTCAGGTGTTTCTCTGAAAACTCTTTCTCATGTGTTTCTCTGAGAGAACATTTTCTCAGGTGTTTCTCTGAGAACTCTTTCCCAGGTGTTTCTCTGAGAACCCTTTCTCATGCGTTTCACTGAGAACTCTTTCTCATATGTTCCTCTGAGAACTCTTTCTCAGGTGCTTCACTGAGAACTCTTTCCCAGGTGTTTCTCTGAGAACTCTTTCTGATGTGTTTATCTGAGAGAACATTTTCCCAGGTGTTTCTCTGAGAACTCTTTCCCAGGTGTTTCTCTGAGAACCCTTTCTCAGTAGTTTCTATGTGAGCTCTTTCTCATGTATTTTCTCTTAAAACACTTTTTTAGTAATTTCTCTGATAACTCTTTCTCAGGTGTTTCACTGAGAACTCTTTCACAGGTGTTTCTCTGATAACTCTTTTTTATGTATTTCTCTGAGAACTCATTATCAGGCGTTTCGTCTGTTTAAAAGTGTTGAGTTTTAACTCAGTTAATCCGTACGTACGCATAAACACGAAGCTCGCTTACTAAATCGGAAGCCCTTTTGGTTCATGCTAAGAATAGAATCACTGTCGATCTCTGCAGAGGGGTAGGAATCCTCCGAATGGGTGTCATGTTCATTTTATCATATTTTGTCATGTTCACTATGGTGGTTAAATCATCAACGCCTGTGTGGTTCCAGGGAGCCATGAGTGATGGCAAGAATAGGATCACTGTGGCTTATGCATGTCGTAAGAAGCGACAAATTGAGTAAGACGATAGAATTTGCTAAAACTCTGCAGGTATCAAGGTTCTAGGTTCATTCTGCATATTCATTTGTTGGTGTATTTTTTTTTAATCTGTATGTTAATTTGTTGTTTTTGTACATATAGAGTGAACTGGAATCTTCCTTCCTGTTGGCGTCGAATTACCTATAATGTGTTGGTACGCCGTAAAACCCTATTCATTCATTCTTACTAAATCGGTATACAATGTTACGCTGAAAAGCCAATGCCGAGTGATTCACTTAGAATTCGTACTAAAAGTCGTTAATTTTTAACTTGAGAAGCTCCCTTTAGAATTCGGTCAATTAGGATCAGGTGCTTTCCCGAGATTTCGGCTGATTCGAATAATTCCTCGCGAATGTTATACCGACTTTACCGCTAATCTGATTTATTTTAATTTTTTTGACAAGTGGGATTGTATTGGATCTCTAATTAATTAAATGCCATGGTTATTTTCTACCAACGTTAATAAATACTAATCTCATGTGTTAATTACAGTATTTATATCCCGATTGTTGCGTCGTTAAGCTATTTAGCGAAACGTATATCACATTGATTTTCTAATTCCCCATGTTCGACGGTTAATTGTATGTTCATACATATGTATGCATATGATGCCGGCTTGCGTAGTAAATGAATTGACGAAACATGAAAATATCAACTTTGTTTGCCCTAAGAGATTGTTTACGTTAGTCCATTTTTGAATGAAGGATTAAATCAAGGAATTAGAGAGATAATATATATCTGTATGTCCTTAATTAAATGAATGAAAGGACAAACGAACGAATTACCGATTTGTTAACGGTAAGTCGATATAGACATCGGTAATTGTGTGAGAATACGAAGGCGGCTAAATTAAAAAGTACGATGGACTAAAGTCTCTGAATCCGCCCCAGAGTTACATGCATCAGGCCTCCAGTTCGCTCAGAACATTCAATTTAATTCACTACCGCATTCGCGGTTACTCGGGTATCCCAATGTGCATATTTATACATGTACGTTGCACGTACTTGAAAAGTTCTCATCAATATACATACATACGTTTTGTGTTTGTCAACGTACCAAATTTGGTAAAGTTTGAAAAATAACTTAATTCGGTTTACAATCCAACACGTATTACTCAAAATGCATTAACTTTAATATGAACGTAATTTAACAATGCCGTGTGAATTGAGGTAAATCACTCAAAGTGAAGGTGTCAAATGGTAGGCATTTTAACAAATGATCAAGATATTTATTAATTTTGCACATGTCCCCCCCCCCCCCTCCTCCACCCACCCAACGATTTATGTCAATTAATATTATTAGGCTATATATAAGAATACTTCAACATATTAATATTCTAAATAAAGTAATAATAACAGCAACAGCAACAACAACGACGACGATTACGAGAACGACTACGATGATAATGATGATAATTATAATATTCAGTATTTATGTAATGTAGAGGGTTCTTTTCAATAAGTCAATCTTCCATGAGGCCCACTAAACGATTTATGTTTCCTTGTATTGATGTTTATAGTCTTATTTTCTTTACGCTTACATTTGCTATTGAGTAATAATAATACTAGTAGTAATAATAATGATGATGATTATGATGATGATGATGATGATGATGATGATGATGATGATATTGATGATATTGATGATATTGATGATGATGATGATGATGATGATGATGTGTTGATGATGATGATGATAATGACTTTATTTTACGAGAAAACTCAGTTAGACTCAATCTTCCCTGAGGTCTTTAACATATGATGCCAGGAGAGAAATAATTAAAATTAAATGTAAGAATGTTTGTTATCCAAATGAAACCATGTGACCAACTAACTGTACGCTGGTGCCATATTAGTTTCAGCTAAAACGATATATCTATTATAGCTAATAACATGTCCCAAGACTACATATGTCCGTACGACGTGTGGACCACACCAAAAACCATTGCAATGGTAAATTACTACTTGTCTAATTTCAACAACAAAACAACATAACACTTACTTCTACCCATGTTTTCTATAGATATAAAATAACAATATATGATTTTTTTTTAATTATACAGCCGAATGTGTATTAACGGTCACCTCTATTAAGCAGCCACTTGTCTTAAGCAGCACATTGGCTTCCCGTTTATATATAAAAATATCCGACTATCGATACATCTATCGCTATTAAAAAAACTTCAGTTATGATCTACAGAGTTAATTTAAAAGATAAAAATGAAAATGGCTCTGAAACGGACCAGATTTTTTGTTTGTTTCAAGACTGTCAAATAAATATTTTCTTACCTATACATATATTGTCATTCCTTCTTAAGTCCCTAACCAACACTTACGTTATATTTTTCCTATAAACAAATCCATCTTCTATCATAACAATTAACTTAGGAGATTACTGAAGTGTTTCACACAATCACACATTTTATACTGATTCCAACACACGGTACAGTGTGCATAATCCGCCTTTTCAAAGCTGTCAATTGACAATAACTATTTCAACTACCTAAGTAAATCATTCATTTTTTTAGCTTGCTTTGTGTGTACATATAGTTATGATAGAGTATTATCATGTATTGTGATTCAGAGTAATTCATGTCATTATAACAAAAGTGAGAATTATGTATATTGAAAAGTATTACATTACATAACAATATTTTGGGATTTAAAACTCTGCATAAAAGTGTAAGTAATGGAGCCCATGGACCAGTGGTAAATCATCGGATCAAGGGTAGGAGGATCGTGGGTTCGATCTTTGTTTTTTGTAAGAAACCGTTCGAACCAAGGACCCATCGCAAAGGAGGTATGCCAAACGAACACGACCTCTTGATCGCCATAACACTGCAAACTCGAACCATGGTATGGACCAGACAGTCTAAAGGAACATACGGCAATGCTGAAAACGGTTTTCAGAAAATGAAAGTTTTATGTTGAAATTTAGCAAATCTAATTGACAATGTTTCCTTTCAAAGCCAATGCATTTTTGTACATTTATGTAAAATTTACTGTTACCGATAAAGTATTGCAAACTTACACGACTACAAACATTTAAAGAATTGCGCCATGACCAAAAAAAATATGTGGGTATAAACGATGCGATTGCGATAGCGACTGAGGTGAGCGATTTTTTGGTAATCTGGTCGAAACGTTTGGTCGCACTGACGACATAATTATACACGACAAAGCAGCTGAACCATTTTGTTCATTTGAACCGCTGTTCAATAAAAACAAATACGGATATAAATCACTCTTAAAGAGAAATAATACGATGAAAAACGGCTGACATTAACAAATGCTTTATTCGTTTTTGTGGGATCGCAATGAATCATTTTGCTCATAAGAAATGTCAGAAATCCAAATTGTCAATACATCCATTGAACGTCTTCATAAAATTTTTTACAGCACCCCGGAGACAATATTGCTCAATGTAAAATATTCGGCAAATGGCTTAATGTTTTATCCTTAATGTCATACAGTACTGTAAATGTCAGTTACGTACAGGTCATACATGAACAGTATTGCATGAACTTTTACTGAGTGTTTTAAATGTATTGTTTATATATATTTATTTTTAAATTTATTCATTTTACCTCGATTGTGAAATAAGTTCTTACAACTTAGATAATTATTGTACGAGATCTTCCTTGTTAGAACAAGTACTAAGTATATGTGGATAAAATGCTTTCAATCCTTGATCAAGATCACCACACATCGCCGTGACGGAGGTTCGAACCCATGACCGACTGGTCCAGGGTCCGATGCTCTACTACTGGACACCATGTTCAGCTTTAAATGTATTTCGGTAGTTCACTAAAGTCGTACTTTCTTATGAAATGCTCTCTACATTATCTGGGGTTAACATACTTTGATTAATTTATTTGTGAATCTTACTTTCAAGATAGATGGTAACTTAAAGGCAAAAGAAAAATGTTTGCACTACTGGTTGACCCCCGACCGTTCGGATGAAAAAAATTATTGTTTTATTAAATTGAACAATCCCTGGGGGACTTGGTGGGGGTCTTACTTGTAAAAAAAAAATGTTACAAAACACACATTTTTGCCTTGTTCGATCATGAACACACCGTGACGGGAGTATTACTCAATAAAGACCTTTATATGAAACAATTTCAACAAGAAATTCATTGTAAAATCCTAATATGCATCCTATTTTTTGGCTCAATACACCGATATTCTTCACAATGTCAATAAACACTGGGTGGGGTAGTTTTTGACACGGTTTATGTTGCAGGAAATGAAAACTTCGGAAAATCTTTGATTACTTAATCCTTAGAATAGGTCTACAAATATAAAATATTTTCTGACCAATGTCTAGAACACCCATTAAGTATCATTTTCCAAATAAAATGTCAGCCACAAAATTTACTCACCCATTGACAAGATGTGGGGCACAAATATCGCGCTATTATGAAGCCAACGCCGTATATTATATTGACGTCACATGTGCATTTGATGACGTCGATTATTTGCTGGATTTTAACCAAAATAAAAAGATTGCGTGGTAATATATAGTTCACATTTTGTCAGCAAGTCTACAAATAGATCTGTGGTCGTTTCAATTAATTATCATGGATAACACATTATTGTTCTTGTAAATGGTATTTCTGTCTTAAATACCGCTTTCAGCGGAGTCTACAGTTTTCAGTTATTCGAGACAGAGTGGACTAGAGGGGCGTACTTAGGGGCGCATCACAATATATGAACGGGCACACATGTTTTTCAGTAGAAATAAAGTGAATTTTAATAAAATATTGGAGTTCAGGTGGGGGGGGGGGGGGGGGGGATGCCTCGGTTTTTTAAAGAGTAGATCCGCCATTGACTATCATTTGTAATGCATAATGAAGTAATGGAGCATGTCTGCCAACAGTATTCAGAATTAACTTAAAGCTTAATTTAACACTGGAATAGATCTATAACATATTTAAATTTTCTGATTGAACACCACTTGATTTAAACAGAGGAGGGAATAAAAATCTGAAAATTATGAGTTTGTTATTGTAACCATGCGCAGTGAAAATATACCACACGCAAAGAAACGATAATATTGCAGTGGTATAGATTGCCAAATTTGGAATTTACTCGGGTAGGGTGGGGTTGTTTTTGACTTCTCCTGACTGAAGGGATCCAAGGTCGCATCCCCCGATGAATCTTTTAAAACGTGTTTGCTCCACTGGGTTAAAAAATACTACTTGAACATACTAGATCTATCGGTCGCTCCAGACAAGGTTTCTCGGACAGCACAGTCTAAATTAGGTCGATATTTTACATAAAGGACACTGTTGATTTATGTATGAAAAAGTTCATACTACAGCTTTTGTACACCCGTCCAGATAAATGTATATTGCTTCTATCGAGTGTTAGCCTTTTTTTATTTTTTAGGCTTTGTTACTCAGCAGAGTAACTGAGAATGCCACGCTACGCGCCAGGGATTGGGCCTTGCATCTTTTTTGGGTTAACAACAGTACCGATACACAACAGATACAAGTTTCAATGGCGGATCTACTGTTTAAAAAAGTCTGGGGTGGTATTCATCAATCATTCTTAAGAATATTCTTAGATTTGAACTCAAGAATGAATTTTGAAAAACACACTTTGAGACCATTTATTCAGACCAAAAAGCATGTAAGGACACCTAACAGATAGTAAAAAAAAAACCTGTCATGATTATTCAATCTGTCATAGTAAACTAGATATCTAAGGTTGAAATTTGAATTTTCAAGCTCAAGTCTACGGATATTTTCAAGAAAGGTTGGTGGATACGACCCCTGGTGTACTCCCGTATTTTATTAGAATTCACTATATTTCTACCGAAAAGCATGTGTGCCCATTCGGATTTTGTGTTGCGCCCCCAAATACGCCCAACCCCTCTCAACTGAAAGCTTGGATCCGCCCCTGAATTTGATATATATATATATATTTAGCTTGTACGTCAGATGTATAATCTGTTTGTTTGGGATAAACCTCTCTATAGGTCACTAATAAAATAAACAGTAGACCTGTTTATAAAAAAGTTTATATATATCTATTAAGTAGTAAGTCTAGTCAAGTCAAAACAGTATATTCCATTTAGATCTACGTTTTCTCTGCTTCTTTTAGTTTAAACTTATTTATTTTACTTTAATGGTGAAACACGTTCTTACAACTTAGTCAGATCACGCTCGAAGTTTCCCTGGGTATTATACCACACATGGCCGTGGCGGAGGATCGAACCCACGACCCTCCAATCATGGGTTCGGTACTCTACCACGTGCCCCACAACTCTACTTCTTTTAGGTTGATAAAACTTCTTTTGTTATTGTTCTTTCTGATGACGATATTTTATGTCATTATCAGATTTTCCGTTCATCTACTTTTTAAATGGTTGTTACATTATAATTCATTATTGAAATGGTTTTGCCAGCATTAAAATTGAAAAAAAAACACACAACAACATGATGTAATACATCCACTCTAGATAAGTAAGTTTAAATAAAATGAAGATTTATTTTCTACCAAGGCCATTGTAGGTATTGGTCTTAAATATTTGTCGCATAAAAACATACAGTTATTTTGAGTAAAAATAATAATAATAATAACAATGATCTACTAAAACACTACGGAAATAGCCATAGGCAGTCCGATTGCTTGAATAAACTAATCGGAAACTTTATCAGAATCCAGATACTTTTTTTTCTTAAGAGGGAAGTATCTGTTAAAAAAAAACAAGCGTCAACAACAATTGAAGTTTCAAAGTTTATGAGCTTCTTGGCAAGATATTTGCCTAACACTATTCACAATGATTACAGAAATACGGTAAAGACAATAATATACAGTTAAATACAGTGCAAATAAATATAATGAAAGTAGAATATAGATAAAGAAACACTCAAAGTTTCAAGAGTACTTTTTCTAATGATGAATGCTACCAAAGCTTTCTTCGTGCCGCAAAACGAGTTTTTTATTAGATACAGGCATGTATCCGCGATTTTAGAATAAATAAATTCAATCATTATTGGTTGAGGTAATGTGATAACAAGGCCAGTTCAGTTGCTAGGCACTTTCAACACGTGTACATTGTTTGATTTTAATACGAATTTTATAAGCCAAAATACCATTTCTTTTTGTGTTGTACTAAGTACAACGATATTTACAACTAAATATTTAGAACAAATATCTTGGCCAACACTTGATGAATTTACATATACCATGTTGTCTAAAAATGGAAAAAATGTTAAAAATTCTAAAATGTATACAAAAAGCTCTTGTTATAAGAAAAATATACCCTTGAAAGTATGCTTGTTTCGCAAGCTTGTTTCATGTAATGTCTTACTCAATGTGTTATGAATGTTTTGTAATGTTTATTAGAATATGTATTGTCTTTGTCATATTTCTTTTTAAAACGTTGTAAATGGCCAAAGACAAAATTTGCCGATTGCTGAATAAACTTGAATTGTTATTGTTTGATTTAATTGGCACAACGTTATTACTTTTTATATGGACAGCAGATAGGTGGACATATTTGACACACGACACGTATGGTTTATTCTCTGAGACTCGGGCAACGATGTAAAAGTAATAAATTACCTTGTTTAATTAAATGTTAGGTTTAACGCATATATAGACATTTCGGTTATTTAATTTTAATTGCTGTTACTGTTATTGTCACTATCACTATCACTATCACTGCCACTGCAACTGTTACTGTTATTGTCACTGTCGCTATCACTATCACTATCACTGCCACGGTCACTGTTACTGTTATTGTCACTGTCGCTATCACTATCACTATCACTATCATTGCCACTGTTACTGTTATTGTCACTGTCGCTACCACTATCACTGCCACTGTTACTGTTATTGTCACTGTCGCTATCACTATCACTATCACTGCCACTGCCACTGTTACTGTTATTGTCACTGTCACTATCACTATCACTATCACTGCCACTGTTACTGTTATTGTCACTGTCACTATCACTATCACTGCCACTGTTACTGTTATTGTCACTGTCACTATCACTATCACTACAACTGCCACTGCCACTGCCACTGCCACTGCCACTGTTACTGTTATTGTCACTGTTGCTATCACTATCACTATCACTATCACTGTCACTGCCACTGTTACTGTTATTGTCACTGTCGCTATCACTATCACTGTCACTGCCACTGTTACTGTTATTGTCATTGTCGCTATCACTTTCACTATCACTTTCATTGCAACTGTAACTGTTACTGTCACTGTTACTGTCACTGTCACTGTCACTGTCTCTGTTATTGTTATTATTATTGTTATTGTCACTGTCACTGTCATTGTTATTGTTATTATAGTAGTAGTAGTAGTAGTTGTAGTAGTAGTAGTAGTAGTAGTAGTAGTATTAGTAGTAGTAGTAGTAGTAGTAGTAGTAGTGGTAGTGCTTGTGGTGGTAGTAGTAGTAGTAGTAGTAGTAGTAGTAGTAGTAGTAGTAGTAATAGTAGTAGTAGTAGTAGTGGTAGTAGTAATAGTAGTTGTGGTGGTATAGTGGTGGTGGTGGTAGTAATGTTGATAATATTATCATTATTATTATTAAATTGTTATTTGTTTTTATTATTATTATCATTATTCTATTATTACTACTACAATTGTTGGTAATATACCATTACACAGTCTATGCTTTAGCGTTAACGGTTTTGACTATCCTATAAGTTGTTCTACAGATTTGACGTATCTGGAGTATTGTACACGCCATCGTTATTGGATAAGTTCTGAAGAAATCTAAATAACAAATCATACCTCCTCTGAGATATCGCCGAGCCCAACATACTAGCATTTATCACAAATACGTTGTTTACGTTCCTTTTGAGTTAACGTTATAATTCAAACAACTCCATTATTCGGTTCCCCCATTTCCTCGGAGACCATGGTTTCTTTGCTTCTGTATTTTTATACATGACAACCCCCGCACTTGGCGACCGTACAGATTACTCGTAATAAAGACACATGGTTAATTGAACCAGCTCCCGAGTTGTCTGGGTTTTTTGACTTGATTCATGCAATTTCTTTCATGCCGCTAACAGGCTGGTTAATAAAATATATTTCATTCATGTTTTGCTGTTTTTTATGTTTTTTTATTGCTGCTATGATGGATACTGTACATAACATTACTTTGTATCAATATGTGATCAAATGTTATCTGACTCATTTGATAAGGATTGGAGGGGTCAAGGTTTCTGATAGATGTTTTGTTTGTTTTTTATGATATTTAGGGATGATGGACGATCAGATAGCATTGCCGGGGCCACTCCTTCCTGGGATTCAAACTGGAAGGCTAAACATTTCTCGAGTACGCCTTTCTCCGCAAGTAACCGATAGCTTCTTAGTTTGAATCAGTGGTGAGAGACGAATACCAGTGAGACGTAATGTCTGTATCAGTCATCACGAAGATTCAGTCCGGGCGGGAAGTTCAACTCGATTTGTAGTCAGACGCACTACCGACTGTGCTAACCGGTTCCGGCGTTTCTCATGAACTAAGTTTCAAACGTTTTTTGTCGGGGGGGGGGGGGGGTTGAGGGGGTGGAGGGGGGGGGGTATTTAAATTTTACATCAATTGTGAGAAAAAAAGTCTTACAAAGTACACACATTACGCAACATGCCTTCCTGTGTACATTATAAGCATGGTGATGGTTGTGTAGTGAATATTGGGCGATCGTGCCAAGATTCCCAGCTGCACCCGACACCTCATAGAAACAACCCTCAGTACTGGGTCTACTCAGGAAGCGGATTCGACATTAATTCATGATTTATAAGCATTCAACATTTTCACAACCGAGATGAAATAAATTAGTATAACTTGTTGTTGTTGTTGTGTGTGTGTGGGGGGGGGTGTGGGTGTGGGTGTGGGTGTGGGTGGGTGTGGGTGGGTGGGTGGGTGGGTGGGTGTGGGTGGGTGGGTGGGTTGTGTGTTTGGGTGTGGGTGTGGGTGTTTTAAACAACCAAATTCCATTGATAGAAATATATTTGAACTAGAATTTCAGGTTCCGAATTGAATATCAAAGTATTGCAAATTAATAAATTTTCGATGCCATGCGAAGATTTACATTCAAAAGAAATAACCCTCTAATTAAAAAATCACAAATAGTCAATATTTTGTATAGCCCTCGTCTGCTTAAATTACAGGTCAGGCATAGCCACAACTATTGTCTTGCATTTCAGCAACATTCAATGCATTTTAAATGCTATCTACAGTAACTGAATCAAAGTATCGGAAAGTATTGATAGCCAAGCTTTAATAAATATTCATACGCGTTTCCGATTTGATTGATATTATTGTAGCGTATGATTTATTCTATGTAACATTCTTTTTAAAAATGTCATAATACAAGGTCAATAATAGAATTTATTTTCATTGATTTATTTGTTTCTGGTTGCATGTATAGAATACATCAAATAGACATGGAAAGAAAAAGTAGTCCCCGTGGCGTATTATCATTTTGGCGGTTATAAAGACTACAAAGCTAGATAACGACGTGAAAAGCAGGGCTTTTCGCTGTTACAACGCACTGAGCCATATGCGGCAGTAAGCCATAATCGCTTACTGCCGCAGTTTATATGGCTTACTGCAGCAACAAGCTTAGTGCTCAGGAAGGGGAAACACAGTGCTACATATGTGTATTTTGTATGGCTTAGTCCAGCAATTGTTTTGATATTTTCATAGATGTGTTAACAAAACGATACTGTAAAATATCAAATTAACGGTCATTTGACAGTTATTATATTAAAAAAATTGTAGGCAGTTGATTTTCTTTGCAAAGGACGAGAAATAATTCTAGTAATTGGGAATTTTATCTTAAGATTACTTTTCAAGAACTTTTCCAACTTTTATTTTACAGTTGTATTTTTTAACTAAAATAATAATGAATTTTATTTCGTTGATAATTTTCTTCTTTTATATCATTTTGCGGCATAGTATTTTGTATGTCATAGTTTGTGTGTTTACTTATCGACACAACAAGCCATACGAAAATTTTATGTTGGAATTTTTCATATGACTTACTGTGTTGGGTACTTTTATGGCTCACTGAACTGCGTCGATGTGAAAGCAACCAATTGAGCTTATCTTTATACGCCCACTTTGAAAAAAACGGAGCGTAATATGTGATGGCGGGTGCGTCTGTCTGTCCGTCCGTACGTACGTACGTCCGCCCGGCCGTCATACTTCGTGTCAGGAGCAGAACATAAAATCCGTTCGAGGTATTGACTTGAACTTAAGCATATAGATAGATGACAATAAGACGATGTACCGAACGCGAAAACCAGGTCTAAAGGTTAAAGGTCAAAGTCATCGAATTGGATTCAAAGTTCAAATCTGTCATGGTTCGTGTCCGAAACAGAACATAAAAACCGTTTGAAGTATTGACTTGAAACTTGGGATATAGGTACAAGCTGATTATGTCAAAGCGCACGAATCCGGCTGGTAGGCCAAAGGTCAAGGTCACAAATTGAGAAACTGTCTGTCACTTTTTGTGTCCACAGCATAACTTAAAAACTGTTGAAGGTATTAATTTGAAACTTGGAATATAGGTAGGTGGCAATGAGTCTTTGTGCAGAGTGCAACGCTGGTCGCCGCTGCCAAAACCCCTCACCCCTCTTAACCCCCCCCCCCCACTCCAGCAACGAAATCCCCCTCAACCCCCCCCCCCCCCCCATCCTCATTTGTTTTTCACAAGACAACAAGACGATGCAAAGAAACTTCTAACCACAATCCCGCACCCGCACCCCCACCCCCGACAAAAAACAAATAAATTAAAAACCATTGAAGGTATTGATTTGAAACTTGGAATATAAGTATCACCGCCCTTAGCAACCCCACCACCGAAATCCCCCCCCCCCCCCCCCCCCCCCCCCCACCACCACAAAAAACATTTCCCACTAATTGTTTTTCAACAAGACGATGTAAAGAAACCCCACCCCCTAACCACAATCCCCGACACCCTCCCCCCCCCCCCCCAAACCTGTTTTGAAACCGAAATTTCTTTTTTTTTCTCAACACCCCCATCTCAATTTTTCCCTCATTCAATCTAAACCTTCGGGCGTATAATGCCCCCGCTTGACGGAGCTCTTGTTAAAAAAATTTACACAGAGTAAACTTTGCAAAACAGTCACATTTGTGAACACTTGAAGCTACTTGTGCACACCGGAGTAACGCATTTATTTCATATGTACAGGTCGGTTAGAGCAATATATAGTATAGTTATGGTTTTGACACTTTACAGGCCAGGGATCATCGAGACCGTCAGTGAAGTAAAAATGTATACGTTTATATGTAATGGTACGTTCTCACCGCCGATCTGAGTATCTCGATCAAACTTGATCATGCGGTCGTGAAATAATCTCCCTCGGTCTGCAAGGGGTGGGGGTCCGCCCGGTCTGCAGCGGTCTACCTTGGTCGGTAGCGGGCGGGGTTTCAACACGGATTTTTTCGCTCGAGAAGCCAGACGGTCTGGAAGCGGTCTGATATACATCTTGTAGCGCTCTGGTAAACTCATGTATACTCGTGTGCAATGTCTAGTTTATTCGGAAGACATCTAGTCACAAATTTTTATCAATCTGTCTATATAATGCCTGCTGCTCAACTTCCATGATGTTGCTTCTTCTATAGTGTTTGGTCAACTAAATACCGAACAAAATACTTAAGTTTTATACCTAGTCTGCTGCTATCGTGTCCGATAGTACATGATCGGGTAGATGTCGGGTAGAGGTCGAGAAAAGGTCGGGCTGGTCATGCTAATCGATTAGACATCGGGAAGTGGTCTGGAAGGTCGTGAAGAGGTCGAGTAGAAGGAGGATGTGTGTCGGAAAGTGGTCTTGAAGTGGTCTGGAAGGGTCTTGAGTTGATATAGTATGGTTCACTAGAGGTTTTGCAGGGGTCCCTTTCCGTCGTGTAGACCCCCGACCAAACATCTGGTCAATCTTGGTCGCCGAATTCGGCCGGACGGGGAGATCGAGGTACTCAGATCGGCGGTGAGAACTATGCAGTTTGACATATGACATGATTTTTCCGTAATGAGCATGCGTAGAACGATGTGCCTTCCTACAAGGTCCTTAGTTCTTGTTTCACCAACATATTTTAATCAAGATGATCATGATTTTAGACTGAGAAACTACATTTGTTTTCATTTACCTTGATGAAATTGTTTTATATTGCCAGTCGAATTTTAAGTTTTTAAGTATTTAAGTAAAACTAAAGAAATTGTTGATGAAAAAGCAGCCATGTCATCATGATCTTAGACTAGTTCGAGTAAAACTGCCTATAGTTTCATTGATTTTGATTATAAATTATATTAAATAAATAACCATTCAACTCTTAACCAAGTTTTTAAGTATTTAAATAAAATGTTCAATTTGGGGAAAAAGAGGCCATGCGATCTTTTTCATGTTTCAATTTTTATGATTTTAAAAGCTTGCGTAGTGTAAATTTTCTGCGATAGAATTTTATAGCAGAGCTTCAAACAAAGAACAGATACATGATAAAGAACTAATTGAAAGGGGGAAATGGGTTTGCGTAATGAAATACGCTAGGAGAAACACAAGCAATAAACCGTATCATTATGAACGTCGAAAAAAAATCGAAGGAATTCGAAGCACATTACATTACATGGTATTGAAGACTCTCCATGTAGCTTACAGAAAGTGGTTTGCATTGGGAACAGTATCCTTTCATTGAATGGCAAAAATCATAAAGACACGTGACAAATAGGTCAACATTATTTGGCAGGAAAATGAAGCAACTGCCACTAGGGTGATTAATGGTGGTATTGACCCAATTCAAAACAGTGGCTTCAGATCTGACGTGTGGTCTAACAAAGACCCAAACTAAGAGTGTGGTTCGATTTCAGGTTTGCAGAAAGATGTTTTTGAATGGGGTTTAATGCTATCTTCACTGCAATTCAGGTTATCTATGGCATATCCGGTGGTATTGGTGGATGAATACATCAGAAGGAATCTGAGTAGAGCCACCGTCATTCCGCATGTAACTCACATACTTCTCATTTTGAGATTCTTTCAAAACGAAATACAAGGCATGAATTTCGGAAATGCTGAATAATTTTCAAAATCTTCAGAGAATACAATTGTCTTGTTACATGAGTATCGAATGATACAAGTTACACGTACACTGTCTATTGTTTATATTATATTGTTATACTTTTAGAAAACTAAATGAATGTCTACAGCAGGTGTTTTGACAAACAGACTTAACATTGTATCATCTCTCAGCATCTCAGTGAAAACGGGCCAATTGTGTAATGAATAGAGTGTTGGCCGCTCACGCCGGAAGATGCAGGTTCGATCCCCGGCTCGACCCGATGTGTATCATAAAACAACACTCAGTACAGGAAGCGGACTCGAGAGCGGAGCTTATAAGCTTTGAGCTTTCATCGCAATAGAGCTAAAATAAATTATTATAAACTAAACATCTGTGATGAATTAAAGACAAGCAGGGACCGTATAAAATAATGAGGATCAGTCTGACTCAATACTCCGTAATCAAAGATATATATTATGTACATTAAATAACATATACAACGCAGTCTGTATGCATATACATATAGACGATGGTTACGGCAGTTTGCCTAGGCGCGGATCAGAACTCACACAACTATTATCTCCCTTGAGAACTCCGGACTTACAGATGAAGGAGGTAGAAATAGTTCTCTTTTTTTTTTCTTTTTTTCAGGGCTATTTACTGCAGTGATTTATTATTTCCTAGCATGAGTTAAATGGTCAGTTTTTTTAGAAATCACTACTGAAAATGTTATGCTGATACCAGCTTTCTGGAAAATTATGTGTCATTTCAGAATTGTTGGTTCGAACCGCATAGTGGGCGAACAGTAGACATACTACTACTCTGGAAATTGATAGGTCTCACAAAAGCATTGAATTTAAAAAAAACCTGGTCAAGCTATGTTTTTTCCTTTATAATTGCATATCTTGTGCCAGTGAAGACTTTGAGCCCAGACACATGCTGCAGATTTTGTTTTTTCACTGTATTTTGGACATAAATGTTACAATGGAGCCCTATGGAAAATGTAATAGTGGTGTGAGACGACCAGGGTCCTCCATGGCCGAGTGATCTAAGGTGCCGTCTCAATATCACTTACCTCTCATCGCTAAGGTCGTAGGCTCGAGTCTCGCTCGCTCAAAACTATTTATGTGAGAAAGTTTGCCAGTTACTTGCGGAATGACAGTGGTTCTACTCAGTCTAACTCATTCTGAGGTCTTCCTCCACCAGTAAAACTGAATATGCCATATATAACCTGAAGTGTGTTGAAAATGACGTTAAACATGATTCAGGTGCGGATCTAGTTTATCTAGGAAAGCAATCGGTAGCAATGTTATAATTACTTATATGCACCTAAATAGTTTTGCACAGTCAGGTTTAAAGACAGCGTGTCTTGTACGTGTAACAGTGAATCTAATTAACGGCATTTATGTGCTACTTAAACATAATTAAACAATTTCTATTCATTATTCGTTGCTGTAAAATTCAGTTAACAGAGCATGCATGTCGCGACGCGTGTGGGTATTTAATGATTAACTGTACAGATAATTGCACAGGTGTTAAGCAACTATTAGTTTAAACTAATTCATTTCACGTGGATTGTTCTTCCACATTAGACAAATCCCACTTGAAGCCTTCCTGGAAGGGACTAGAACTAAGTGTATGTGAAATTAATTCTTACAACTAAGACTAGTCGCGCTCGACGTGGACTATGCATTTTGAAACATGTTCATGGGTGTTTCAATTATTGTTGGGGGTGGCGGTGGTGGTGGGGGGGGGGGGGGGGGGGGGACGGTGGGGCGGGGGGGAGGGGCAATACGAGGAGAGGCTCCTATGCCTATGATTTTATTTCCAGAGGTCGCAGGCTCGATCCCCCGCTCCTCCAACTAAAAACACGTACCAGTCTTTCGGATGAGAAAAATCGAGGTCCCATTTATCGGTGCTTAACACTGGACATGTAAAAGAACCAGAGACGCTACAAAGGGGTCTTCTGTATCTCTGCACTATCCTCCAAATAAAAAATTGTTAACACTCTTATGGAGGCGTCGTCCATATGGGAAACCGGTGGCGATGATAAATAAAATCATTATCATTTTTTATCATTATGTCTGTATAGGAAGTAATGCACACAAAAAACGGAGAAACATTTTTAATAGCCATTTTTTTTACAAATAACTCCTATATAACAGTTATTCACGTCCCACTACGTGTATAAAGTTGTGTTCCTTCTTCGTGAAGACCGCGGCGTGGTCTAGTGGTAGAGCGTCCGCTTCGCATACGGAAGGTCGTGGGTTCAATCCCAGGCCGGGTCATACGAAAGGCTGGTAAATGGTACTAGGAGCTTCCTCGCTTGACGCTTAGCATTTAGAGGAGAGTTCTAGGTCTGGTCGGCCCGGTGTTAGTATAATGTGACTGGGTGGGGTATCATACCATGTGTCTGCGACATGATACTCCAGTGTGACAGCGCTTAGAATACTGCCTCATGTAGACACCGTCGCGATATGACTGAAAAATTGTTGAAAGCGACGCTAAACACCATAAAACAATAACAACAATAACAACAACAACAACATTCTTGGTGATGATGAGACAACATTTTGTTTCGGGATATTTTCAAAATGGTTTCCTACATAGTATATACAGCAATAGGACATCACTGTTTTTTTATAAAAAAAAATGACATCTATCGAATTTAGAGAGTAACAACTGTTTTCAAAGGAGAGACATTACTGCAGAGCAACTGGACAACATAGCAGTTACTGTGTATTTTATATGAACGGATAGGTTCCCGCTAGGCAATACCGCTTTCCACCTATCCACTAGACCCAACCCCATCACCACCCATTAAAAAAGAAAGAAAGAAAAAACGTATGTGGAAACGGTATCAGAGTAGAGCAGTCTGACCTTGATAATACACGTCACAAAGTCAGTGCTGTAGTGAGAAATATAACGAGTAATTAGACCTCACATGTTACCAGGTAATTATCAGTTCAGCCGACACACAGATATAATATGGCACGATGATGTATTACTTTTGTCTATTAACTCTTTGAACTTTTATCCTACCTTTTACTAAGATTTAGCTACAAGTATCAAATATATGATCAGGATATGTTACGAATATGTATCATTTCTAATCATCAGTTACGCATTTTTGTTCTGAATAAATTCTATAACAGTTACTGATTGAACATTAACTTGTATTATATTTCAATTTTTCACTTCCGATTTTGTTTTCGACACGTGTTATGTAATTGTGTGCTAGTTCGAACAAGTTCTGTACAAAATTATATTTGTTTCATTTTGTTTAAGAATTGACAAATTTATTAAAATAAAAAGATATATAAAATACCAACTAAAGATTTGATCAAACCCTAAGACTGTTTTGATATCAATTTACACATTTCACAAATTCATTTTTTCTGCATTGTTAGGTTGCCCACATTACTCTCTTGGAAACAATGTCAGGACGGGAGTCGATCCCTCGTAATGAGTGCGCCTGCCTATCTGTCTGTCTGTCTGTCTGTCTGTCTGTCTGTCTGTCTGTCTCGCTCTCTCTCTCTCTCTCTCTCTCTCTCTCTCTCTCTCTCTCTCTCTCTCTCTCTCTAACTCTCTCTATGCCCGGTAGTAGTAAAACGAAAAAAATACAACCATCTCTCCTGCAGAAGTAACAACAAATTGTTTTTAAAGATAGTCACTAATACAATAGACACAGTGTCAGATTGAAAACACTCAGAGGTCAATTAAATCTACTGATTTTCTAAAATTTGTTTTGTGAAATTAGGATTTTTTTTAAGAAAGTTTTTGTTTCATTGTGGTTAATATAAATTTTACGGCTTTTTACATTTTACCACACGTTACCACACGTTTTCTCAACTTCGTCGGAGCGCCTTTCTGTCTTTTCGTAGATCTACAAAGTTTTGATATTTTTTTATAAAACATTAACGAATAAACGAACGAACAAACGAATAGACGAAGAGCGAACTAAAGAGTGAAAGAACTCTTTCACGCAAGCACGATCGGAGGAATAACGAACGAATGAATAATGTTTAACGGCACGCCGACACATAAATGTTTTCTTTTGTGAGCAGCTAGAAATTTGTTTTATATTCTTTTTTCGACTTTGATATACTAGTACATTACTCTTCAATAGTGGATGTTGAGAACGTTTGGGTTTGTTCAAAAGACGAATCCAAAATATCAAACTTCAATCTGCCCATTGTGTGTATAATGAATATTCATACTGAGCAGATCAGCTAACTGCCACTTTTGTAATTCTAACCATCTTCGTCAGTATATGGAGTAGCGCTATTAAAAATGTGTATATTACATTAATTAACAGACAATTACGGTTTTTTACGGTGTCCCGTTGGGGCCATCGCGGCATATTTCCTAAATTAAGTCAAGTCGAAACAACGAAACTACGATGGTGAAAAGTCGAAACAACGAAACAACGATGGTGAAAAGTCGAAACTACGATGGTGAAAACGCGAAACAACGATGGTGAAAAGTCGAAACAGCGAAACTACGATGGTCATAAGTCGAAACTACGATGGTTCGTTGTTTCGACTTTTCACCATCGTAGTTTCGACTTTTCACCATCGTAGTTTCGACTTCTCACCATCGTAGTTGCGACTTTTCACAATCGTTGTTTCGTTGTTTCGCCTTTACTTAATTTTAATAGATATGCCGCTATGGCCCCAATGGCACATCGTAGTTTTTACATAACCTAAATATTCATTCTTATCAGTCTAAATTTCACGGAAATTGCTTTGATACTTTTTGAGAAAATACATAAAATGTCAGGTACATAAAATGTCAGGTGGTGGGTTGGCTGTTCCGTTCAGTATACATATTACAAAGACGACAGTAATGTATTGAATATATAGTGTTGAAATGAAGAATATACATGTTTATATGATTAATTGATTGATTGAATATTTAGCGTCATTTTATGCAATCGAGGGCTTACAGACGATCAGTTAATCTAACCACTATTTCCTGGGATCTTGAAAGGTTAACAAGTACTCGAGCACACCCCGGTCTCCGCATGTAACTGATTACTTTCCCACTTGAATAAATGATAAAACATAATGAACGCAACACAAACATTTAGCAAATTACAATTAAATGTACTTACAGGTCTCTTGCTCTAAAATCCAATTCAATTAAAACTATTTTATCAGTTCTTCCAATGTTAATTATATACTTTTATACATCACTATTAACTATTTATATTTCTTTGTTGTCAATGAAATATCAACTTAACACAAAGTTTCGGTTAATAAACAGTATACAAATTTTTGTTTATAATAATGCTTGTATAAGTTTACAACCGTATATCATTATTCATTTTTTTTATAAATCCTAGGAAAACGATCAAGACAAATCTTTAACCTTCAACATTAGCACATCCGTAACTTGAACATTTATTTCATTTCTACAGTAAGCACGTACCCAAATCATCGCGCATTCATAGATAAAACCAGAGTGATATGTTTCTATAACAAGAAACAAAAATATCCAATAAAATGCCCGTTGCACCAGCAGCCTGTATGATAAAGACTCGACGAATGAAAACAATTTTCCAGTTTTACGATACAGCCGTTTAAAAATCCTCTGCTAAAGTCATAATAGCGAATGTGTAAATAAAAAAACGATGTTTTAACTATTTAAGTTAAACATAGTTTACTTATTGCTATTTGATATGTATTTTATTGTTATTTGAAATGTATTATATTGTTATTTGATATGTATTTTATTGAACAGATATCTGTTCTATTAATCGCTTTGAACACATATATTATTAAAAGCAGGAAAATGGGCAGCTTTTGTAGTGAAATTCTAATTAAAATATACCGTAGACTACCATTCATTAACAGATTTAATAATAGTTTGATATTTGATGGATGGAAGCTAAAAATAACGCTCATAAGACGTGAGTGCGATCGTTTTTTGTTCGCATAATACTTTTTGTACGCAGTCAAATTAGAATATATACGTCGACCTTTGACCACATAAAAACATCTTTGTCCGCAGAGAATTTAGGGAAAAAATGAAGAATTTTGCCCACATGCGGACATAAATCGGCGTTTTTCTATTTTGTATAAGAACAAATGGGGTTGCGAACACAAGGTTTGAAGCGGACAAAAAGCGCCGTCACAGACTTGAAAATGGCGTTTAGTTTCAGAATATTTTCAAACATCTGGTTTTCGACAATGTTTTATGTTTACTGTTTATATTCTATAAATAAGTTCGTTAAAATATTTAGTGTCATTTTTAATCATCGAGGGCTATTAAACGATCAGTTAACCAAATCACCATTTGCTGTGATCATGTGAGGTTAACCAGGGGTGGTATTCACCAACCATTCTTAAGAATATTCTTAGACTTCAACTCAAGAATGAATTTTGAAAAAAACACACTTAGAGACCATTGTTTGAAGTCAAACTTTGCAAGTATGTCAGGACACCTAACATGTAGTCAAATAAACTCTCACAATTATTCTCTCTGTCACGGTAAACTAGATATCAAAGGTTGAAATTTGGATTTTCAAGCTCAAGTCTAAGAATATTCTTAAGAATGGTTGGTGAATACCGCCCCAGTACTCGAGTACACCCATATCCGCAACTAGCTGATAACGCTCTAACTTGAATAAATAGTGAGAGCCAAATGGCAAAGAGACGAAATATATCCAATCTTCAGGGGCGGGGGAATTTGCACTCACGACCCATGGGTTGATACTAAGACGCGCTACCGACTAAGCTAACCGGGTTCATTTGTAAATAAGAGAAACATAACTATGTTACATTTATACCCACACAATTTATTAATTAAAATTGTGTATATCTAAACAGTGAATTTGACTTATTATCAGAATTCATACGACTTTAATAATCTAAGAATTACATTGTTTTATAAAGTACTACCAGTACTTATAGGCATTTGCGACATAATACAGTGTCACTGAGCTATAAGTTGACATCTGTGAGAATTTTTTTCTGTACCATTATTAACAAAAAAGCATGTCTGTCAAAAGACTGTGCAATAGCTTTTTGCACACATTAAAAAGTATCAAAAACTCACCAGTGTGAATGTCTACCAGCGGCACGTATCCATGCGTTGCTTGGTTCATAAACGTCAGCCGCCCTCCAACTACAATGAACCCAATATTCATCAGCTCTGCGTCCGTCAGACCATGGCAGATTTCTAGGGAGTCAATAGAATCGGAGGAATAAATAGGCCATTTTAAAAATGTTCATACTCGAGGTCATATAAAGCGTTATGCATGTATACTAGTATAGCACCGCAGCGGTGGTCTAGAGGTAGAGAGTTTGCCTCGCATGCGGAAGGTCGTGGGTTCGATCCCTTGCCGGATCCGATTAGCTCAGTCGGTTACGCGTCTGACTATCAATCCAGGGGTCGTTAGTTCTAATCCCCGCCCGGCAACATTCTCCGTGATGCTTGCAATACGACAATGTGCCTCATTATCATTCGTCTCTCAACGCTATAGCTTGAGCGGGAAAGTAATTAGTTACTTGCAGAGATGGAGTGTGCTCGAGTACTGGTTAACCTTTTAGAAACAGTGGTTAGGTGAACTGATCGTCTGTTAGCCCTCGATGGCATTAAAATGACGCTTAATATTCAATCAATCAACCAATCAATTGCCGGGTCATACCAAAGACTTATAATATGGTACTAGAAGCTTCCTCGCTCGGTGTTCAGCATTTAGAGGAGAGTTCTAGGCCTGGTTGCCCCGGTGTCAGTATAATGTGACTGGGTTGGGTACCATACAATAGATACTCCAGTGTGGTAGCGCTTAGACAATTGCCTGAAGTAGACACCGCCAAGATATCGGTGAAAGCGACGCTAAACACCATACACCAACAACAACAACAACAACAACAACAACAACAACATAACCAGTAAAAGCTCAATATGATAAAGAATCTACATAATATAACAAATTTTCCACATAATGTAATGAGGAATGTATATACTATAATAAAACAGCACATAATATGATCAAAATACATTCTTTGACTTTAAAGACGAATGCACATATAAAAATAAACGTTCCACCTGTATTATATTAATTTAGCGATGGACTTTAGAGAATGAATAAAAACTGTTTGAGATGTCATGATGAACGCTTGCATATTTACGCAAAATCACGCGTAATCTCGTTTTTAAATATCCTAAATTTTTTTATATCAGAAATACAAAATAATGTTAAAAACTGTTTCTTTCAAACTATCAACTTTATCTAGGTTTACTGTCAATAGACACTAATTTGTAAACACTTCACTTACTTTATTCCTAGTTCTAAATACACAATTTGAAAACTTGACTACAGTAACTTTAAACTTTAACAGTAATTGTATTGATTGTGTTTAATTACATATGCACATATCTACGATTTTTATTTATAACTAAACATGGCGTACAGACATAAACAATGTCCATATGCACATACCACCGCACGTATTTTCATCTCGCTGCCAAACAATTTTAAAAATCATTTTGACATTACATATAACATCAATATTTTATAATAAAAAAAAGTCAACGTACAAAATTCCTGACAGCAAACAACCGGATAGAGAACACTGAAATTCCATAAGTTGTGCGCCGATAATATGATGCAAATATGCATTAAAAATGTTTCAAGATAAATATCAATACTGGTCTAAACTTCTGTCCAATAAAGAAATGTTTGCTTCACCGTAAACCCCAGTTCGTTCGTCTGTTCGTTTGTTCGTTCCGTTTGCTCGGCCGTTCGTTGTTTTGGTCCGATTTCGTTAATAAGGTCGGTCATTGTTCATTCATTCGTCCGTCCGTCCGTCCGTCCGCAAGCCCGCCAATCCATCCATCCATCCATCCATCCATCCATCCATCCATCCATCCATCCATCCATCCATCCATCCATCCATCCATCCATCCATCCATCCATCCATCCATCCATCCATCCATCCATCCATCCATCCATCCATCCGTCCGTCCGTCCGTCCGTCCGTCCGTCCGTCCGTCCGTCCGTCCGTCCGTCCGTCCGTCCGTCCGTCCGTCCGTCCGTCCGTCCGTCCGTCCGTCCGTCCATCCATCCATCCATCCATCCATCCATCCATCCATCCATCCATCCATCAACCTACCCACCCACCAACCCAAAACCCACCCATCAATCGATCCATCCATCCATCCATCCATCCATCCATCCATCCATCCATCCATCCATCCATCCATCCATCCATCCATCCATCCATCCATCCATCCATCCATCCATCCATCCATCCATCCATCCATCCAACCATCCATCCATCCATCCATCCATCCATCCATCCATCCATCCCTCCCTCCCTCCATTGATTCATTGGTTTTCACCCGCGTATGATTGTTTTTGCGCCCAAGATATCAGAGCTTTCTATGTTTATTATTAAAGCGTATATTGTAAAGGATCAAGTCATCGGGTTTCATCCTGCAGATGGGAAAATTTGTATGACTTCTAGTTTGGTGCTGATAAATGAATCACTGACAGATTGAAGGTACGTTGTTACCATTGGTATTGTGATCAGTAATATAGCACTTCTTGATATTTAGAACAGTGCAAACTTGCTGAAGGATGGTGGTTCTACTCAGAAGTCTGCCTCCCCGGCAGTAAAACTGGATATGTCATATATAATCTGAAATATGTTGAAAATGGCGTTAACCCCATTAAAAAAGTGCAAACTAGCTTGTTCATAGACCATACGTAATCTAAGGGAGACACTTTCTATTCGGTTGGTATGAAAACAACAGTTGCCAGTAGTTTTTCCAATCGCAGTAAAATAAAAAAGTTTGGGTTGGTCATACAACTGGTAGATATTTTTAATGTACGCGCCACATCAATAGACTAATATGACGTGCAATAAACAAACATAGATATAAGCTTAGGGTTTCCGTCATACTCGAACTAAAATTAGTACAGTCAAACCTGTCTTAAGCAACCAGTCAAGAGAGGGATCCATATTGACCTTTTAAGACAGGTAATTGCTTAATACAGGTTAATTTGTTCTGAAAACATAAAAATTTCAAATAGCAAATATGGCTGCTTAAGACAAGTGGTTGCTTAATACAGGTAGCCGCATACACAGGTTTGACTGTAAAACTAGTATACGAGGGGTGATCCAGAAATAACCGGACTGAGTAAAATGATAATTACTTTTTCTGAAATGAAAATCGTTCTAGTTATAGATTTGGCATGGATAGAGGTGTAAGAAACCCGTAAAATGAAAAAGATACAGGGGCAGTCCGGTTATTTCTGGATCACCCCTCGTGCGTGTATGTCCCATTGGAATCGTGCAGTCGTATCACACTAAGGTCTATCATATAAATAACAAGTATTATGGGTACTTAACACACATACATTTTAAGCAGCCAGTCAAGGGCAGTAACAAAAGTGATGTTTTAAGACAAGTTGTTGCTTGATACAGGTTAAACTGCTCTGAAAGCATATAGATGAGAAATAGCAAATATGGCTGCTTAATACAAGTGGCTGCTAAATAGAGGTGACAACTAACACATGTTTGACTGTATATCGAACATTTATCTGTATGACACCATAAATACGCCACACACTTGTTGTTGTATGTTGTATGGTGTTTAGCGTCGCTTTCAACAATTTTTCAGTCATATTGCAACGGTGTCTACTTTAGACAGTATTCTGAGAGCTGTCACAATTGAGTATCATGCCGCAGACAGTCACATTATACTGACACCGGGCCGACAAGACCTAGAACTGTCCTTTTAATACTGACCGCCAAGCGAGGAAGCTTCTAGTACCGTTGTAAAAGTCTGAAGCATTACTGCGTTTTAATATTATAGTAAAATGTATTCAATACTCCTGTATCGCGTAAAATACACAAAATGTAACTTAATGTCAGCATATATTTTGCAAGCATATCATTCGTCTCACGCCGCGGATTCAAGTGGGAAAGATATCAGCACTTATTAACTTTTCAGGATCCCAGGAAACAGTGGTTAGGTTACTGATCGCCTGTTAAATATTGATGGCATAAATTGACGCTTAATATTCAATCAATCAATCAATCAATTAATCAACCGTGTCCATAAAACTTCTAAAGTCTTGATTATGTATACAACTAGTATACACAATCAAGACCTTAGAATTGGACTGACGTTTAATCTAGTATCTGATATAAAGTCAAAAGTACAAACACTAGCGGATCTAGAGATGGGGGTGTGTGGGGGTGGGGTGGGGGGCGACCGGTATTCCGGACCCCAATCACCAGATTAGGAGCTCATTAATAATCCAAAATGGAAATTGTGAAAACGTATACGTCATTATATTCTTTAACGTCTACTCCTTGGTCCATATCCCGGGCTTTCCAAACATTATTCAGAAAATGAAATAATACATGTTGTTGTAAAAATGGTGAGAACATTATATTTGCACCTACCTTAAATATTGGAAGAAGACAGTAGTATCAACCCACTTGCCCTGGTCTCATGGAGTCAGCTTTATCGCACATTCCGGTTTTTAGTGTCCTCCATGGCCGAGTGGTCTAAGATCGATTACCTCTCACCACTCAGGTCGTAGGTTCGAGTCTCGCTAAAATCTCCACACATTATGTCAGTAATTTACGGAAGGACGGTGGTGCTACTTAGATTTATATTGAGGTCTCTATCCACCTATTGACATTATAAAACCTGAAATGTGATGAAAACATAGCTATCCCCCGCCCCCCCCCCCCCCCCCCCACCCACAAAAAAAAAAAAAAAAAAAAAAAAAATAACCAAAAAAAATCACAAACAAAACAACAACAACAAACACACAAACACACATGCACACACTCAAATAACTTCGTTTTACCCCCCAAATCAAAATCCAGGATCCGCCATTGATAGTGTCATAACCGCAAGCAATATGGTCAATTTAACTTCTTTACCCACCCCACCTATCCACATTACACCCTGGTACATTGTAATACAACCTGGACACGGTCAACTATAAACTGTATTTATTTACCACTAACAATGGTCAAGAAAGGCGTACGCTTAATTGGATTTTTCATGACGTGGCGTTTTTTAAACCAACGTTACAAGTTTACGTTAAAATATGTACCTTTTGACATTAATCGAATTTGAAATATGTGTTAAAGAATTCGTAATGAATGGGGTTTAACGTCATTTTCAACACATCACAAATGAAACCCGTCTTTATTGGTGGATGAATACCTAAGTATAATAAAAAATGACACCGCAGCGGTGGTCAAGGGGTAGAGAGTCCTCCTCGCATGTGAAAGGTCGTGGGTTCGATCCCCGGTCGGGTCGTACCAAAGACTTAAAAAACGGTATAAGAAGCTTCCTCGCTTGACGCTCAGCATTCAAAGGATAAGTGTAGGTCTGGTAATCCGATTTCAGTATAATGTGACTGGATGGGGTATCATACCATGTGTCCGCAGCAATATATTCCAGTGCGGCAGAGCTTAGAATACCGTCCCAAGCAAACACCGTTGCGATATAAATTAACACGTGTTGAAAGCGACGCTTACACCATACAAGAACACAAACAACGTCATGAAAAGAAACAACTGAGTAGATTCTAATATATTATGTTTCCGGTTGTTTTATGATCGAAAAAGGCGCAAACAGGTCTCTTGCATCTACCAACTGCGGTCATCTGCTATTGTGATTTTCGGTAATACGCTGTGTGACGAAAAGATAACAGGTGAAATAATAGTCTATCCCAGAGCCTGATATCTCCTGAATCCGGTCTTTTAACCCCCAATGGAAGAACAGGGAATTCCATGCCTGTCCCACAATTCATAGCAATTGAACGCTTACTAAACAAACTTTCAGACGAAGCAACTGACTAATCAGCGTGCTAAAATGCGGCTTTCCCAACATTGCCATTTAACGGACACAATAGGGAGAGCTAGGTCCGTGCTACAGACTCGGTGAAATAGTCCTCTTTAATTGCATGTGTTTTAATAAATTAAAAGAGATACATCGGTGACTGATTTTCGATAATTTCTCTGTTATTGATTTTTGTTTCATTTCAATAGTAAATACAACACGTTTGCATGTTTGTCATCCGTTGAAAAACTCACCGTACATTTTGTTGTTTGCCAACCTCTGCAAGAAAAGAAGCGGTAATTTCTTTCCTGATCAGTGTGTACACTGTTGACAAAGTGATAGTTGACGTCAGAAATCATGTTTCAAAGCATCAATTTTTCGGAATTCACAATTTAAACATGACCATAATTTTTAAATATTTAAATATAAATATTTAATATAAATCAATATTGCCATTCAAATAAAAAAATGAACATTAAAATAAGAAAAATGCATTCTTTTAAAGAAGGAGAAATAATGATTATTTATTTTCGCCATTATACCTTTTTCAATTTCAAATGGTGATGCCATGCCTAAACAGTGTGTATTTCGCCTTTATTTCACTGGTTATAAAATATGGCTTCCTTTATTCAAATAAGTGAAAATTAAATTTTGTTATGAGAAATAACTTTGAGTATATTAATTTTATTAAAATTGGTTTCTTTGGGTTAAAGTTCAAGCTATATTTTTGCAATCTTTCAAAAGCCACACCTTCATAATAAACTGAACAGTGATTGTGTATCATTTTCAAATGCACCCACGAATTCAAAAGATGCCTCGTTTGACGCTCAGCATTTAAAGGACAGTTCTAAGTCTGGTAGGCCCGGTGTCAGTATAATGTGACTGGGTGGGGTATCATACCATGTGTCTGCGGCATGATACTCCAGCGTGACAGCGTTCAGAATACTGTCTCAAGTAGACACCGTCGCGATATGACTGAAAAATTGTTGAAAGCGACGCTAAACACCATACAATAACAACAACAACACAGCAGTTTCTTGAAGCTATGTTTGTATTACATTTCGCCATTATGTTATGATAAAAATAGAAATTTGTAAATTAATGCTAATGCTGTTCATATGAACCTAAGTGAAAATAAAGAATTTGAATTTGTTTTTAAAGGCAAGTCTCAGGAAAATCGTTATAAAGATCTACTGTATAATAATAAGAAACCAATTAAAGTAGCTCTCCTTATATCAGCTGTCATGTCTTTCAAAATTGTGAATGAAATAAGTCTATGAAGAACTTAAAAATGAGAAGAATAAAAACACGAGAGTTTTCTGTTAACCACATATATAGCATTTGCATGTAAAAATCAAAGTCCCCTTCATGGGGCCCCGATGGATCCTAGTCTCTTTATTTGAGCAAACTTAACATCATTGCTCGTTTTGATCATTTCTGCGAAATATGAATAAAAAATCTATAAGTTATTGAGAAAAAGAGTTTTGAAAGTTTAATCCAGTTTTAATAAGTTTTATAATATGTAGTCCATTTTAAAGCATGAAATAAGAAACTTATTTTTCGCCACCCATGGATGATTAAATGCGTCAAATTTCTATAACTATGATATGTAGTCAAACGCATTTTGTTCTTATTATAACACAACATTTTAAGTTAAAATATATATTTCGTGAGAAATTCAATATTTTGCGTATTCAACTCGTATAGTATTAATTCAGGAGAAAATATAAAACGATTAATGATAGTAAGGGTTGACATTTTTATCACCTAAATGTTGCATTGTACTAAAGTTACTGAATTCATACATAGGTTCAAAGAGATATTATCATAGGAATACTAGTGGTGCCACCAGAATTTCAGCAGGATAAATTAAATTGGTACATGTCAGACCGAGCCTGCGGATCTTTGTAATTAAGTCTCTGGCCCCGGTTTCACTAAACTTCTTAAGTTGAGTATTTCCTCAAACTCAAAGTTCCACTCAACTGAGATTTCTCAAGTTTTCTGTTTCACGAAATTTTTCAACTCGGATTTGAGGATCCTCAACTGAGTGAAATATTTAAGATTTGTTATTAAAATCACAAGCGGCCTAAACGCGAAGTTTTCAACGCGGAGGTACGAAAGTCGATGTTTTGTTGACAGCTCGCGCGAATTTCCGGTAAGTTTCACTGTAAAATTGTCGTTTGGTGTTGTTTTTTTGTTAATCAACATGTCGCAACAGTCCGAGAAAAAGGCCTCGCTCCACAAACTGGGTCGAGAACCAAAAGATCGTCCTGACCGAGGCTGTTTTAGCGAGGGAAGCCACACTCTTTGGCAAATTGAAGGGGGTGGGTGGCTTTGGTGTTGGGATTTCATCCCGCGACAAAATAGAAAGCTGGCAGGAGGTGGTGTCTTGCGTGAATGGGTAAGATAAAGGAAACCAAAATCTATCAGTGCTGTTTTTATTATATGATAAAATGGTTTTGCATTTGCAATCTGATTTTATTTAACATCCATAATTGTGTACTGAATGTATGTACACATTTACAACAGCCTCGCTGTAAACCGAACTTTTAAAGTTGTTTTTTTTTATTGGTGACCGATGTCACTTTATTTGCACCTGTACATGATATATCAAGCTTTTTGTGTATTTGTATGTTACTTTAGAACCAAACTCCTGGTAGGCAGTATATATGGAGGGTGGGGGGTTGTGAAAATATTACAAGGGAACCTTTGAACAAGTATGCTTAACACTGGAGCACCGCATCTATACAATATATTGAAAGTAGTTAAAATGGTCCTATCGCAATGAGAAGTGCTTTATTTTACTAACGAGAGAAATAAGCTCTCGTTTTTGACAAGTATTAATATTTATAGAAATTATTAACCTGCATGTTACTGTCGGCTCAAAAAAAATGTGTTGCATTGTTTGATATGTATAAATAGATGTTAATATTCTTTAAAAATATTTAGTTATATAATAGAAATAGCATTAGTTATTATAATAAAATGGGAGGGGGTGTAATCAAAACACCAACATGTAAATCCATTGTGTTTGTGTCCTGTAATCATTCAGTTTTCATGTAAAATGCTTCTGTAATTAATTGCCTCACTTAGTGGTGCTGGGTTAGTAACAAGCCTTTGTCTGTTATCTTGCATAGAAGGGAATGCCCATGCATATTTTGTCTTAAGTTTTTATGGGAACAGCATCTGTAACTGGAGAAAGCTAGTATCATGTATTTAAAAAAACACTATTAGATCTATAAGCATTGATTTAATTGACAAATGTATGTATTTCTCTTCAAGTGTGTCAGTCCAGCCCAGGACAGCAGATCAATGCAAAAAGCAATTTGATAATATCAAACAGAGAGGTAAGCTTTAATATTGAAATATATAATACGGTAGTGCTGTCAATTAATGTTTTTAAGTCTAATCCAGCTTAAATGAAATATGTTAGCCCAATTGTTGATGGACCAGGCTGTCTATATCTCTTATGACACCAATTCACCTCTCACATGTAACAAGACAAGAAAAAAAAGCAGCCAGTCTGGGACTCGAACGCATGGCCTTTCAACGACAGGCTGAATGCTCTTATGACCGGGCTGGCTGGACTTCTAAATATACTTATATCTCCTTACTGGCTATGTACACACTGCTATATATTTGTAATTAGTTGTTAAAGGTTATGTTCATGTGGGTGACACATACATAGAAAAATAATGTGAAGTTTACTTTCATAATTAAATGTTTACAGTATTTAGATCCATTTTAACTTTCATCTTAGGCCATTCTTAAATAAATAATTTATTGCTGTGCTCCAGCTCAGTATTTTTCATGTGTGTAGGTAGGTAGGTAAATTTTTTTGGACAAATTGTGATTTTGCAGTCATTTTAAAGAAAAATGGATAGAAATTGTGCTTTGAAAGTCAATAAAAAAGTTTGGATAGCTGCAATTCTGAGTAAGTTGGACAGCAAACTTTTTTTTAAGGACGACCAAAGTTAATGACAAAGTTGTGATTGCTTCAGTGTAGTTTTCATAATAAAGATTGTATTTATGATACATTCCGGAGATGTTGAAGAATTCTCAATACAGAGTGTATGCTGTTTTAAGAAAAGTTTATGCTCAACTCAAATCCACTTTAATTGTCAAATTTACAATCAAAATGTATTACAGCCAAAGAAAAGATAGATGGATTAAAGAAGCCAAAGACGGGGGGTGGCCCAAAACTACCAGACCCTACACCATGCCAACAACTAGTGATTGATGGCATGGGCGATAGGCCTCAAATGACTGGTATACAGCTTGGACTTGACACAATGGGTAATTATAGTCACTTATTCAGTCGACACATTTATTATCCAATTCCTTAATTTCCTACAAATTCCTATTTTGTAATCATTAATTTAAATATATGGTATATCCAGTTTTATTGGTGGTGGGAGGCCTATGAATGAATCTGTCTAGAACCACCTTCCTTCTGCAAGTAGCTGGCAATTTTTCTCACACTCAAACCTATATCCTCACCAGAGTCGCTTTATACCACTCAGTCACAGTGGAAAGTATAGTTTATATACATATTAAAAATAATAACAATATGAAAGTGCTTTCATATTTGGAATCTTGTAGGAAAGAAAGAAAAACTATTTGTAAATGTAGTTCTGTGTGTATTTATATTCTTTTTTATACATAAATCCAACATGATCAAGATAGTAGGTTTGAAGAAGATTCCAAGAAACAATGGTATCTACCAGCTTAACTAAAAACATATTAAAAATTGAAGTATGTTCAAGATACAATAAATTCTAATCCACAAGACATCAAACTGTAATTGAAACTGCACATAATAATTCTATGATAAATATATACACTAAGTAGGACTTGGAATGACAATTTATCTGGTTTGTTATTCCAGATGAAGACATGCCTGCAGTCCTCGGATTTCATGATTCTAACGGTATGTTTTATTGCCATGTGTAAATTCTATAGTGGTTATGCATGTACTTAATAACAGAAAACTATAATTTTAGTATTTTTGTGATGGACAGTTCATTGTTAAACCCATTGCTGATGCATAATTTAGCCTTTAAATGACACCATTACACCTGATAGTTGAAGAATGATGTAAATTAATTGGTGTTCTACAACATCCAATACTTGTTTTAAAATAAGTTTATTTATAATTACAGCTTCAGCAAACGAAGATACATGTGCAGAAAACATTGTTAAAAAAAATAGCAGTAAGTAGACAAATTATTGTCAGTCATTCATTGACCAGAGCTCGAATTTAAGCACTCGCCACTCACAAAATGCGAGCTGTATTTTAAAACCCGTCAACAACATAATGAGTAGACTGTGTCTAGTTTGTTCGATCGCGCACTCACTCTATAAAATAATAGTTAAAAGTTGAAACCCGTCAACTTTATTGTTTACATATTTTGTCAGCTGTTAAACTTGGCAATGACAAAAATGGTGTGTCAATTGTTGAAACCACGTGATCGACAATTAAACTGTATTACTATGATATCAGAACATTTACACATGTTAAACAATCGTCCTTGGCTAGATCTAGATCTTATTTTAAAACGAAAGGCCATTGGCTATATTAATTCTATAAATAGAAATGTATGTATGTCCAATTTCGGTCTCTGTACACTTGTTATTGTTGAATCCATGATTCATATTTTGGTTTTGTTAAAAATGTTTATTTATAATATATCATTGTATGCATTTATTTATGGTAGTATAATAAATAACAAAGACAATTTCCCTTACTGTTGGAGTCGGACTGAATAGAATCATCATCCTTCCGCAAGTAACTGGAAACTTTCTCCCATAAAGTTTTTGGAGCAAGAGAGGACTCGAACCTACGACCTTAGTGAAATGACTTAAGATAGGTAGGAAGCAGCCTCAAATATTTGAGGAAATACTCAAGAAATGAGTTGAGAAATTTCTCAAAAACGTTTCGTGAAACAGGATTTGAGGAAATCTCAATCTATTTATGGAAAATCTCAGATTTGAGTTTGAGGACGGACTTAAGAAGTTTAGTGAAACCGGGGCCTGGTCTCATATAATTAAAAGCATTAAAACGACATTAAATTTTCTAATTCCACTGAAATCTTACATACGTCAAACCTTAAAAGCATTTTGTATATTTAATATTAAGTAAACATGTCCTACATTAGAATAAAAGAAAAAATTTTAAAATAAAATATTTAATGATTATACTTTTACATCAGAATAATGTAAGTGTTTGGGTGTTATGCCCACACATTGTATTGTTTCCAATTGCGTAATATGTGATTGTTACGGTGTCCCTTTGGTGCTTTCGTGGCATGTTTATTAAACTACGATAATGAAATTTAAAGTCGAAATAATTTCGACTTTTCACAATTGTAGTTTCGATTTTTCTCCATTGTTGTTCCGTTATTTCGCTGTGTCAACTTTTCACCATCGTTTTTTTCGACTTTTCACGATTGTAGTTTCGCCTTTTCACCATCGTTGTTTCGACTTTTCACCATCGTTTTTTCGACTTTTCACCATCATAGTTTCGCTTTTTCACCACCGTAGTTTCGACTTTTCATCATCGTAGTTTCAACTTTTTACCATCGTTTCGAATTTACTTCATTTCATAAATATGCCGCCCACGATGGCCTCAATTAACACCATAATTTTTTAATTAAAATATTGTAATAGACTTTTTTTCAAAATTATTTAGTAGGAGTAGTAGTAGTGGTGGAAATAGTAGTAGTAGTAGAAGTAGTAGTAGTAGTATTGGTAATAGTAATAATAATGGTAGTAGAAGTAGTAGTAGTAGTAGTAGTAGTAGTAGTAGTAGTAATAGTAGTAGTAGTAGTAGTAGTAGTAGTAGTAGTAGTAGTAGTAGTAGTAGTAGTAGTAGTAGTAGTAATAGTAGTAGTAGTAGTAGTAGTAGTAGTAGTAGTAGTAGTAATAGTAGTAGTAGTAGTAGTAGTAGTAGTAGTAGTAGTAGTAGTAGTAGTAATAGTAGTAGTAGTAGTAGTAGTAATGGTAGTAGTAATAATAATGGTAGTAGAAGTAGTAGTAGTAGTAGTAGTAGTAGTAGTAGTAGTAATAGTAGTAGTAGTAGTAGTAGTAGTAGTAGTAGTAGTAATAGTAGTAGTAGTAGTAGTAGTAGTAGTAGTAGTAGTAGTAATAGTAGTAGTAATAGTAGTAGTAGTAGTAGTAGTAGTAGTAGTAGTAGTAGTAGTAGTAGTAGTAATAGTAGTAGTAGTAGTAGTAGTAGTAGTAGTAGTAGTAGTAGTAGTAGTAATAGTAGTAGTAATAGTAGTAGTAGTAGTAGTAGTAGTAGTAGTAGTAGTAGTAGTAGTAGTAATGGTAGTAGTAATAATAATGGTAGTAGAAGTAGTAGTAGTAGTAGTAGTAGTAGTAGTACTAGTAGTAGTAGTACTAGTAGTAGTAGTACTAGTAGTAGTAGTATAGTAGTAGTTGTAGTAATAGAAGTAGTATTAGTATTAGTGGTGGTGAAGTAGTAGTTATAGTATTGGTGGTGGTGATAATATAAATAGAAGTATCACCAGTAGTGCCAGCTAATTTTAAAATCAGTGTGAGATTTATCACAATGGTCAGGTTCGCTGATTTCGACAGCAATATTTACAACAGCGATATTGCAGCAGGAGAATATCAATCCAATGCAACTGCACTATCGATTTTGGAAAGAAGTAAAATAATGTAAATTAACGAGATAGCGGAACATTAAATTCTTAAAATCTAATCATTCACAGTTCCCAAATTACCGCGGTGCAATATCTGTCAGCTAGCTTGAGGATACAACGCTGTAATTTCTCGCTCAACAATTAACGATTCGACCACAATAATTTATCATAAAAGTTCATGAAACACATTTTCTTGATACACAAAATGTTTAATGAGTTCGTCAATTTAGACTAGAGAAACACCGTGTTACACAATCTGGTTTTATGACGATTTATCCTGAAGAAAACAGGATACTTTTTTTCAACCAAACCCACACTTGCAGTTTCATTTGAAAACAGGGTTTTAATATTTCTGGTATGTATGTAACAAATAAACCAGCATGCTCACGTATCTTTCGCCGGTGACGCAGGGGAGGCTATTCGTAATGGTCAATTGAAGTATTGGGACTCACACCACTATTATCTCCCTTGAGTACTCCGGACAGATGAAGGAGGTAGAAATATAACTTAAGTTATTTTTTTTTTTCGTTTTTAGGGCTTTGTATTGCAGTGATTCATTTTTTACCTACCATGCGTTGATTGGTCAGTATTTTAGAAACCAACACTTAAATTTGGATGCTGATACCAGATTTCTGGGCAATTCTGTGTCATTTCTTAATTGTTGATTCGAACCGCATCGTGGGCGAATAGCTGACACATTATAATTATGGAAATTGATAGGTGCCACAAAATCATTGAATCGATAAAACAACAACCAGGTCAAGGTATTCTTTTTTGCTTTTATAATTGCATATCTTGAACTAGTGAAGAGTTTGAGCCCAGACACATGCTGCAGATTTTGTTTTTTCACTGTGTTTTGGAGCCCTATGAGAAATGTTATAGTTGTGTGAGACGATTAGATATCCCTTATTGCATGCTACGTAAGATATATTTAGGAAGGCTTTTAATTTCATATTATACGGATGTGCTTACAACATAGATATATTACAAAATATCGCGGCATGTATTTTAAATTAAGTCAAGTCGAAATAACGAAACTACGAAGATGAAAAATCGAAACAACGAAACTGCGATGGTGAAAAGTCGAATCTACCATGGTGAAAAGTTAAAACCATCGTAGTTTCGCTGTTTCGACTTTTCACCACCGTAGTTTCGCCTTTTCACCATCGTTGTTTAGACTTTTAACCATCGTTGTTTCGACTTTTCACCATCGTTGTTTCGAATTTTCACCATCGTTGTTTCGACTTTTCACCATCGAAGTTTCGACTTTATTCATTTTACTTCGATTTTGGTCATCAAAATCCATTCGGTATATAGGTTCTCTCTTTTATAAATGGATCTGATGTTTCACACAGCATTTTTGTCTGATACATTGTTTAGCCTTGTTTATAATAACTTTATGGAAACAAATACAAGGGCATTATCATAAAATAAACAATATTCAATTGCTGCAATAAAGTATAGCCAGGTAACAGCTATATTGGGGGAATATATAACTACGGAATATTATTTTCAAAAAAAAAAGCTATGAACAAAGAAATTATGATTAAGAATGTGCTCAAACATTTAGCACTTTTTTCCTTATTTTCAATCTTTCGTGAAATGTTGAATAACAAAATTTTACTTTGAGAATTAAGTAATTTTATTATGGGAATTTAGTTACTTTATTATGGGAATTTAGTAACTTTATTATGGGAATTTAGTTACTTTATTATGGGAATTTGGTAACTTTATTATAGGAATAAAGTAATGTTATTATGGGAATTAAGTAACTTTATTTAGGGAATCTAGTTACTTTATTATGGGAAATATGTAACTTTAATATGGGGAATTATGTAACTTTAGTTTTGGAATCAAGTAACTTTATTATGGGAATTAAGTAACTTTATTACGAAACATTAAACATTTAGACATGTTTTGATATTTTTTATAAAATATTTTAAAATACATTTCATAAATACGCTTGAAAAATAGAGGCATCAATTGTATAATTATGAACATATATACATCGTACATAAGAATTGAGACTCGTCTTCCGATCAATTGAATTACGACATATACAATATCTTTCATTCTTTGGAAAATACATTTCTGACAATGAAGCATTTCTAAGAAGATGAACATATAATCTTAATCTAAAACAATCCAAGATTATAGAGTATGCTCAATATAATAATTTTGATCTTAGACTAGTAAACTGATTATTGACAATTTTATTATTGAACGTTCAGTTTTCTATTTATATCAAAACTTAATGAGAGTAAATTTTCTGATTTACCTGTGTATATCGCATTTGTACAAAACTATTCTAACTCAATAAGGACAAATAATGTAGATAGACTGGTTTGTCGCTAAACTATCGATAAAATATTTCCTAAAACGACAGCTACAGAGACGAACGGTTCTAGCTGAGGTTTCCATTAGCTAAAAATTCAATTTCTCTTAATTACTACCTGAACTCATTATACATGTACATGTAATATGTCGAACTAGTGTACACTTACACTTGAACATAACACTTACCATAATTACGCTAATTTACATCGACTTATTGTAAAAAAAAACATTTGATGTGTACTGTGATCAAAGGGAAACAACCTCGCTTGAAATAGCACAAAAAAATATGTGACAGTCAGCACAGTGACACGATTCTCTCCCCTAGGCCCAGCTGTTTTCTTCGTTGTTGTAAAAACTTAATGAAGCATAAACAAAAATGTGTAATAGTATGTAAATCAAGGAGACTTTATTACAGATATAACAATATCAAGCGAACTAAATGAACTATTTATGTAAATTGTCAGGCATATAATCAGTTGCCATGTTCCCATGTTATATATATATATATATATATATTTGAAATGTTTTGATTGCAAAATTATCAATGTTCAGGGATTTATAGCATTTAACAATAATTTAGAGAAAAAAACACATTGTGTTTAGTGAAACTTGGGCAAGGAGAATTATAATTATTCAGCTTTAATAAACACTAACCTAGATTTTACATATGTAGTCACTTGACTTGTCTGACCTCTGAAATGAATAGAACTGTTTTTGTTTTATTTTTGTTTTAAACTTATTTATTTTACCTCAGTTGTGAAACAAGTTATTACAACTTTGACGAATCAAGCTCGAGGTCTTCCTGGGTAGAACCAATACTTAGCAAATATGCGGATAAATCGTCTCGCTCAAGGACACCACACATAGCCGTGGCGGAGGATCGAACCCACGACCCTCCGATCATGGCTTCGGTGCTCTACCGCTGGAACACGCGCTCTGGATAGTTTAGTTTAATAATGTTTTATTACATCTATTATTATACAATTACATGAATAATAACAATTATTTATATTTATATATAGTGCAAATGGGTTGGGCTACAAGTTGTTACAACATTTGCAACAGCCCTCCCCAAAGAGAAAATCGCATTTAATTGTACACATTTTCCGGTACTTTACATGTAATCACATTAATTCTTTTATCGAACACATTTTGCAAAAGAAATGGAAATGAAGAGAAAACAAATCTATTGATAAGATAATATTTATCAATACAAATCCTGATATGAAATAATAAAGAATAATCCTAACTTGACAAAATGAACTCCTAACCTGCCGAACCCCGGGATACATATCCGCATAAGCTAACCGTTATAGTTATGTAAAAACACTTGACAAAGATAAGATATTGGTGAGAGTAAATAAATGAATGTTTGATACATATTCTTAGTTATTTCATTTAATGGACAACAAAATCATTACGCTCTGATTAGAACTTATTTGAATATAGTCAGTATTAAAAGTTAGTTATAATTAAGCTAGTTTAATTCAAAATTAAGAAAGATACATTGATCAAAATATACATAATAACATTTATTATAGACAAAAACTTATAGCTCTATCTTTTTTTAAAGAAATAAGTTTATACAAAACTTGCAAAGTCAGCGCAAACTTATAACATGAAATATGGAATGAACTCTAAAACTTAAGATGTGTAACGCAGTTGTTAAACATCCCTGAATATCAATGTTTACATCATAAACGGATGTCAATTTCTTCTAAACACTGTTCTCTTACAAACCTTTCATTTTTTTGAACATGAATATTATTACTCAAAGGTCGAAGTCCATTTAATAACTTTTGTTCAAACCAAACGTCATTAACATGTAAAGAAACATAGCTTTTTAAATATTGCCGTATCTCTTCGTCTATAAAGCGCACCTCCACGTCATCACACATTTCGTCTACGTCATCACGCACTATAACAATGAGGTGGTTACTCTTCTCTCTTAATGACTTTTCGTATGCATTTCTAAACGTGAACAAGGACCACTCGTCCAGGAGTTGTGAACATGACAGTATAAACAACGTTCTGGTGCCGGAATGTATCGCATTAAGTATATTTTCTTCCTTAGATGCACCCGGCACAAAATCCCTATCAGGAATACACATGGTCACCCCTTTGTCTTCTAAAAGTGGTTTTAAAACAGTTGTCACGTATTGCATATCGTCATCCGAATACGAAATAAATACGTGTTGGTTGTAACTAGAACTTTCTTCATAATGATTATATTCAACGATTTCAGGTTCTTTTGCAATAGGAGATTTATTTATAACATAGATTGCAAGTTGGTTATGGACCGTTTGTTCTTTTGGTGGTTGATGTTGACGGGTGCTTTGTTTGTCGGGCATATAATATATAACTTTGCTAGAAAACATGTTTTCGTTCGAATCAACATATCGTCTTCTTTTCATAAATCGCAAAAGATCTTTATCTTTTATAGTATCTTCCTTTAAACCATGTGTTATTATAATTCCGAAATTGGATTTTGTTTCTTTTATCTTTTCTTGGGCAATATTCCAAGCAAGATTAAAACATTCACAATTTGGGTTCCAGTCTTCCGTGAGACAAAATATAATTCGTTTGCTTTGCTTTACAAGTTGAGACAAATTGTCCTGGACTGAAAACCCAACTACAAAGTCACGTGCCATATCACACACCACATAATTGTAATCTTCGTGCTCTAACATTGTAACAACATGCTCAAAAACCCATTCTGTTTGTTCACTAGCGTGTACAACGACACAGTCAATATCCTCCCCGTCATGTTCATTATCCTTATCAAAAGGATGGATTCCAAAGTAGATATAAAGAAGAACCTTGCATTCCAACCTGTAAGCGTACACAGCTACAATTGCTGCAAATAACAATAACAGAACTACAGACACTGTTGCAGAAGGTATCAGTACACTTTTAAAAGCATCAACATTTTCTTCACATGTGAATTGCTCATCCGATACTTCTGTTATCGTTCTTCCCATTTCGTTGTTTACATTACACGTCACGTCGCGCCATTCCTTTATCACGTCTTTATTTTCGACAATCCAACTCTTCATCCACGCCGTCTTACAATCGCAGCGAAAGGGATTAGGTGATAAGGCCAGCGTGCGTAAATGTAAATATTTGATACTCTCAGGAATATATGCTAACAAATTTCCACGAATGTTTAAATCCCTTAAGTTAGTCATCATTTCAAAAACTTCATAACTCATTACTTGTAATCTATTCAAACTCAGATCCATCGCCACTATATGTTCGAAATACTTACTACCATGCAGAATTTCAGAAATGTTATTACCGCTGTACCATAGCTCTATTTCGCCTGACGGTAAGTCGGTATGTAAATATGTTAAATCTCTTTTTCTGCAATCAACGATAAGGTGCTTGCTAACTGAGCGTCTGTAACACGTGCATTCTGGCGGACAATGCTCGACATTCACTTCACAATATGTTTCCTCGGGTTTAACATCTACTAAATGCCTTCCAATGAGTTCAGTCGGAGATTGGCATACCCAGTCGACATGAAAAGACCCAACAGTGCCAAGAGTTATGTTCTCTACATTCTCTTTAATAAAACGTGTTAACGGTAACAGTTTGCAATTGCAATTAATTGCATTGCCAGCAAATATAAACTGAAAATGTATCAGCAAAAGTAACAGTTTATTCTTTACACTGTCAGTAGCATCGTCATCGAGATCTACACCATGTATATTGCAGTCACTTAGATCTATTTTTCTGTAGTCGCTTTTCCGCACAAAAGCCTCTTTCATATAATCAATATAACTACTTGATTTTGTGACGCTAGTAATCAAACGACCGAATGCCATGTGATCAAGATAATCGGTAAAATTATTGAAGCTTATTTGAGTTGCATGGAAATCTGCGATTGTAAGACTTCTGATCCAAAATACAAACTCCGGTAATATCTTAATAGGGTTATGATGCAGATGTATTTCTTTCAGATTCACTGAATCAGTTGGAAATGTATTTTCATTAATGGATGTCAAATTGTTGTATTCCAAATGAATCACCGAAAGTGTTTTCAGTTTCGAAAAAACACCTTGAGTAAGATCACTTAGTTCATTGTTTGCTAGGTTCAGATAAGCTAACGAATCCAAACCGGTAAACACATCATCAGCAAGTGCCAGCAAATCATTGTTACACAAATCAAGCTTTCTCAGAGAGGTCAGACCTTTGAAAACATCTTTTGGCAAGCGGTAAAGTTTATTGAAACATAAATTTATATTTTGTAGTCCTGTCACGTTGCTGAAAGTATCAGAGCCGAGTTCATACATCTGATTATTTTTCAAACTGATCATATGTAAGAATCCTCGAAAAATGTAACCACTCAAGTTATGGATAAGGTTATTATCTAATCTGTACGTCCGTCTAAACACATTTTCTTGAAGTTCCAAACTTTCCGAATCTACGTAGTGGTTTTGCATCAGAGGCATCCTGGAGAGATTCATTGGGAGAACAGCATTAGTTTCCGTCCAAGGGAATATATTTGGGGGTAAGGTAAGGTTATTATATGGCAGGTCTAATGCTTGTAAATTCGGGAACATATTCTGAAGAAAATTAGGTAAAGTTTTCAATGCTATATTTTGAAATATCATTTCGTGCATGACTGGAAAGGCTTCTGAACAGTTAAATATTTGTTCAAAATTAGGTATTGCAACATCAGCGTTATCATACCCAAATGAACTCACATCTGTCATCGCTTTACATAGAGTGTCACTGGATTTCTTGCTGTCGTCCAAATGATTACCAAGAACCAAGAGCATGCTCACGTTTGAAAAGGTGGCGAGGTTACCCCAGTCTTCGGCGCTCATGATGCAGTTATGCATTTTTATATACCCCACAACGTTATCTATAGGAATGTTGTTATATCTGGAGACGTGAACGCGGATCTCTTCCTCGCAGACAACGTCAACGTAACCGACAACTAAACTGGCCGTGAAGTTAAACGTGCTTATCACGGCTGTTGTGTTAAGTTCACATTCAATCTCCTGACGTGGAATGACTATCTTTCTAAAAAAAAACAACAGAACTAAACTTTAATATGGATTCAATAAAACCAAGTCTGCTATTTTCTTTTTTGGATGCGTTCGGTGCTGCCAAGGAGTACCTTTTTATCATAAATTATAAGGGGTCGGACCCGTTACGGTATCACCAGAGCCATTACAGAACTGGAGAAGTTTGTGTTTTAAAAAAATCACG
The DNA here is from genome assembly GCA_029582155.1 of Panopea generosa. Taxonomy (NCBI): domain Eukaryota; kingdom Metazoa; phylum Mollusca; class Bivalvia; order Adapedonta; family Hiatellidae; genus Panopea; species Panopea generosa. The sequence goes on from CM055907.1 coordinate 53,254,918, forward strand.
ACGACCTTTGACCTGTATGTCATCTCGGTATAATTCCAAATAAAAGAAAGCTAAACAGTCTTGTCTCCAAAAATATTATTTAAAAAATTTGGTTTTAGTTGACAATTAAAATGCCGAACCAGACGACAAAGTGCTAAATATATACAGTTAAAATGTTTCGCACATTTTCGGTCAAAATAATTGTCGGTAAAATAAATAGTATTCCGATTGTTGTTTGCACTTTTTTGCGAGTAAAATGAAAAGTATTCCGATGGGCGTTCGAAAACTCTATGGGCGGTACAAAGGCTGTTGTTTTTCATCGATAAAGTATATGAATATTGATTGGCCCAACAGTTAATGTCATCAAATGTATATATGTGTGTATAGATAATTATTGTGTAGTTTTGTATCAATTTTGTCCTGTAAATTGCTCGCAAAATATTCATGCCCAGCTTGCGAGAGCAGAAAAAAACATAATTATTTGATGTTTACAATGTAATTGTTAGTAAAAACTGTTTCTTCCATTGTTTAAGTTTAGCTATTCATTGTTACATATTGAATATATATTGGAAACAACTGCATTATCTTAAACATATTATACTATAAAGTTTATTTACTACTTGTTTGTTTACTACGCATATGAAATTGAAGTTTGACCCCAAGAGAGGCAATGTCTTAGTTAATATTATTTTATATATTTTTCAAAATAACGCGTCTGACTATCAATCCAGGGGTCATGAGTTCGAATCCCCCGCACGGCAACAGTCTCCGTGATGATTGATATACTAGTACGACATTGTGTCTCATTATCATTCATCTCTCACCACTGATTCAAGTGGGAAAGTTATCAGTTACTTGCAGAGACGAGGTGTTCTCGAGTACTGATTAATCCCAGGAAACAGTGGTTAGGTTAACTGATCGTCTGTTAGCCCTCGATGGCATAAAAATGACGCTTAATATTCAATCAATCAATCAATCAATCAAGCAATCAAAATAACGCTGTAGACAATATTTCATTTACATAAGAATTATTCTAATAGTGTTTTCGGGACACAATTTGAAGATTAATAAAAACAAACCTAACCATACTTTTATGAACGGGGCAGTAATTTTGTTATGAATAATGATAGTATATATTGCTTTACTATTTAGCATCATTTTATGCCATCGAAAGCTAGCAAACGATCAGTTAACATAATTGTTCTTTCCTTGGATCCAGAAAGATTATAGAAAATACAATAGCAGTGCCTGATAGTATTACATTTATCATATGAGGTAGAGAAAAAAATCAAGTCCGAGCCTTGACGAGACAAACCTGATAAATTTTAGCTTATCAGACACTAACATGGTATTCTGTTCACCATATCATTACTTGCATGTTTTATTGATTTATTATTTACGTAAGCAATCATAAATTTTAGTCAAGCAACCACACGCATTTGTACGGTGTTCCGTTAGGGCCATCGTGCTATCGCTTTGTCAACAAGCATGCGCGATGCCACGATAGCACGATGACACGATGGTGATGACACGATAGTACGATAACACGATGGTGATAGTACGATGACACGATGGTGATGACACGATAGCACGATGACGATGACGCGATAATACGATGACACGATGGTGATGGAGCGATGCTACGATGACACGATGACGATGACGCGATATTACATCGCGTCATCGTCATCGTGCCATCGTGTCATCACCATCGTGTCATCGTACCATCACTATCGTGTCATCGTGTCATCGTGTCATCGCGTCATCGTCATCGTGCCATCGTGCCATCACCATCGTGTCATCGTACCATCACCATCGTGCTATCGTACTGTCGTGTCATCACCATCGTGTCATCGTGCTATCGTAGCATCGCCTTCCTGTAAGACATGCGAAAAATAATAATAATGGAACACATCATGCATTCAAATATTCGGGGTTATTTTGTGTCAGGTTATACATAACCCTGAGACACAAATGCTGCTGAAAAGGGAAATTTATATAAGATACACAGTCATATGTTTTCTTTTTATATTATAATCACTAAATGTGAGTTATTTATGCGTGCAAATATGTTATTACGTGAATGGTAAATTATTGAGAAGGTACATATTATGATTATAGTCCTTTCGACAGATTCACAAAAAAGTTGATGTCGATCCGGTAAACAACAGACAAAATCTTAAATGATAAAATAGTTGGTGTATAATACCGACGCGTAGTGGTCTGTCCGCCTGCCTGCCTGCCTGCCTGCCTGCCTGCCTGCCTGCCTGTCTGCCTGTCTGTCTGTCTGTCTGTCTGTCTGTCTGTCTGTCTGTCTGTCTGTCTGTCTGTCTGTCTGTCTCTGTCTGTCTGTCTGTCTGTCTGTCTGTCTGTCTGTCTGTCTGTCTGTCTGTCTGTTTTTTGGTTTTTTTTGTTTGTTTATGTGTTCATTCGTTCGTTAGTTCCATCGTCCGTCCGTCCGTTCGTTCGTTTGTTCGTTCCTTCAGGCGACCGGTTTACCTTAACACTTTTTCCTGGGATCCTATGAGGCAAACCAGTACTCGAGCACGCCTATCTCTGCAAGTAACTGATGACTTTTTCAGTTCAATCAGCGATGTAACACAAATGACAATAAGGCGCAATGCCGTATATCAGTCAATCATCACAGAGACTATGGCTGGGCGATATGTCACCTTTGGTAGAGTTTTGAGTGTCTTAAAAGAAAGTTAAATGTCGAGTAAGAAAGTCGAGTGTCGAGTAAGAATGTCGAGTGTCGAGAAAGAAAGTTTAATGTCGAGTAAGAATGTCGAGTGTCGAGTGAAAAAGTTCAGTGTCGAGTGAGAAAGACGAGTGTCTAGTAAGAAAACTGAGTATTGAGCAAGAAAGTCGAGTGTCGAGTAAAAAAAGTATTTTTGGTAGTTAAACACCCAATTAGGAATTAGTGAGCACTGTTTAAAGTGGATTTGCCATACATGGTAAAGACGGGCCCTGTTCAATCAGTTGGTTACGTGTCTAACTGTCAATCCAGGGGTCATGAGTTTGAATACCCGCCAGTAACCTACAACACATTCTCCGTGATGACTAATAAAAAAATGTCAGTCTCATTGTCATTCGTCTCTAACCACTGTTTCAAAAGTGTTATGGATAAGTCGCCCCAAAGACAACTCGTCCCACATTTTGAGACAACTCGTCCCAAGTTTCGAGACAACTTGTCCCCTATTTAAAGACAACTCGTCCCATCAAAAGACAAGTTGTCCAAATTAATTATTTCCTGTACCATGTTAAACTGGAAAGATATCAGTTAGTTCACAAATGAGTTTAACTGATCGTCTATTAACAATTACTTTAAATGTATTTATTTCACATTGATGTGACACAAGTTATTATTATAAATCACGTTCGGTGTATTTTTGGGTAGTAACAGTACTAAGAATATACGAATATAGTGTCCGTCTCACACATAACCGTGGCGGGGGATCAAACCCACGACACTCTGATCGTCTGCTAGCTCTCGATAGCATAACAATTACGCTAAACACTCAACTCAACAATCAAATGGTAAGAGAAAAGTGAACAAGTTCATTGTTCAAGTGATATATAACTGAATGTACATTGTATTGTATTGTTGGGTGTTTATTGTCGTTTTCAACAACTGTTCAGTGCTGGCACACATGAGTATCATGCCGAACCTAATACCGTCTAGACAACTAGACTAAAACTTTGGAATTCATTTAAATACATTAATTATTTTATTATATATTCATTGTCGTGTTAAAATAAAGTACACGAGTAAGCGTTCCTCTTGATTTTCTAGTTATAGAAGAAGAAGAAGTAGAATAAGAAGTAAAACGAGATGGAGGAGAAGAAGACTATACACAGTTTCTCATCAAAGTACAATGTTGCAGTAATATGCATATTTAAACACATAAACACAAAACGAGTTGAATGACTAACATGTACATACTTAAATATAAACACATAACTATACCTTCCGATACTACTATAAGAATCCCACTTAAATACAGGAAGGCGATGCTACGATAGCACGATGACACGATGGTGATGGCACGATAGTACGATAGCACGATGGTGATGGTACGATGACACGATGGTGATGACACGATGGTGATGACACGATAGCACGATGACGATGACGCGATGACACGATGACACGATGGTGATGGCACGATGGCACGATGACGATGACGCGATGTAATATCGCGTCATCGTCATCGTAGCATCGCTCCATCACCATCGTGTCATCGTGTCATCGCGTCATCGTCATCGTGCTATCGTGTCATCACCATCGTGTCATCGTACAATCGCCATCGTGTCATCGTGTCATCGCGTCATCACCATCGTGTCATCGTGCTATCGTGGCATCGCATGTGCTTGTTGACAAAGCGATAGCACGATGGCCCTAACGGGACACCGTACATTTGTGTACAGCTGGAGTAAATACACTTGAAAATTGTTCTGAATTTGATCGATGAAATTAAAACGAACTTTGACAAATAAAGTATTTTATGGAAACTGTTCGACATAGCTAATATGTTTATTAATTTATATTTATTGACATAATTTACTGATTATAAACGGTTGAAAAAGTGTTTAAACGTGGGTTTAACACAACGCTAAAACAATGACGTCATCAGTTTTTGTGTTGCTACAAGATAAACCCTACCTGCCGATAAATCAAAAGCAAACCCATCTCCGACCATAACTGATAACTTTTGCACTTAAACACTCCAATCATCGATAAAAAGGAACAAATACACATGAGCGTAAAGTAAGTAGGTAGTTGGCAGTTGGTAGTTGGGGATTCGAATAACCAACTACCGGCCAGTTGCCAGTTAGGGATTCGGATTCGTTATTATAATAACTTTTTAATATACATATTTTACACGTGTTTATATGTTATATAATCAATTGAAAACGGTTGTATATTCATATAAAATTTCATGTTTTGTCACCTTCTTAGAGATCCCACGGGCTTGCCATGTTGAGAAAACAATCCGAACATATTCTGCGGTTCTGAACGAAACAAACATGGCGATAGTGGATTTGTCTGGTTTTGTGACTGTCGACCATAGTCTGCTGTTGTAGGTGACGGCGCTATCACGTTAAACAGGGCAGCAGCGAATAAGCACTCGTACATGAGTGGTTCCATTTTTCTGGAATAGAATAAGAAACCAAAATCAGAGTAAAACCAGATATAATAAAATAAAGAATGAAAATCTTAGATAAACAAACATTGAATATATTTTAGTACCAATAAGCACTGCGTTGATTCAAAAGTGACAGACCGGTTATTTGTTTTACCCATTCAATTACTGTTTATCCATAAAAGTATAGTATACAAGTCAAATTCAGTTTTATACTAAGCAAAACGCATCTGTTATTATACTGTTATCATGAGATACACAGAGAGAAATAAAGAGGGAGAGAGAGACAGGAGGGGGTAGAGGTGGATGTTGATAGAAAGAGAGAGAGAGAGAGAGAGAGAGAGAGAGAGAGAGAGAGATGTTGAAAGGAGAGAAAGGCAGTGTGGGAGAGAGAAAAAGAGGGATATCGAGAAGAGAGATAGGCAGAGAGAGAGAAAGAGAGAGTGTATGTGTTTGTGAAAAGGGAGTTACAGAGACATAGAGAGAAAGAACGAGAGCGAGAGAGAGAGAGAGAGAGAGAGGTAACGATTGTGTTATATTTGCAATAGCCATGAACTGAAGCAATCTTCCATACAGCATCTTTGCCACTGTCAGCATGCAGTCATTCAAGTCCCAGTGGAACATCACCAGCGTATCACAGACTAACCAATAACTATGGAAATCCGGCGCTGTCTTCTATGCTTCAATTTTGGCATATGACATTTTCCTTTTATATTATGTGCTTTCTTCATTATATTATGTAGACTTATCTTTATATGCTATGCATTCTTTATTATACGATGTAGATTTACTTTTGTATTGTATAGATTTGTCATAATATTAGGTAGAATTATCATTATATGATGTACTTTCTTCATTATATTATGTATACGTGCATAACTGTGCAGGATAGCGAGCTGAATAAAACAATAGGATAACGGCAGTGAAATATAAAATACTTATTCATACAACTTTTATCCTGATCAGTAATTTCTTTTTCACCGCATCGCACCGCACCGGTCAAATAAAAGACAATTTCATTATCAGAATATCTCTATGATTCTGTCTACGAGTAATGTTTTCAAAGCAAGCAGTCTCCCAGTCAACTCGGTGTGTTTTTGGTGTGTGTTTTTTGTTTTTTTGTTTTTTGTTTTTTGTTGTTGTTGTTGTTGTTGTTGTTGTAGTAGTAGTTGTTGTTGTTGTTGTTGTTGTTGTTGTTGTTGTTGTTTTGTGTGTTTTAGTTCTGCAGTTTACAAAACAAACAGAGCATACTTCTTTGATGAACGTTATCTTTTATAGCCTAAATATAAACATAATTAAGCATAATTTATGAGTGGGTGTTATAAAGATACTATGCACGGTTGAATAACAACTTGAATAATTATTTGGTTTCGTTGAAATCACCGCGAGCGGTAAACTTTAATAATTAAATGATGTGTTTATAACGACGTTATCACCGCACTGGAATGTAAAATGAGTATATTTAGCAGTGTCTATATTATTTCAAAGGTTAGCTTAGTGGTTTGTGGACACTTGTTGAATAGACAAGATTGCTTTATAGAAAAGTTAACAGTTTCACGACTTATATTTGTTCGTTACCTTGTATCATGTATTGAGTTGTTATCTCTTTTATTACAAACTGAAATTGAAAGTGTTTGAATAGTAAATGTGATAAAGCGCCACCTACCCAAGTTAAAGTCGATTTTTACTTTTATGACCAACCATCCCAGCCGTCTGGAGAATTTAACTCCGTTATATTCAAACCCTAAAAAATAACAAAGTTGCTTTAAAACGTTCCGAACTAACAAACTTACCTCAATCTTAATTTTGCAACATACATGTATTTTATGAAGTATTTTAAATTTTGTCCAGCACCGTGCATGTATCAGTTCAAATTTCCAATTATTTTTAATAAGTTATGCTCAGTGTACAACGAATGTCACCTGTCTATTAGGAAAGAGACAAAACGCTGGTAAATGATTTTTCGCACTTTTGTGGTCATCTTTGAGAAATAAGTGAAAATGGATTTTAAATTGTATCAGAAAAAAATACAAAGGAAATATTTTTTTTTGGATATTTTCACAACAGGCGTGACACCACCACATGTAGTTTTATTTAGAAAAGAATGTACATGTATTCAGCATGTTAACAACATCGTCCCTATTGTGACAATGACCTTAAACCGACAGTAACATGCGTTAACCCGGGATGGAATTCACCAACAATTCTTAAATTTTTCTTAGAATTAAACTTAAGAAGGAATTTTGAAAAACACACTTATAGACCATATTTGAGACCTAAATCTGCAGTCATTTTGGGACAGGTAATATATATAGTCAAATAAATTATTTTATCTGCCATGATAAACTTTATATCTAAGGTTGAACTTTTGATTTTCAAGCTTAAGTTTGAGTATATTCTTATAAATGGCTGGTTAATACGACCTCCGGTCTTTAAAGCGACATAACCAGTATTTAAAGATATTTCTTTTACAAAGAAAGAAAGATATGGTTAAGAATGGCAAACATGTTCCTGAATTCGCATGGTCATCGATGCATTTATAACGAGTTTAATCGATGTTGCCCGGAATTTTTCTAACGTTTACGTATGTAACTGAAATTATATAAATAATTTACGTTATTCCATGGATCAGGTGTAATTTAAATACCAACGATAGTAACAAGTTTTAACGTGTTTTTTTTGGGTTTTTTTTTGCAGCAGATATTCTCCAGATAGCCACACTTTTGCTAAATATAACAATTACACCAGTTTTTAAATGAATTCAAAGGGTACACATATTGGATATGTGTAAAATTACTGGTATGCCAGTTTAATCGCGCGATCAAAGCTCAAAATTGTCCTGTCAGTACTTAAATATCCGCGTTTATTTGATATTGTATCATTTCGCAACATGATGGACAAAGGCGCGCCCTGAATTTGACTTATCTGTATCCGGGTTGAGTAACTTTACCCGGATCTACAAATGTACTGTGTACATAAGTATGTAATGTTGAATTAGTCATTAAGATATGGAATTCAAAAGTCGCCATAAAGTAGGCCGGGGATCGTACTCAAAACCCTGTATTCATCAATAATTGCGATACATAAATCAATAAACCACTGCAATACACTGTGTATGACATATAAAAAACCGAATTAATGATTTTTTTAAAAAGATTACTTTACAAAAATTACTTTTCGTTATGTTTCTAAAAAAAGCAAACAAAGAACAGTACTTGGGTTCTTCGTGGCCGAGTGGTATAAGTTGCCGTTTCAAGATCATTTTCTTCTCACCGCTGCTGAGTCGTGGGTTCGAGCCCTACTTTATTCAAACACATTGTCTGTACGGCTTGCGGATAAACGATGGTTATATTAAAATACATGAGTTTCTGAAATCTCCTTCTTCCAATAAAACTGTCTGTCATATAGATATAACCTAAAGTAATGAGTTAGAAATGACGTTTTAAACACGATTAAAACTAAAAAATAAACAATGATGAATATGTGATCTACTTACCTTTTACGTAGCTATCATCCAATTTAAAATGTATTCTTTACCACACCATGTTAACTATACCATAACATTTATCTAAACTTAAACACGTGTGTGTTTATATCAGACATGCACTCATAAAGACATGGTGGGGTTTTCCCGTTATTTTATCACAGGGGCCTGTATACGATCACGTTTTTTTTTTTACCTGTTTCGACAAGTAAAAGAGATAGCGGTCAATGAAGGTACTTAAGTATGACATCACATACTTGTTTTATCAAAGCTTAGATGAGTTTATTGATTAAGTTTTGTTTGTTTGTTTTTGTTTCTTTTTTAAAAATGTTTTAATTATGACTGCGTTCAATAGCTAATAATATGTGCTGTTAACTAACGTAATTCAATTGAACGGTATTTTTACATCTTTTAACGCCAGTCGATCGTTTCGAGGTATTGTGTTCAATCGAGGGGAAATTTGACACACTATGTCGACTCTTTAATGAGCCGATGTCAGTTTGTGAAAAATGTTAGCTTTTAAAGGTACGCATGTATATTTCTAAACAGTATAAATCAACATGGTGTAAATATGATACTGAAGGGAATATGTTCATTAAAATGGAATAATAAGCATATCATTAACAAATAAAATCCAATTGGTTTAGTATGTCAAATCCCGCAAAATGTGACAAAATCAATATTTAGATTGAAATGGCATCATCACTCGAACTCTTTCAACTACGTATAACGGTTAATGTTGAAATCAAGATGAGATCACGTTACTTATTTAATACGCATAAAATATGTTGCAATTTTAAGCGTGAAATATATCTATTCCAACCTAGGCACGTAGCCCGAGTTAGGAAATATTAGTTTGGCATGTTTAAAAATATATCCTTTAGGTTAATACGGGGTCAGTGATTATATTAAGGCATTATATAGTGGAAAGAAATGTTTTTAGTCAATTTTGAAAATCCTGATAACTTCTCTTTAAACTCTCGGATCACTTTGCACTCGTGTCGAGATCGTGGAATTTTTATAAACAGAACACATATACAGCAATATATAGCCTATGTGAATTTTTTTTCATTTGGGTATTAAGAAGTTGAGTTCAACGTTATTTCTCAAAACATTTCAAGCTATATTCCGCATCCAGTTTTATAAGTGGACGAATACCTTAGAAAAAAGATGTCTGTAGATCTAACATAAAGTGTATTGAACGAGCTGGGCCCGAACTCATGACCTCCGTGGTGAGAGGTCAATGACCTTGGTAACAGCACCGTAGAACACCCTGTCACAAATGACCCTCTATTTATTAACCTCACAGTGACGCCCCTCATTTAAGGTTCGCATTAGTAATGTATAATTAAAAAATGTTCCCTATTTCATTTTTTTTTTCTTCCTTCTTCCTATGTAAAAATGTTTTATTGCCGTCTTGATTGTTTTCTGTAATTAATATGTTGTTGAAAAGGGTCAATTCTGATGTTGGATAACTTGTGGCCCAACCATTTTGCTACTACATAATTATATACAAAAAAAAACAACAATAAAATATGTTTAAAGCAAAATGACCCTCTATTTGAAAAGAAATACTTTATAATTTAGGATGAATGACATTGCTTCAATTACTGTTATGTATATCAATTGTATCCCTTATGAAGTCTAAAATTATGTCTATCTTTGCAATCATACTTTCATAAATATTCCTTTTATTATCAGGGCCTGCATTATGATGATTGAAAATTGTTCCTTGTAGATCAATGTCTATATTTTGAAACTATCTGTCTGCTGAGTTTGAGATTGTTGTCATTTTGAAGAACATTTGTAGGAGGGTTTTTATTCTATGTGTGGTTTAAATCTATTAATTTTACATCGACTGTGAAACCAGCTCTTACAAGTTATACTTTTATATCTCAATGTTCTTTCTAGGTTGAACCAGTCATTATATTCAAGCACACGCAAATTAAATGTCTTGCTCAAGTACACCACAAATGGCCGTGTCCGGATGGAACCTACGACTTTCCAAGCTTCAAGCTTCTTTCATAATTCGTTACATATTAGGATTTTAGTAACCTCCAATGTATACAGATTTCATCTCGTTTACAAAGCAAACCAATATGCTCTTGCAATGAGCTTACAGGTCCGGTCCAAGGCTCGAACCTCCCCTAAAATGCACACACTACTGAACAGACTCGTTTAGGTTGATATACTTTACAAATGAACTAAAATCAAATCAAGTTGCAAGGAAATGGAGTAGATGGTCCAGTGATGGATTGATTGATTGAATATTTAGTGTCATTTTATGCCATCGAGGGCAAACAGACGATCAGTTAACATAAACACTGTTTCCAGGGATCCTGAAAGGATAACCAGTACTCTAGTACATAACTGATAACTTTTCAACTTGAATCAGCGGTGAGACTGAGACGCATGATAATGAGACACAATGTCGTATATCAATTATCACAGAGACTGTTGCCGGGCGGGGATTCGAACTCTCGACCCCTTGACTGATAGTAAGACACGCTACCGACTTTGTTTATAGTGCCCAGAGTCGTCGGTTTGATTCCGTGTCATGGCCATATGTGGTGTCCATGAAAATGACACTTCGCCTTAAATACTGGCTATGTGTATAATACACCGAGTGAATAGTGTATACAAATCTGGTGATCTATGTAAAATAATGTAAAAGAGGTTAAACAAACAAACGTAAATGAAACGTTCCGGATGTTTTCCTCATGCAATGCGCGTAAACGTTGACTTCCTAGCAACTTTATGTTCACGCTGTAATTAACTTACCTAATACTAGTACATGTAACACAAATGCGCAGCAGCAATGGAATAATAAAAACTGTGTAGTATGGACACACGTGTCTTTAAGTGCGTATACTATATGGCATTATGCAATACATATCAAAAAATACATTTTCATATTTTTGGGGGTTTTAATTCAAATTACAGATGAAAACATGGCAATACAAGTATGAAATAAAGTGCCTTTCAACAATTTACTAGAGGTAGTTTCCATTCTGAAATAGTAGGATATCAAGAATAAATCTAACTGAAACCGACTTATTAATATCGGTAATGTTAGTACTGGATAAATAGTATATAAATAAATAAGCGATCCCATGAAACACAAAATGGTCCCAGACGTTTTACAGGCAAGTTTTATAAATTTATACATTTTACTTCGAGTGTCAAGAAATTCTATAAACTATGCGCGTATATACAATGTATATAATATGTATACAGTCTCAAAACTCACTAACTCGAACACGTATATCTCAAAATTCCTGTTATCTCAAAGTTGAAGTTCGGTCCTGTGTTTTTCCCTTCTATTTATATGTATAGATTAACTCTTGTTATCTCAAATTTCATTAATTCGAAGTATCCACTATTCCGAACCATGTCTATGGACCCGAGAATATCAACTCAATCGAAGATAAAAGGCAAGCCGCCAAAGGTGATAATTGGTGTAACGAAACCTGTAATTATGTACTTTGGGATAACGGTAAACAAATGCACAAAATTCGATTCCTGATACATCGAATTCAGGACATTTTGAATTATTTTTATAGTCCCAAGGAATTCGAGTTAACAAGTTTCGACTGTATATTGTATTTCATTGTTTTGTATTTCATTTTGATTAAAATTTATATAAAATATTTTGTTGGGAAGGGCCTTAATTAATGTTGTAAGAACTAATATATGAAGCAATAAAATATGTTTAAACTAAACTTATGATCTACGGATATTATATATGGCTATATTGTTACCATTGATTTACCGTGCGCAGGTACGTACGCGCGATCACATATGATAATCTGCCTCGGTCTCCCTCACGCACGTGCTTTATACCCTCCCCCTCAAATTTCTCTCAAGCACATACGCGTGCGCTTTATAATCACCCCTCGCATGCACGCACGCGCTTTATAGTTCACTTTCTCTCTTGCGCACGCACGTACGCATATGAGAGTCTGCCTCGATCTCTCTCACGCACGCATGCAGGTAAACACGCGCTTATAACCCGCTCAAATTTCTCTCACGTACACACGCATGTGCTATATAGTCACCCCCTCGCACGTACACATGCGCTTTATTGGCTAGTTCCCCTCGATATCACAAACAAACGCACATACATGAGGTGATACTTGATTTTTTACTATTTTTAACTACTATATTTGGTGTAACTTAAATAGATAAGATAAGAAGAAGCACTTTAACAAGCTTGCCGTTTGTTTTATCACTCGGTTAGATACGTCAACATTAACAAGCATTTCTTCCTCAAATACGAATCAAGCAGGATAAACAAGGCAATCCAGCTTATAAGCTATCTGGTGCAGCACGGGTATGGCTCTTTACGAAATGGGAGTGTTTCTGTTGACCAGTAGCGTAGTCTAAAATAATCATCTTATAAGACTTAAAGGGAATACATCAGGCTTTTTTTTTAAATTGGCTGAAAATATTTCCCCCTATATAGCATGCCTATATATATACTCACTGACACAGTGTTGCCAAACGGATATCTATCTAAACATGCCAAAAGGATATGTCGAAAAGGGATTTCCTTTGGATATGCGTCTAGATTAGACTAAAATAGATTTCCCGCTAAAAACTGCAACATATTTTGTGAGGTATCACATAACTACGGAAGCCCTGGAGGGACATTTTTTATTTATTATTTATATGTTATTACTTATCATTTATTACTTATTACTTATAATTCATTACTTATTTGTTAAGAGTTATAAACATAAAGATGCGGGAAAACAACACAGAACATCTAATGGCGGACGAACACGAGGTGGGTATTTTCTACTTGTTCTTATTTTCATTTCATATGTAAGGGGCAAATACTTCAATACAGTGGTGTATGTATGTACAATAATGAAGACCTCCATGCATTCTTGAAGAAATTATATGTATTTTCAAGATAATCTAAATATATTTCACGAAATGCCCCGTGCTTTAAACAATGAAACAATGGCTTAGAAAGGTAACATATTATCAAAATTCCAAAGAACGACTGTTTAATCGAGCAGTTAAGACCTCGGACTCGTGACTTAGGGGTTGTGGGTTCGAATCCCACCGGGGCATGTCAGGCGTGACCTTATGCAAGTCTCTAAGCTTCAATTGCTTCGTCCGTCGGATGGGGACGTAAACCGAGCGCTCCCGTGTATAATAGATCTGTATATCCTTAGTGCAAGTAAAAGGACCAAGGGGAATATCTTCGATAAGTAGGGTAAGCACGGATTATTCATGTTTCCCTCTTACTTGGAGCGGCCAAATATGATCTACACTGTGTTAACGTACCGGGCCGTTAAACCCAATTCAAAAAAATCTCTTTCAAATTTATTACGGAAGCCCTTGAGGGACATTTTTTATTTATTATTAATATGTTATTACTTATAATTTATTACTTATTACTTATAATTTATTACTTATAATTTATTACTAATTATTTATAACTTACTATAAGGCACTCTTTATGGTGGGAAATGTTTGGTTACAAAGGGTGCATTGAAAAAAGTTGAGAACATTTATTTTTTTATTGTATTACATTAACTATGGGTGATAATTTGTATGAAATAACAATGCTTTAAACAGAGATGTGTCATGCATTATAAGAAAGGCTTATGCTGTTTTTAATAATTATGTCTTACGTAAATATATATATATATATATGTAGATATTTTGTATAAGGCTTTAATATGCGACATTACACATTGCAAGTTGGTGAGTGCATTGTTCATTTATCGCTTGATTTAAAAAAAATTCAAAGTATATGTACAAGTATTTGCACCCTGAATTTTCGACTACTATACAAACACTTCAAAATAGGTGTATTAAGCTTTAGACTCTTTCATATAAACAACCGGCTATTTTGTCTATGTTGCTGCAGTCTCCTTTCCTTGAAAACGACCGAGACAAAGTAGAGAAATGTCCCTCAAGTTGGAAGAACAAAATTTGGTCAATATGTATAGGGCGCCGTTTTACTATTTATTCCGTATTTTGTGATAGCAAGAATTTGATTTCTTGATATCAACTATTCATTTCTTGATATCACAAAATACTAAATAAATAGTAAAACCGCGCCCCATATCAGATTTAATTTTTTATATCAACAATTCGATTTTTTCATATGAACAATTTGATTTCTTGATATAAAAAGGTGCACTTCTTGATATCAAGAAATCGAATTCTTGATATCACGAAATCGAATTCTTGATATCACAAAATACGGAATAAATAGTAAAACGGCGCCCCATAGATCTGTGTTAGTATACAATGTCTGGAGGTTACAAAGACTCTATGTTCGTGTTTTATTCGTGTAAAATATTTCTCGTTAATTTTCAGATAATTCAACGATGTTTTTGAGAGCTGTGATTGTGTCTTTGTTGGTTGTTTTGGTGTTGAAAATAGAGTATTCGAGAGCTGTTGTGCCTCCTTATTTGCCCTCAGAAAGACAAATTGTACAATCGAGAATTCATTTGATCAAAGAATACTTTTATGCCGGATTTAAATACTTCGAAATCGTTCTTCTGCTATGTAGTCGGCACAATATTAAAATGAGTATTAGACACTTGAAGCGCATATTGAAGTCGAACAACTTACGTCGCCTACGAGATGTGTCTACACCGCTACAAGAAGTGGAAGACGTAATAAGGAAGGAAATTGAACTCAGTGGGCAATGTATTGGTTATAGAAGTATGTGGCGTCGTTTACTTTATGATTATAAATTAAATGTTAAAAGAAATGATGTTATGCGGTTAATGAAAGAAGTAGATCCTGAAGGTGTTAGTTTACGTAAAGCTCACAGGCTTAATAGAAGAAGGTACTGTGCACGGGGTCCTAATTTTGTTTGGCATGTAGATGGATATGACAAACTTAAACCATTTGGTTTATGCATTCATGGAGCAATTGACGGGTACAGCCGCCGAATAATGTGGTTAGAGGTTGGAGCAAGTAACAACGATCCTAAATGTATTGCGAATTATTATCTGGAAACGGTCAAGAATATAAGGTGTGCGCCACGGATTCTACGAGCTGATCGCGGTACTGAAAATTTGCATATCAGTTTCTTACACCCTTTACTTCGTCTTGACCACCAAGATTCCATGTCGGGGATCAAGAGCTTCATGTACGGGAGAAGCACTGCGAACCAAAGAATTGAAGCCTGGTGGGGATATCTTAGACGCCAAGGAATACACTGGTGGATAAATAAACTGAAAGATTTGCGGGATTCTGGCAGATTCAACGCAATCAATCCGATTCACATAGAATGTGTCAGATTTTGCCTGATGGATGCTCTGCAAGCAGAATTGGATCGGATAGCACAACACTGGAATTTACACAATATACGATCGCAGAATAGTGTTAACGAGCTTCCATGTGGTAAACCCGATGTTTTGTATTACGTTCCAGAACTGTACGGTGGACATGACCTGGGGAAAAAAGTTGATGTTGGTGATCTAAAGCTATGCCAAGAAATGTTTGCTGCTCAAAAAAAAAGATGCTGTTCAGAGTTCAACGAACTGGCTTACTGCCTTAAACCAGACCTCCAGGTTCCATGTAATGCAGATGATGGTTTCAAGTTATATGAGGAATTGATATCTCTGTATGAACAGGAATTATAAGATAATAACATACATTACGAGATTGCAAATAAAAGTGCATGTTAATTTTGCTGTGTCTTTAAGTGCACTGCTGTCAAAATTGTGTTTGCCAATTGAAGGAAATGTTTAATAAGTATTAAATTTAAGTGATATTTACTGTTCGTCGATTCATACATATAAAAGCCACTTTAAATAAAAGGTTTTGTTTTGTTGTTAAAATAATGGGAAAATGTATTGGTTGCCTATTCGAATATTTTGTAATTTTCGGCAGTCCACATTACTCTATACAAATACCTATTTGCACTTCAAAAGACGTATAACATATTGTTCTTTAAACAGGTATTGGATATCGTTCACATAAACATGTGTGTTTTAATTGTGTAACATTTTACTGTCAGTCTCGTAGATTAGAATTATCAACGATGGCTTTAACGTTGCAACTTAACTGAGATACGTACAAACATTGAATTCACGGATTTAAGTCAACAAATAATTATTGTCTGCGGAATACTTTAAAATGATAAGATATATATTCAGATATGAAGCGGATGAAATTGTACAAAAAGTTCCGAGCCAATAAAAAGGTTCTCAAAAAGTATTTTTGCGAAAAAAGTTGCGCCTGGTCTTTAGTTAACTTTCCGATTTTTGTTTTACTTTTGACGTCACAGGCAAAGTCTGTGCGAACTGAAAACATTCAAATATCAGTTGTTATTTTTTGTTTAAAGACCAAGTACGAGACAAAATGAACGTGAATCGAGATAGATAGTTTGTGCTTTATTTGTGTGTAATTATCTTTAATAAAACATACTGTAAAAGAACTGAACCAAGCGCATTTCGCGCGATCAAACCAGCGTTATTTCGTGACCAGACGAGTATATATATCGACATTATACAAGATCAGGCTATCTTATCGTTGTTTGTTAAAATTAAGCTTTTCTTACTGCAAAATCCACTCATCCCATCGAATTTCTATCTCACAAACGCCGGTTCTTTCTCGCGAAATACGTTTTGGTTATAAATATCGATGAATGTATCTGCACTCTGGGATTAATCCTGCTGCACGTTAGTCTCTCGGAAAATAGTGAGAATTGGTACACTTTCTGTCCACGTCTGGTTAGGATTGCCCAGGAAATGCCCCTTCTAGGTGGCCGACATACTAAATGAGACGGACGGACGGGCGACATCAACGATCCTACTAATTTAACAAAGCAGTGTTGCACATTTAACACATGATTATGAAAGTTCTGTTGCTTTTAAGCACTATAATTCCTTATTTCGTGTTTTATTCAATTGTTTAACACATAACTATCTGCTCTTGTCAAGATATGGACCAGACAGAAATCCATGATTAAAACATTTTGATCTTCGAATTGTGACTATGACCTTGGCACAGAACAGTTGGGACATATTCTGCACATAGACTTGATGAGTTGAACCTGTGACTCGAGTTGCATGAAAACACTTCAAGTATTCAGGAGTTATGCTCCAGCAAAAATTCAACGCTAAAAAACTTGACCCAGTTGTGACCTTGACCTAGTTGGAACGTAAGTTCTGTACTCTGCCATAGTAAGGTTAATAATTTAATCCTTCATGGGATTTACGAGGGTCATACAAAAGGTTCTGACAATGATCTCATTAATACAAAATGGAAAAGAGAAGAGTAATAATATATAAACCTAATTGTAGTAGACTTTATGGATAACTAAGAGTTTGTATACCCATCTCAAGCAAGCTCAATGGTCGCAATTTTCTTGCACTTTTGTACCAAATCAAAATTAGATTTTCAAATAAAACCATTTATTGTTTGAATAGATCCAAATGTGCTTAAAATATATTTTGGCACAAAATACACTTATAATATACTGCTAAACAACACATTTGTCTTTATTATATTTTGCCTTGTAACGAAATAATGTGATTTTTGCATGATTCGGAGGTGACAGAGCATTTCTGTTGCTATGGTGAAATAAGGAAGCAAGATTTAATCAAAGTTACATCTCTTATATAAAGGTTAGTGTTCAGTTTAATGACATTCTGCATTCAAAATGTACAAATTTTATTCACATTGTTTTGTCTTCCATTTGTACATACTCAACAATATGCCATATTGGGCATTCAGAAAGTGCAAAAAAATTACTTCATTTTTCAATTGAGGCATATTAATATAGATTATTGTTGATTGGGAGGTCTTACTTTGATCTGAAGACTAAGCAAGTGAAAATATTCAGAAAAGGTTGCTATGGTAACCATATTGAAGTTCGCGGCCATGGCCAAATGACGCCAAGTTTTTGGTTGCCTTGCAACCAGTTTCATGAAGTTGTCATGGAAATACATAAAAAAAACTGGTATTCGAATACAGTAGATCTGGCTGTTAAACAGACTGTTACTTATTTTAGCACAATTTAGTCTGTTTACGAGATATAGCACCATTGCCAGAACTTTTTGAATGACCCTTCGTATGAGTTATGCTCCGGATAAGAAATCCAAGGCGCAAATCTTTGACGTCGAGTTGTGGTGTGATCTTGACACAGCACGGTTAGAACATGACCTCAGTGCTACATACCGCCTTGACGAGTTGAACATTTGACCCATGTTTTATGGAAATCCTTCAAGGTGTTGAGGAGATGAAAATCCAGAACACCTTAACATCTTGAAGGATTTTCATAAAACCAAATGTTCAACTCATCAAGGTGGTATGTAACACTGATAACAATCAGAGCAACACACTGAAGAAATGAAGCTTGGTGTCAGGCTTGAATGGTCTTTACCAAAAGTTAATTGCAAGATTCTCCAATACCGAAATAAAAGACAAACAGTACTCTCTATCGTGCACATTGCTAAAATAGCCAAAACTGCAACACTGACCATGATGAAAATTAAATATATGTACGATCAAACGTTTAGTTATTGCTAATAAAATGGACCAAGAACTAAAATCAGTATATCAGCTGTTACGTTTTATTTAGAAACATTAACATCAGAGGCCATATTTTGTTAAGAAACAGTATTAACACTGGAAACAAGAAATGTTACTGAAACAAGTTTCTTTTTTCTCAAAGAAAGGGTATCAAAGATAGACAATGCTCACAAATGAATTATTTTGATTTTAAAATGTTTCATCACATAAGACAAATGTGTCAGACTACTTTTAAAGGTGAATCACACACATATTAGAAAGAACGTTATCAAGTGAAACTAGAGCTATCACTGAAGGTGATTCCTACCATAACCAATGCGCCTTGACTCACTAAAAGATATCATGACTATAAACATTTGTACAAATATCATGACTTTTTATAAACATGTATACAAAGGTTTTAAAGCAATACACCAAATATGTGTTACATTTTCATTTCACAATGGAAGACGACGGTTATTCTTATATAGCACCCGCCCCAAACTTGTTTCAAGTGACATCAATGTCCTATGGCGTATCACTGATAATGGTAGTTTTGGTAATACACATACTCTTAATAGACTGAAATAACAAGTCAAGTGAGCTGAAAACTAGATAAAACACAAGGTTAAACTGGTGTGCTACGCATATCAAGTGGCATGACATACACTGCAGCATTGTATACACATTTCAGCACAGTTAGTATGTGGCTTCTAACAAACCATACAAATACTCAACTATTTCAAGCGCCTGTGGTCTAACACCAGCACTGTAGCTCAATCCTTTATCCAAAATATTGTAGATTTTCTCGTCAATATCAGCCAAACTGGCAAGTAAATCTAAACCATCAGGTTTGGCCTTCAGTTTCATTCTGTTCAAAATGTACTGCACTGTATCTTCTACGCTGTTCCAGATAGGCATTTCAACCATTACTTCCACCAAAGTACATGCAAGGCTCCAAATGTCTGTCATTGAGTTTGCACTTCTTCTTTCCAGCAGCACCTCTGGTGCCTGATAGGCAGGAGTGCCAGGCTGTATGGAACCCCCAGCCATAGTCGTCATAACAGTGTTCATGGTCTTCAGTTTGCTTAAACCCATATCACATAATTTCACCACATTAAAATTTTCTGCAACAAGAACGTTTTCAGGCTTTATGTCCCTATGAATGATTAATGGATTTTGTGAATGTAAGTAAGCAACAGCTTGTGATATCTTCAATGACACATTCAACTTCAATGACATATTCATAGCTTCTCCTCCAACACCAAATAGGCAGTTATCTAACGTGCAACCATCAATAAGTTCTGAAATTAAGTATAACCGATTGTTTTCCATGGCATGTGCCATCAGCAACACAATATTCGGATGCCTCAACTGACTATGTACACAGAGTTCTCGATCAATAAATGGTTTCGCAATCTTCATTCGCTTTATAACAATCTCTTTTACTGCCACTTTGGTGCCTATCCAACGTCCTTGATATACAACACCAAATCCCCCTCTTCCTATTTCTTTACTCAAGTTTACATCAGTCAAATTAACCCTAGGAACACATACTGTGCATGATGATGAAGATGTTGAAGGGCTTGCCAGAATGGTCGTATGTTCTGCTTGCCCCGACTTCATATATTTAGGTTTAACAGGACCACAGTCTGTCTGTAGATCTACTGGAACGCTGTCCTTTCGTGTTGTACTGCTGCTTGTCTGCGGTTGAGCCGGAGTGCCGACTGTCTGTTGTGAAGGAGTAGTGACTGTCTGTAATGAAACAGAAGTGCTGAATGTCTGTGGTTGTGATAAAGTGGTGAATGTGTGTGGCTGTGATAGAGTTGTGAATGTCTGTGGTTGTGATAGAGTTGTGAATGTCTGCGGCTGTGATAGAGTGGTGAATGTCTGCGACTGTGATAGAGTGGTGAATGTCTGCGGCTGTAATAGAGTGGTGAATGTCAGTGGCTGTGATTCCGTAGTGAATGTCTGTGGCTGTGATAGAGTAGTGAATGTCTGTGGCTGTGATAGAGTGGTGAATGTCTGCGGCTTTGATAGAGTGGTGAATATATGTGGCTGTGATAGAGTTGTGAATGTCTGCGGCTGTGATAGAGTGGTAAATGTCTGTGGCTGTGATAGAGTAGTGAATGTCTGTGGCTGTGATTCCGTGGTAAATGTCTGCGGCTGTGATATAGTGGTGAATGTCTGTGGCTGTGATAGAGTTGTGAATGTATGTGGCTGTGATTCCGTGGTGATTGTATGCGGCTGTGATAAAGTTGTGAATGTCTGCGGCTGTGATAGAGTGGTGAATGTCTGTGGCTGTGATACCGTGGTGAATGTCTGCGGCTGTGATAGAGTGGTGAATGTCTGTGGCTGTGATACCATGGTGAATGTCTGTGGCTGTGATACCGTGGTGAATGTCTGCGGCTGTGATAGAGTGGTAAATGTCTGCGGCTGTGATAGAGTGGTGAGTGTTTGTGGCTGTGATAGAGTGGTGGGTGCCTGTGGCTGTGATTCCGTGGTAAATGTCTGCAGCTGTGATAGAGTGGTGAATGTCTGCGGCTGTAATAAAGTGGTGAATGTCTGCGGCTGTGATAAAGTGGTGAGTGTTTGTGGCTGTGATAGAGTGGTGGGTGCCTGTGGCTGTGATTCCGTGGTAAATGTCTGCGGCTGTGATAGAGTGGTGAATGTCTGCGGCTGTAATAAGGTGGTGAATGTCTGCGGCTGTGAAAGAGTGGTGATTATCTGTTGCTGTGATAGAGTGGTGAATGTCTGCGGCTGTGCGGGAATTCTGTCCTGCTGATCAGAAACACTGACAGACACTGGCATAGACTTGAAAATCACATTTTCGCTACACACTATTTCAACAGTATATGTACCAGGTTCCGATATGCGAAGAAGACAGTGATTGTTCCCACTTTCAACACGGTGATCATCTTTATACCACTTGTATAAGTATGATTGGTTATGGTAAATGGTAAGTGCTCCCAACAGAAGATGCTCACTGTCATCTGCCTCTGTGCCATATATTTTATCAGGTCCATGTATAATGCACAGCAAGTCATTTGTGTCACGATTTATTGTTTCAGGAAAACTGTAATTATTTTCATTTTCCACCAAGTATTGTTTATTATTTTTGGACACTCCACTTACTATAAATCCATCTTCAAACACATTGTAATCATCATGTATTTCATTGTTGCCAGCCAGAGAGATGCATGTTTTATATGATCGACAGTATATGGCACTGTTTGAACTTGAATATAATGATTGTTTTATTTTGCCATATAAAATATCAAGTGTTCCAGCTTGTTGGTCATTAACCAAAAAAACTTTTTTCTTTGTTTCTACCAAATCAACTGTTTCTGAATCAGCTGAACTATCATTCTCAAGCAGTATTTCTGTATCATTATGTGACAGTTCTGTATCATTTACGCAATCTGTTTTTGTTCGCAAATACAGGTGGCATTGGGAGGGAAACATTCCATATGCTTTCAAATATTTAGTGAAGGTGCAAGCGTTGCCGTTTGTATCTGTGAACTCTGAAATTTCTTCACCAGATGAGTTAGCTAGACACACTGACATTATCTCTAACATTCCAAAATAACTTTTTCCATCTTTAAAGAAGAATTTCTTTGCCTGTTCGATAATCTCTTCAACTGTTATATTCTCACCAGCTTTACGTGTAATTGTTCGTGTTCCACCACCCTTGGCACTAGTAACTACACGAAAAGAATTTCTGTTATAGTGTTGCCACCCAACATGCACTTTGTATTCTGACCGTTTCCCCCTGCCACGGCCGCTTTTAGCATAAGGTCCAGTGTTACCCTGTAAATAAAAAAGAAAAAAATGGGCATTATACTGTGTAAGCAATGAAGTGGTTGTGCACTGGTGTTATATCCACTATACAGAAACCCATTCAGCAATCTCTAATACGTCAAGACAGTTAGAACATTTCTCCATTATGTACTAGTATCTTGTTATGGCATTGTAAGGCAGTGGCGTAGCTAGGTTAAAATGAAATGTACTCAAAAAATAATGCCGAAGTGGCGAGAAGGGGACATGCGGTTCCACATACCCCGCATCCCCCCCCCCCCCCCCCCCACCGAAAATTTAGAAATTTAGACGCCACTTGGTGGCCTCTGGTGAGTTTTTTGGCTATATTTTTAATTTTGATCTACAAGCTGGTAACCTTCATAAATTTTGTGTGTGCATGATTATTTTCAGTGAATCTGTCTTTTATTCTTTGACTAATGGTGTCGAAATGGAAAGTAAATGGAAAAATTGTTCAGACTTCTATTAGTATTATTTCTTATGTCTCTTGAAAGCATATATATGTTTAGGTAGAAATGCCAATTTAAAGACACTATAAACTACAGTCATTCCTGGAAAATTAAGGTCCATTTCCTCTCCTTTTTTCAACTGAAGATGTCCAAATGTTTCTGTAGCAATTAATTTTCTTTTCCCGGTAGCTGTTGAACAGGCCAAGACCAGACATTCTTTTGGCAATCATGACTTTCCGCACAGGTAATTGGCGTGTGGCTTTGACCCCTAACACCCGCCTCACCCCCTGAGTGTAGAACCCCCTCCCCAACTCTACAACCCCCCATATTCAAGTTCAGCAATAAACATGTAATAACAAAAAAAAATACATAGTAGGATTTATTTTTTTTTGCAAACATTTTTTTTTTCTTATTACATTTGTTTCTATGATGATTAATTTTGCTGAACTTAAATATAGGGGGGGGGGGGGGGGGGTGTAGAGTTGGGGAGGGGGTTGTACATTCAGGAGGGGGAGGGTTGTACACTCAGGAGAGGGGGCTAAGGGGTCAAAGCCACACGCCAATGTCCTGTGATTTTCCGTAGATATGTTTTTATCCTTCTCACTGTGCTGCATGAACGTTCATACAAGCATAGACATTCAATAACATGAATACCATGGATACAGATCCTTTCTTTTCTTTTTGCAAGACTTGCGGTATCATCAGTAGACTTGCATTAGCAATCTTAAACATTACACGTTTTGTCTGGTTTACGAAATCGGTACCGTTAGGAGTTTAAAAGTGATTGGTCGATGGCATAATGCCTTTCTCTACAGGTTTTTATTTGCACATATATGATCAACGTTTCAGATGTGTAACGCATTCTGATGCTATTTTTTTACATTCTAAAGTTCTTTTTCCATTTTTTTTTATTTGTACGCAACTGCGTTTTTGCGTACGGGTTGCTACCCCCCTGTAAGGCAACACACTTTTTATATAACTAGTTACAGAGACATAGACACTATGCTATGCTAGTTATGAATAATAAGTTAGTTATAAATAATAACTTATAACTTACTTATTATTTATAACTAATTACCTATAATGTATAACTTATTATTTATTACTTATAACTTATTATTTATTACTTATAATTTATAACTTATTATTTAATACTTATAAATGAATAGTTATTACTTATAATTTATAACTTATTATTTATTACTTATAACTTATTATTTATTACTTATAATTTATAACTTATTATTTAATACTTATAACTGAATATTTATTACTTATAATTTATCACTTATAATCTGACAATAACTCCTTAATATTCTGACATTAACCCATTGCCACACTGGGGCAAGCCGTGGTTATATGGTTACATATAGGACTTAAGAAAGAAGTCAAGACAACAACGGGCGGGACTTTGACTGGCAGAAAAAAGAGGCATTAACACTTTTCGCGAAGGCACCAAAAAGTCGAGGCGGGACGGGACGGGATTGGAATCTAGAATTTTATTATTTGGCTTAAAGAATCATCATCATATTTAAATAGTAATGTTATTACCTTAGATACATGTAGCTGCTCTGGCTTCTTGCTTGCCATTATGCTTTCAATTAAAGCTTGAATTTTTTCCTTCCGCCCTGCTTGTTCCTGCAATATACGTTGTAAATGGCGGCTAAAGTACAAAGGGAAATAATCATACCAAATTTAAGTTATGCAATGGTAACAAATAGTTTCAATAAATTGTATCAACAAACAGTATGAATGAATATCAAAAGTAAAAATGAATCGCTATAAGTATTAAACAGTTAGCACAATAACATAAAAGCTGCCATTTCAAACTTCGCGGAAACATGTTACAATTGAAATGTTTGTTTTCAAAATACAAAAGTCGAAACATGCCAGTTATAGGTCAGCTCATTGCAAAGGAGGCTGGTGCAATTTAAACCCAATACCAGCCACAAATTCCCTGGTAGTACGGTTAAAATATGACAAAATTGATAACAAATCAATGAGTTAAAAAATTACCACAAAGGAGAAACAACCAAAAAGGATACATACATAAAACAGGTTACAAACCACCAAATGACTTTCCCATTACTTCAATGTTAAAACGTCCATTTCCAGGGTCAATTTATAACATTTTAGGCCCAATATCAATATAGGTGGACATATATCACTGCAAAGATCTACCTTTCTTCTGCAACATTCTTTAATACCGTTCTCATACTATATATTAGGACGTAACTATATAAGTCTGTAAGATATGTCACCCATTGAATGTAAAAAGAAGCAGTGGAACTAAACTAAAAGCTTACTGTCTTGTATCAAGATCATGTAGTACCAATACAATCACTTTTCTGCAAGCATACAATTTAATTTGTTGCATTTAGTTTGTATCCATTTTGTTAAAATTGACTGAAAGTCAAACTGATCAATTGCTGGCCTACAGACACATTGAGTCTTTCAGATTCACATGACAAAGGATTCCTGGAAACCACACTTTACAAACTAAAATATTTCAACAGCATCTGTTTGCAACGGAACAATAACAGCTACTTAACTCAATTTTATTATGTTTGGAAAGCTGTCGGGATAAATTTATCAATTGTAACCATCTTACTAGGTCATACCATGGGATGAATTGACCAATTTTGGGATGAATTGACATGGGGTAAATTGACTAAGTGATGACTTGACTTGATACCCCTGCGGGTCCGTACAGCTAGTCTCTGCACTCATCAAAGACCGCTATCTGGATTTTCGAGCCAAATCAGTTTAAGCCGGAATCTTATCAGTAAAGTGCATAAAGTAGTCCTATGTAGAAAAGGTCTGCTTATTACGATTTCTAACCGGAAAGACATCGTTCGTCCTTCACAATCGATGTAAAATAAGTGCATGTCATATTGGGCCGCTCCCAGAGAGAGGGAAACATGAATAATCAGTGCTTACCGTACTTATCGAAGATCCTTTTACCTGCACTAAGGATATACATATCTATACACGGGAGCGCTCGGTTTACGTCCCCATCCGACGGACGAAGCAATTGAAGCTTAGAGACTTGCATAAGGTCACGCCTGACATGCCCCGGTGGGATTCGAACCCACAACCCCTGCACGGGGCATTTCGTGAAATATATTTAGATTATCTTGAAAATACATATAATTTCTTCAAGAATGCATGGAGGTCTTCATTATTGTACATACATACACCACTGTATTGAAGTATTTGCCCCTTACATATGAAATGAAAATAAGAACAAGTAGAAAATACCCACCTCGTGTTCGTCCGCCATTAGATGTTCTGTGTTGTTTTCCCGCATCTTTATGTTTATAACTCTTAACAAATAAGTAATGAATTATAAGTAATAAGTAATAAATGATAAGTAATAACATATAAATAATAAATAAAAAATGTCCCTCCAGGGCTTCCGTACATAACTCACATGGTTTTATTTTTATTTTTATTTGATCTGCTTTACAGGTGTACACGTCGTAAAACCTGTTTCATCTTAGAAAGAGTCAGAATGACGATGCGAATATCGTCATGCAGTATTTAAGTGTTGATGGTCTGTTTTTAGAATGGGAATTTCGTTTCAAGTTTACCTCTCCAATTCGAATATCGATTTTGTCACGTGTTTGTGGATTTGATAATCAAGTTTTATTTATTTATGATTATTGGATGTTTTTCATCCATTTAGGTAATTATTTTATTTGTTAAGACATTTATAGCGTTTCTTCCTAATAAACCCCCTTTAAAGAGAGAACGGCAATTTTGAAATTAATGTTCACTTATCAGTATACTACTGGTTTAACAATTTTTCAGTTATATCGCGACGTGTCTGAGACAGTATTCCTAGCACTGGAGTATCATGCCGCAGACACATGATATAATACCCCTACCAACCACACCGGACCGACTAAATCTTAAACTATCCTCTAAATGCTGAGCGCTAAGCAAGGAAGCTTCTAGTTCCATTTTTGTAATTATTTGGTATAACCCGGCCGGGGATCGAACCAACGAGCTTCCGCATGCGAGACAAATGCTTTATCCATAGACCACCGTTGCGGTTTATGTGCTTGTAAATATTTATAGTTATACTTCTTGTGTAATACATTCGGCAAAACAAGTTATGCACACTTGAGGTGTTCGGGTGAGAAAATGAAACCTGTATTCTATACGGATATGTTGTATTTTATCATAATAATAAACAAAAATTCAAACTTTTCAAATAGGCGAAAACAAAATGAAAATCCATCCACTGGTTCATTAGCCATCTACACTACTCAAAGTTTACTAAGCACCAAATAAATCACACGGCATTGACCAGAGAGGACTGGCGACCTGTCCTTTTTACAGATGAGCCCAGGTATTACATAGACTATACAGATAGACGTGCTAGGGTATGGAGAAGGCCAGGAGAGAGATTCCACGCAACCAACATTGCTGAGCATGACCGCTTTGGAGGCGGCTCTGTGATGGTTTCGGGCGGGATCAGCTGTGCTTGACGTACAGACCCCATTGATTCTGGATACTCAGGTAAAAGTGTATGCTAGTGCAGTGGGTGATGGGTTCATTTTAATGGACGATAATGCCTATCCTTATGCTGCCCATGCTGTGCGGGAGTACTTTCAGAGAAAGGGGATTTCACGTCTGGACTGGCCAGCCAGATCCCCCGACCTCAATCCCATCGAGCGTGTAAGTTGTAATTAACCGCAACGGGTAACATAATCGATATTAATCCCATACCAGTAAGCTACGTCAGCTACGTCAGTAAAACACCGTGGCTCTTGCGGTTTCCGAAGTACCTCCGTCGACCCTTGAAAATCCGAGGGATTCCATTTTGATGTTATTAAATTGTCATTTATAGTATCCACCTGTATTTTAGCCATTTTTGACCTATTACCCATCTCTCGGACATGTGTATAAAACTTCTAATGAATTAATGAATATTTTTTTTTCTATCCCTATTCGCATGTGTGTTCAGTTTGAATTATTGCTTATTATGATATATAAAACATATCCGTAAGAAAGAAAGTTTTCGTTTTATAACTCAAATACCCCAAACGCGCAGAGCTGTTTTTGGCCGAGTATATAACTGCATTGTTATTAAAAATAAATATTATTTAAACTGAACTCTTGTTTATGCATGAAATCAATATTTACAATTATAACATATAACCATATAAATATATTACCCTTCCAATATTACTATATGAAACTCGATATCTATTATAAATAAAACAAGTATTGTTTTTGAAATATGAGCAAACAATTTATTCAAACATAAACTGATATTTTCCAGGATTTTATTTTCTTTTTTTAGATCGATAAAAACTGAGGAAATTAAATATGTTTAGCACTTGTTTTTTAAAAATTACCACACATTTGCGAAAACATTTACCAGAGTTATGCCGCTTTGCCTTCAAACATTTACAACAGTTATGCCGATTTGCCTTCAATCATTTACCAGAGTTATGCCCCTTTGCCTTCAAACATGTACCAGAGTTATACCGCTTTGCCTTCAGACATTTACCAGAGTTATGCCGCTTTGCCTTCAAACATTTACCAGCGTTATGCCCCTTTTACCAGAGTTATGCCGCTTTGCCTTCAAACATTTACCAGAGTTATGCCACTTTGCCTTCAAACATTTACCAGAGTTAAACCGCTTTGCCGTCAAACATTTATCAGCGTTATGCCCCTTTACCTTCAAACATTTACCAGAGTTATGCCCCTTTGCCTTCAAACATTTACCAGCGTTATGCCCCTTTGCCTTCAAACATTTACCAGCGTTAAGCCGTTTTGCCTTCAAACATTTACCAAAGTTATGCCCCTCTCCCTTCAAACATTTACCAGCGTTATGTCGCTTTGCTTTTAAACATTTACCAGAGTTATGCCGCTTTGCCTTCAAACATTTAGCAGAGTTATGCCGCTTTGCCTTCAAACATTTACCAGAGTTATGCCGCTTTGCCTTCAAACATTTACCAGAGTTATGCCGCTTTGCCTTCAAACATTTACCAGAGTTATGCCGTTTTGCCTTCAAACATTTACCAGAATTATGCCCCTTTGCCTTCAAACATTTACCAGCGTTATGCCGCTTTGCTTTCAAACATTTACCAGAGTTATGCCGCTTTGCCTTCAAACATTTACCAGAGTTATGCCGTTTTGCCTTCAAACATTTACCAGAATTATGCCCCTTTGCCTTCAAACATTTACCAGCATTATGCCGCTTTGCTTTCAAACATTTACCAGAGTTATGCCGCTTTGCCTTCAAACATTTAGCAGAGTTATGCCGTTTTGTCTTTAAACATTTACTTAAGTTATGCCGTTTTGCCTTCAAACATTTACCAGAATTATGCCCCTTTGCCTTCAAACATTTACCAACGTTATCCCGATTTGCTTTCAAACATTTACCAGAATTATGCACCTTTGCCTTCAAACATTTACCAGCGTTATGCCGCTTTGCTTTCAAACATTGACCAGAGTTATGCAGCTTTGCCTTTTAACACATTTACCAGCGTTATTCCCCTTTGCCTTCAAACATTTATCGGAGTTATGCCCCTTTGTCTGTCAAACATTTATGCCTCTTTGCTATATAGAAACCATAATAATGAATACATATTACGTAATTTTGATTTTAAATTTGCGCCAAGTGGATAATATAGATTTCAAAATAGTGCTGTGAAACTTTATCAAAATAGCCGCGTGTCCCGGCAATATTAGAATCGATTTTACCCATGTGCACGCATCAAATCAATATTTACACCAATAACCGTATAACCATACAGGGATATTAATCTTTAACTATTGGCAATAACAGAGTAATAATATTAATGTATTTATTTAGAGAGGGTAAACTCATTAAGTTTTATATGCAATATAAATCTTATTTTCAATGAGGTCCTCTGAATAACACGTTTAAAATCAATAATATCAAGATTACAATGTTTTACATAAAACAATATTTGGAGCAGACCCCTACTTAAATCAATACAATGTTAACAATGACAAAGTACAATTTTGTATTTTCATGCGAAAGATGTTTTAGTAATAAGAAATTCTTTGTACACGTATTTAAAAGTAGCTACGTTATTCAGTTTTCTGTTTTGTGAAAGTAAATTGTTCCAGACCTCCATAGCAAAATAAGAAAATGCACGTTAAAGAAACTCAGTTTCAGCCCTGGGATGCATAATGTCCTTGTTTGAAATTTAGCGTATATTATAGCTAGTGTTACTGGGTATCTTAGTAAGGTTGCATATATATGGAGGTTCTAAATTAGTAATTGCTTTAAATACAAAAATGCCAAATTTAATGATATTTTAATCTGTCAGGAAATGATAACCATCTAAGTTCTTTAAAAAGTTTTAAAGAATGTGTTTTATTTGGTGCATCCAATATGAATCTAGCCGCTTTCTTCTGTATTTTAAGTATCTTATTAGCATAGAAAAGTGTACCAGTACCCCAAATAGTCGAATAGTAGGCTGAATGTACGCATTGAATAATAACATTTTCATTTCAAGATTTAAGTAGGTTTTGCCATCTTACAGGTTTGAATTGTGAATTGTTGACTGAAATACATAATTTTTCAGAATGTTTAATTTTGTTATATGTACTTATAATCATACATGTAGTTTTGTTATGTGTACCTATAATCATACATGTAGTTTTGTTATGTGTACCTATAATCATACATGTAGTTTTGTTATGTGTACATATAATCATACATGTAGTTTTGTTATGTGTACCTATAATCATACATGTAGTTTTGTTATATGTACTTATAATCATACATGTAGGTCTGTTATATATACCTATAATCATACATGTAGTTTTGTTATATGTACCTATAATCATACATGTAGTTATGTTATTTATACCTATAATCATACATGTAGTTTTGCTATGTGTACCTATAATCATACATGTAGTTTTGCTATGTGTACCTATAATCATACATGTAGTTTTGTTATATGTACCTTTAATCATACATGTAGTTTTGCTATGTGTACCTATAATCATACATGTAGTTTTGTTATATGTACTTATAATCATACATGTAGGTCTGTTATATATACCTATAATCATACATGTAGTTTTGTTATATGTACCTATAATCATACATGTAGTTATGTTATTTATACCTATAATCATACATGTAGTTTTGCTATGTGTACCTATAATCATACATGTAGTTTTGCTATGTGTACCTATAATCATACATGTAGTTTTGTTATGTGTACCTATAATCATACATGTAGTTTTGTTATGTGTACATATAATCATACATGTAGTTTTGTTATGTGTACCTATAATCATACATGTAGTTTTGTTATGTGTACATATAATCATACATGTAGTTTTGTTATATGTACCTATAATCATACATGTAGTTTTGTTATATGTACTTATAATCATACATGTAGGTCTGTTATATATACCTATAATCATACATGTAGTTTTGTTACATGTACCTATAATCATACATGTAGTTATGTTATTTATACCTATAATCATACATGTAGTTTTGCTATGTGTACCTATAATCATACATGTAGTTTTGCTATGTGTACCTATAATCATACATGTAGTTTTGTTATATGTACCTATAATCATACATGTAGTTTTGCTATGTGTACCTATAATCATACATGTAGTTTTGCTATGTGTACCTATAATCATACATGTAGTTTTGTTATGTGTACCTATAATCATACATGTAGTTTTGCTATGTGTACCTATTATCATACATGTAGTTTTGTTATATGTACCAATAATCGTACATGTAATTTTGTTATATGTACCTATAATCATACATGTAGTTTTGTTATATGTACCTATAAACATACATGTAGTTTTATTATGTGTACCTATAATCATACATGTAGTTTTGTTATGTGTACCTATAATCATACATGTAGTTTTGTTATATGTACCTATGATCATTCATGTAGTTTTGTTATGTATACCTATAATCATACAATGTAGTTTTGTTATGTGTACCTATAATCATACATGTAGTTTTGTTATGTGTACCTATAATCATACAATGTAGTTTTGTTATGTGTACCTATAATCATAAATGTAGTTTTGTTATGTGTACCTATAATCATACAATGTAGTTTTGTTATGTGTACCTATAATCATACATGTAGTTTTGTTATGTGTACCTATAATCATACATGTAGTTTTGTTATTTGTACCTATAATCATACATGTAGTTTTGTTATATGATCTTATAACCA
The DNA here is from genome assembly GCA_029582155.1 of Panopea generosa. Lineage (NCBI taxonomy): Eukaryota > Metazoa > Mollusca > Bivalvia > Adapedonta > Hiatellidae > Panopea > Panopea generosa. The sequence goes on from CM055907.1 coordinate 53,287,517, forward strand.
TACACGTAGTTGTGTTATATGTACCTATAATCATACAATGTAGTTTTGTTATATGTACCTATAATTATACATGTAGTTTTGTTATGTATACCTATAATCATACAATGTAGTTTTGTTATGTGTACCTATAATCATACATGTAGTTTTGTTATGTGTACCTATAATCATACAATGTAGTTTTGTTATGTGTACCTATAATCATACATGTAGTTTTGTTATGTGTACCTATAATCATACATGTAGTTTTGTTATATGTACCTATAATCATACATGTAGTTTTGTTATATGAACTTATAATCATACACGTAGTTGTGTTATATGTACCTATAATCATACATGTAGTTTTGTTATTCATACATGTAGTTTTGTTATATGTACCTATAATCATACATGTAGTTTTGTTATATGTACCTATAATCATACATGTAGTTTTGTTATATGTACCTATAATCATACATGTAGTTTTGTTATGTATACCTATAATCATACAATGTAGTTTTGTTATGTGTACCTATAATCATAAATGTAGTTTTGTTATGTGTACCTATAATCATACAATGTAGTTTTGTTATGTGTACCTATAATCATGCATGTAGTTTTGTTATGTGTACCTATAATCATGCATGTAGTTTTATTATATGTACCTATAATCATACATGTAGTTTTGTTATATGAACTTATAATCATACACGTAGTTGTGTTATATGTACCTATAATCATACATGTAGTTTTGTTATTCATACATGTAGTTTTGTTATATGTACCTATGATCATACATTTAGTTTTGTAATGTGTACCTATAATCATACATTAAGTTTTGTTATGTGTACCTATAATCATACATGTAGTTTTGTTATGTATACCTATAATCATACATGTAGTTTTGTTATATGTACCTATAATCATACATGTAGTTTTGTTATGTGTACCTATAATCAAACATGTAGTTTTGTTAGGATTGAGAGCCATATTATTATTTTTAAACCAACTCTCCATTTTTATAACATCATTTTGTTATTTTGTTTCAATTTGCCACAAGTGACAATCACAAACATGAATAGCAGAATCATCGGCGTACATGTCAACACTAGAGTCATCACAACCATCGGAAGATCATTAACATAATCAAGAAAAGTAGAGGACCTAGAATTGAACCTTGTGGGACACTTGCTTTAATATGTAAACGACCAGAATGAATGGTGCCTAATTTAACACTTTGACATTTGTTTTTTAGATAGGACCGAAACCACTGTACTGTATCTCAGTAAAATAATAGAGTTTCAATCTCGTATATAAAAGAATATCGTGGTTTACTAAATAACATTCCTTATGCAGATCCAAAAACACACTTCCTACAAGTTTCACAAAATCAATTTCCTTCATTCATTTGTCAGTTAAAATTATCAGGGCACTTTGGCAAGAGTGTTTTTTACGGAATCTATATTGAGTTGTATGTAAGACGTCAGTTTGTTCAAAATATGTATGTAACTGGTTAGATATTTGTCTTTCAAATATCTTTGATAATGTTGGCAATATAGAAATAGGTCTAAATTTACTAGGATCGTCTTTAGGTCCATCATTATAAATTGGTAAGACACACGCCTTTCAGCTTATCGGGAAATATACCATGATAAATGCTACTGTTCATGAAGTTTGAGATTGCTTTTGTAACAGTGTCTGTGCACAGTTTTAAAATACGTGGACCGATACCATCTGGACCAGTATATTTTCTAATATTCAAAGAATCCATAATTTTCTTGACCTCAAAAGGGGTGAATAAATTGATGGAAAATTCGTTCTCTTTGAGTTTGTTATCTAACGTTTTCAAATTTATTAATGTGTATTTCTGTAAAGGCAATTTCTTAATCATGTCTGCCACGTTTATGAAATGACAATTCAGTAAATTAACAATTTCCTGTTAATCGGTCGCGGCATGATTATCAATGTTAAGTTTATTTACAACCACTGGAATTTAAGAAATAATTACACAGAAAGTACTACGCGTGTCACGGTAATTTTAAAAATATGAGTGAAATTCTATAAAATACAAATTGATATTTCTTTGGACTTTTGTCAAAAAAGCCGATAAAAAATTATTCGCATTAAAATATCTAATTGACATGATACAGAATATAAAACATAGACTATAGTTTATTAACCTCATCATGGGTCTAGTGGGGTCAAGGTCATCCTGCACTAAAACTTACAAAAGCATATTTTATCTTTTACAACAGGTAATAATGACCCATGAGCAAAATTGTTTACTTTTGCTAAATAATTTAACAACATAAATAATATTCACGGACACTAGTGTGATTATAAATAGACATATATAATGTTTAATACAACTGTTTATAGACAAGAAAAAAAATGGTGTTGATGAATATACCATTTATAATTGTTTGTCAGGTGAATAAACTATATAATCTATAACAAGTTTACCCTAAATTCAAAAGCCTTAAATACATAAATAGCTAGGTACTGACTTTCTTATTTATTTCAAACTCAAACAAATTAATAGTTTTAAACATACTACCATTTTTCAAAAAGTATGGTTTAAAAAACATTCAAATAGTAAATGAAATTCATTGTTTTGACATATATGACGACATATTTGTGAAACAGGATGCTTTAGAATGTGTGATGTGTGAATAAGTATCACGCAAATTATTTTTGAGAGAAAAACTCAACCATGGCCGGATCCTTTTGCTTCTCTTCTTTCTTTATTCTCTGCAATAAAAATAGTTTTTATTTTTAAAATTCATGTACGAGTGTTTGCAATGTACAAGTGGGTGTTATGACGTATGGGGTATGTAAATTACACCAAATCTACTATAATAATAAAGACCAAAGAAATCTACAATTGTACAATTCAATTCCACTCGCAGCTTTTGATGTTTTGTTGTAAGCTACTTAGGTTGAAGCTACCTTATCAATTATAATATTTCCGAAGAGACAATTGAGGCCCTTCCAGTGAGTTGTATCTGTTATATGGTTCTCTTAAAGTAATTGGAAAACACATTCTAAAACAGTTATATGCTTACTTCTGCATCCCTTTCATTATATGCTCTTGTTATTGTAATTAACGTTTAATGTTTTGAAACGATATATAATTTTTAATAAAATACTGTTGAAACAAAATTGATTGCCATTGTTCCCTAGATTCTAAAAGGCATTTGCCATAATTCCCCAGAAGTATTTTCCCCCAGATCTCTAAAATTAGGCCTTTGATCCCTGAATCCCTGAAAGTTATGGTCAATGTTCCCCAGATCCCCAAAATAATTGACCATCTTCACCAAATCTCTAAAACCCCTGGAAAAAACTCACTATTCAATGGTATGGTACTTAGGAAAAATTATGTTATGACATCATGCAACTTACGGTACAGTTTCTGACACCAGGCCTACTAGACCACTTGTGTTAACATCTGACACCAGGCCTACTAGACCACTTGTGTTAACATCTGACACCAGGCCTACTAGACCACTTGTGTTAACTACATGTATTTAACTACATGTATTTAAAACTTTCGGAGCTTACGAAAAAATGAAACCATTTCTCATAAAACACATAACTAGAATATGAATATATAAATTTCTTTAAATTTTATTACTTGTTAAATTGATTAATAATCCGCAACATCAAAATTAGCAGACGCTTACTAAAAGCTCGCTTGAGTGACGTACATACAACACTGTTATAAATGAACTTATCAAAACATGATATATATACATATACGCATCATCTTTAAACTAGAGAAACTTATATTAACAAAACTGGTTACACTACCGGGTCATGTGTATGGTCGACCCCGCATCGTAACTTCTTCAATATGGAGGTAGGAAGATACCAGAACATGTGATCAAACAAAGGTATCAAGTACTTGTGAGTATCTCTGTCCTGTTTAGGTACGCCTGTGAAAGAAAAAAAATAAATATGGTGCCACATGTAGCAATATTTATAAAATAATCACAGAACTTATACATTTACTTTTAAGTAGATATATTTGAAATGAACGGAAAAAAATAAACATACTGGAGACGTACAATTTAAAGGACATAGTCACCAACGCAGAATTTAGAGAAATAAAGTAGAATGATATTTTGCAGTAATTATATATGCTTGTAAACAGCATATAATTGCGGTTTTTTTTAAATATATTAAAGGCGTCCTTTTGTTTATATACAAAAATACTCATTAACACAATATGTTTTGTTATGTATTTTCCAAACATACAGAAAGGTAACCTTTATAAAGCGGTAGATCCTCCGCCTCGCATGTGGAAGGTCGTGGGTTCGGTCCTCAGCCGGGTTATACCAAAAATTGGAACAAATGGTACTAGAAACTTCCTTGCTTGGTATTTAGAGGATAGTTCTAAGTCTGGTCGATCCGGTATCAGTATAAAGATTTGGTTGGGTACCTTACCATGTGTCTGCGGCATGATACTCCAGTATGGCAACGATAAGTATACTTTCTCAAGTAGACACCATCTTGATATGACTACAAAAATATTGAAAGCGACGCTAAACACATTGCAACAACAACAATAACAACAACTTTTGTAAGTCCTTGCATGCATATACCTGTCAGTACCGATACGATTGATCCGAACACAAACACCGATGCAATGCCGATAGTGCTGAACCACTGGTATGACATTGTATACAGCAACTGCACGCCGGATCTACAATATATTTGAACACAGATGGTGACTTCAACAATATATTGAATTTGAAATAATCAAATCTAAATGACATGTGTCATACACACAACAGCACAAACATAGTCTTGACATAAGATTATCATAAAAACTATGCCCTATACAGTAATATATAAAAAGTGCCAACTGAGCTCGTCGCCGCTAACAACACAGAAACCATAACAAATTCATCATAAAAGAAATAACGAATTTTTAATAGTAAGTAAAATACATACAGCCAAAGTGATCAAAGGTCAACAGATTGGAACGGCCAGTGGTTAAAGTGTCGCTTGGAAGCTTACACGTGGTCACAACATAGCTCTAGAAGGCGGATAAGTAAAAAACCCTGTCCTATTATCCGCTAACAAACACGACAGCTTGCACATGTGTATGGTATAAAACACGAGTATGGTCAGACAAGAATGATCTAAACGACTTACAGACTTGTGGACGCCATCTGTGGCATTGTCTGGATAGATGAGGCAGTCGTTAGATTCAACATCTCATTATATAAAATAGTGTTACTCTCCGTGGAATACGACATTGCCGTAGAACTGTTCAGTATATACGAATCATTCATAAACTGAGAAATATTTGTTGGAAAACACATGTCTACAGGTGCTGGTGGGAGAACGGCATCTTTCACCGATCCCTCCGTCGTCATCTGACCGATACAGATCCAAAACGTCAGGATGCACCCGATAACTGTTCCGCTAAACACACCCTGAATGGAAACATAGGTTAACAGTGGATATGAAATAAAAAAACCCATATCATACAGCAATTGTATGCCTTAGTAAATGTCTTATGTGGTATGGAATACTTGCAGATTTAAATGGCAATCAATTTTTGGCTTCCATATAATATATTATGAACTTGTATATTTTATACTGAATCAAATATAATATATTTTTCTAAACAGGCGTGAAGACTTATTTTTTATCGTCTGTTTTACATCGATTTTTAAAACAAGTTCTTACAAGTTAAACAAATCACGCAGTGTAGAACCAGTACTGAGTACATGCTTAACCGAAGACTTACCTTTTCCCAGTAGCAATACTTGGTTCTTAAAAGACTTTCTAAGACGGTGGTCACGTCTATATGCTTTTATTGGACGTCATATGGTTATTAAGAGTATATCTAATGTTGTGGCGACTGTGTCGGTCTTCGGGCATATATTTTCTTATTTTTGATCTAATATATAGCATAACATTATTTCATTATGTGGTTAGATAGTCCCAGCTGCTAAAATCAGAACTACCTACATGACAACTGCAGTCTTTATTACACGAACTTGCTAAAATCCGCAGAATAGTTAACACCAGCCTTATAGTATATCGTGTACGATCTAGTTAAAATCCGTTTTATTTCATTAGAATATAGATTAACAAATATGACTGACCTTAGCTGACGCCCAAGGACAAAATGCTCCAAACATAAACATCCCCGCTAACGGACCATGAAAAGACGCCAATATACTGACTGTAATCTAAGAAAAAAAAAGTGTTTAAAGTAAAATAAAAGTTAAATAACATGCATTTTTTGTAATTTTTCTTGAAAATAGAATTGAAAATACAACAGCGAGACAAAGGCTAAAATAGCACATGTAAATGTTTATTTAAGTATACCACTTAAAGCATACACTTCAAGATAATGCATTCGTTTAAAACACATTGTGCATTTACAAGGTTCGGTTGCTTTTAATAAAAGATAGTTGCTTGACTCGTTATGACATTAATATTTCTTTATACCTGTATACTAAATCATAGTTTGCTGTTGTTGTCCTGTTGGTTTTCGATATAAACTTAATGGAACAGATAATCCGCCATCTGACGTTTTATGTACTTCACCGTTTATGTATTATCTCAAAATCTATCAAAGCAATTTCCCTGAAATTTGGACTTCAATAAGAAAGAACATTTAGGCTATAAGTATTGCTTGTTAATGTCGTATTACTTGTATACATCTTTTGATAACGTTACTCAATATTTTAAAGAATATATTGGAAATACAAAAGTTGTAGGTTAGCTGTTCCGTTCAGTATGTATTTCAATTCGTAGATGGTCGGTTGCAGTTTTGTCGTAATATAAAGTGTGTACCTGAACAAGCGTTCCACCAATTAGCGAAATTAAGAATGCAATAGTTACTGCAACCAGTCCAAAACATACAACTGCAATATTGAAAATAAGACAATATGTGACCAACAGGAGACGTAGCAAACAACAACCACAACATCATACAATATTGTTAACATATCTAATACAGTCAAATCTGTGTTAGCGGTCACCTCTATTGAGCAGCCACCTGTCATAAGCAGTCACATAAACTATTGCTTACAGGGCAAATTTGTCTGTATTAAGAAACAACCTGTCTTAAAAGGCAACTTTTGCTCCTTCCATTGATTAGCTGCTATAGACAGGTTTTGGCTGTAATTTTGATAGTAAGTGCAATACACAGAAACAACACTGCACTGGAGCGGTCAGTAGCAATATTCGTCATCGAGCTTAAATCTGGTTAACTGGTACACCCAACCTCACTCTTTCCCTTTTTGGCACATCATAAAAGTAACCCGTCATATTGTTCTCTCATAATGACGAACATATCAGTGCGCATAGTGCAAAATAAGTAATACTCAGCTAACGTAACATGTAAACAGTGAAAGTACATAGAATATCCACGTCAATACTAATATTACGTTTGCAATCATGGAGCAGTCTGCGACAATGTTGAACTTCGTGAGTGTTAACACATGTGAAAACACACACAAAAAACAAGAAGGTTCTCCCTGGCCGAGAGGCCTATGGTGCCGTCTCAAGATCTTTAATCTCTTATCGTTAAAGCCGGAGGTTGGAGTCCCTCTCGCTCTAAAACCTTTATGTGAGAAAGTTTGCCAGTTAGTTACGAAATGACGGTGGTTCTACTCAGATTCATTGTGAGGTGTTCCTCTACCAATAAAACTGGAAATGTGTTGAAAATGGTAATAAATCCAGTTAAAAAAAAGAGAAATAAAGCATCCAAGAAAGAAAATAACAGACAAGATGGAGTCTTTGCATCAGTGGTAACGAAAAATACATTCCCATTAGTGTTACAAAATTGACCGACTGTAAAAATTATAGTTCATCCAACAAAATGACAAAATGTTTGACTAAACCGTCACTATCAAGTTTAAAGTTTATTTTGTTATTTTCCAATACACGTATAGTAAATGCATTGGCTGTAATATTCATTTTAATTTTAAATTGCTTTATACTCTGCCAACGCAATTTACCATTAGACAGCATGGGCTGTTATTAATGATACTATTTTAGAATATTCAGCGTTTTGTATATTATTATATATCTACCGTTATATTAATCATATACATTGTTTTTTATTGAATGTGTGAACTTCCTTGTTAGCGTTAAAGGGATTATATTGGCAAGTACTACAAACACGTTGTTAATCCAGACTTGTCCTGTATGTAGTGTGGACAAAATAATACGTATGTATTGACTTAACTTTATTTACTTGAAAATTATCATATTAACAGTAATTGAATATTGGCAAAACTTTAATACGTCCCCCAATAAAGTATTGCGCAATGTTTACATTAAACTTCCTGAACAAAGCCTCGAAAACGAGATCGGGAACGAGTCTTCACGATGTTATCCGATGATTTATCGGAAACTCGAAAGCGGTTCGTTGAAAATGGCGATTGTAAACAAAAACAAAAACGTGGCTTCAGAAAATCAATGTTTGTTATAAAGAGGTTATGCAATTAGACACTTTAGACGCGTATATCTCTAAGTTATAAGTGTATCTGCATGCTGGGCGTGTGTATTTAGGACAGGGAATTGACGGTAATATGCAAATATAATCCCTTTAAGGGTTATAATATTTAAGATAAATATAACTCCAGTATGCGGGAAAGTAAATAAATGAACGCTACCCTTTTTCATTCAAACTAATTAACCCACAACTCGTTAATAGTAGTGTTTACGAAGACTTTATTAGTAATAGTGACACTATACTAATTCTGCACGAGCACGAGATAAGTAGTTCTAACTCACCCGCTGCCTTAGCAACTAGTGTTGCTTTAGATTCTGATATTGGTTTGGTGTATGGTTTAATAAGATCTTCCCACACAAGCAACGACAGACTACTTAAACCAGATGATAGCGTGCTGGAAGGATATTTTACAAATATATTTTATTATCATTATATTTTAACACAAGTATGAAATGCATTTTACATGACAACGGTCGCAAAGTTTGATGCGAAACGTAAGCAAAACTATTGTTAGTGCCATACTTATCCAATATAACAAATTATGTTCTAAAGCGTTAAATGTTTTAAAGCTCATGCCTTTAAAAACGTTTGCTTCATGCTTTTTGATGTATGTAACCCTTGAATTCAAGTTGCCTAATTTAACTGCTGGACAATCTAATTGATATGTTTATTTTATGTTGTTTTACATTGCCCAGTAGGCTTTACATATTTTGTAAGTAAGTATTCATTTACCGCTTCCTATTTGTTTATTATATATTATATATATTCTCTCACTGATTGTTGTCATATCTTAAATGCTTATAATGCATTGATAAATGTCGGTCAATAGCTAGTAATAGCTAATGTTTATTAATGTTATACGATACCGACTCTAAATTACAGTGTGTACTTTGAATCTTAATGATATGAAATCTATACGCACATGTGTTCTGGTATGCACGTTTGTAATGTGAACATATTGTTGCAAACATTTTGAAATGTACGTTAATCAAAGTGGGTGTCTATGATTCTATGATGCCCAAATAGGTAAACAATGAATCAATACCTCAATGATGCACTAAACAACGAAGCCAGAAACAAGCCCGACATTCCGACCTGATTTTTGAACAGATCAATCACCATATAAGGAATTATCTGAAATAAAAATTTACATCAGTCAAGAATGTTTCATAAAATGTGTCATTAAACTCAAAATAAAAAGACATAATTTGTTTTCAGGAACGCCCATTTGTGTTAAACAAATCTGTTGTGCACGTATGCGTTTGTCAAAAAATAAAGCTAAGTTACTGTAATATTGTTTAAAGAGTTCGATACAACTTTGTTTTACAAATACAACACCTCTGTGTAAGATTTAAATGAATACATTTTAACAAGTGTTTAAAATAATACTATATTTTCTTTAATACATATACATTTGGATGAACAATTTTTTAAAGACAATACTTCAGAGGAAAAAATGACATTAGAAAGAGCCTGTGTACCTACTTGATTTGGGTCTCGTACTTGCTTCGACTTCAAGGGATCGCATCCTTTAACATCGAAGTATGAGTAAGCTACAATACCTTCCACACAGGCAAGACAGAGTGTAATCAGGAACGCTGGTGCTGTGATAACCAACACTCTACATGGAACAAAAGATATAACACAATAGTTAGCACCAGTGTATGTGCTATATGTACGAATATTATCTGATACATGTAAAATAATCCTATGGAATCACAAAATGCAACCGAAGGAAATAGAAGACCAGTTTCATAGTATCAGTATCATGGTGGGTAATAAAATACGCAGCGCCCCTTGCGCACTTAACGTCTCACACAACAATTAATTTTGTACTGTTTTACCTATTGAAACATGCACTTCTGGAAAACTGGATACATACCAATGGTTCTAAAAGTGCCTTGTTCCCATAGATAGTACTCTATTGGTTCAGTTATGTAAAGAAAAACATTGAGTTAACCAGATTGCTTTTTCACACTTTCGATGGTTTGATGACACCCCTTCATTTTTGACAATTCTGCCCATTTGTTACAATGCATCAATATCCATCTTTAAACTGTTAAAGCATCATCAAACAGTTCTCAATGTCATCAAAACTTGGCAGAAAAAATCATGAAAATATTCCAATGTTCCTGTATTCACAAAGAAATATGACATTTTATGCATTTTCAACAAAAACATTGCCTAGCCGCTTTACACAGCTCTAATTTCTTGGACGTAAGACTATTGCTATCGTTATGTAAATGAGGTAATTCTTAAGTGAGACCTTGTAGCTGTAGTTATCTTTTCGAGGAACACTGAAATGCGATCCACGATTCTAAGGAATTAGAAATATTAGCAACACATACGCAAATAATGTACTTGCATTTTTACGGCCTCCACACAACATATACATGAAATACGAAGCTTACGATTTTCAATATGATCTGATAAAAAAAACGCAATAATAAGAAAGAAGCAGACTCGGTTTTATTGGATCAGTTCATGAGAGGTAATGAAATGTGCAACACTCCTCACGTTTCATTGAATTTAACTTGGGTACAGGCATAGTACTTCCATCGGAGACAGGAAGTACTTCCGCGGGGTAGACGCATAATGGCGGCTATAAATAATCCTTGTTTCTTCTTCTTTAAAAATCCATTTTTCTTATTTTAATGCTCATTTTTTTTATTTGAATGGCATTATTTTAAACATTTTGAAAGCATTGTCATATTTGAATTGTGAATTTAAAAAACAAATTGGTAATTTGAAATTGGGGTATGAATACATGATTTCGGAAGACTACTTTCGCTTTGTCAGCAGTGTTCATACTGAGCAGAATTTGTTTATCTTATATGACACATATTTTGGTAGTGCAGAGGTTGACAAACAGTAAAATGTAAGTTTCACTTCTTTCGTTTGGATCTCTCTATTAATGACAAGCCTACAAAAAAGTGTCAAATCTACTATAGACTAAAGAACAAAAAAAAATGTGGTGTTATACCTATATATTCCGTAAAAGTAAAATATAAACAAGAAAGCACCCATGTGTTTGATTAACATATGCATGCACTTTTGAAACCCTGAAATGGCTGGTTGTTGGATTCAGGTCATGAATTTGTATAAATAGTTGAGTACAACAAAAATGTGACAAATTGAATGATCTACGTGTGCTACTCCTCAAAACAAAATATGTTTGAAATTTCTTACTTCATGGCGGCAGACTTTGTCGGCATGGAACTGATGCGCTGTACGGATGACTGGTTGACAAGGAGGCCAAAACTTCGGAAGAAACCGTTGATAGCTAAGCACCAAAATGTGTGACGTATAGTTGGATCAGCATCAAATCTAAAACATAGTGTAACTGCTAATAGTTTGTATCACACACGCGGCGATAATCACGTGACTGACATCGATTCATACTCCAAAAGTAATTGGCGGACCTCCTCAGTAAAAGATTCGATTCACTTATGAAATTATAGTTTAAACTATTTTACTTCGTTTGCGAAACAAGTTCTTACAACTTAGACAAGCTCGAAGTCTTCCTGGGTAGAACAAGTACTAAGCACGTGCGGAATAAGCGTCTCGCTCAAGGACACCATACATAGGCGTGGCGGAGGATCGAACCCACGACCCTTCGGCCATGGATTAGGTGCTCTACCACGCAATCCATGCTCCAAATATTAAATTATAGCTTTTAAGCTCAGAAAATGAGGGGAAATGTACACAGTTAGCTTATAAGACAGGAAGACAGCGGCAAAGAGTTCCACAAAAATTTAACGTGGTAACAAGATATGATATAATATTAATATTTCTTTTTTATTTTATGTATTCAATCATTCCATTGACAAGATCAATAGGACATTATGACCCTAATTATACTTCTAGGCAAATTTTACTTAGCGTTCGAAGCACGAATACTCACTCAAAGAAATTGAGTCGTCCCTTTTCCTGTGCAACAGATCACGTGTGTGAGATTCCACCAATAGCCATAGTTCCCTGAGGATAAATAATACATAGAAAAAAAAATATACCGATATCCATATAAAGACGTAGCATTCAAAGGACACAATCATACCATACATTTATTGAAAGGACAAAGGAACGCCGGGTGAATAATAATAATGTGACTCTGAAATTCATCCGGCATTTCTTTACATTGTTGTTGTTGTATGGTGTTTAGCGTCACTTTCAACAATGTTTCAGTCATTTCGCGACGATGTCTACTTGAGACAGTATTCTAAGCACTGTCACACTGGAGTATCATGCCGTAGACACGTGGTATGATACCCCACTCAGTCACATACTGACACCGGGTCGACCAGACCTAGAACTCTCCTCTAAATGCTGAGCGTCAAGCGAGGAAGCTTCTAGTACCATTTTTAAAGTCTTTGGTATGACCCGGCCGGGAATGGCCCACGACCTTCCGCATGCATTTCTTTACAGTATACAATAAAGATATAAAATGATGATATACAGAAGCTGCGACATATTGAGATTCAGTGATTACTGCCTTGGAACTCTGTAGAGCTTAAACCGAAAACGCCAAACCTCGCACTTTTCTCACTGTCACATCATGAAACAAGACTATGAAAATAAGAAAGCAAAGAATGTAAAACGATCCCAGCTTTTCCCGTTTAGCAATGAGACTTGAGCATTTCTATTGGTCAGTTTCTTCAGAGAAAGTTAATTGACGTCACAGTTTGGTAAGCGTTAATGTAATATGCATTATGGGACAGACAGAGAATTGTCTGCCTTTTCATTATAAGTTAACAGAGCAGGAACAGGTTTCACTAAAAATTTCAAGATGAGACTTTCCTCAACTCAAAAATTTCAAATCCTCAAAATTGTTTCTTGAAATCATTACACATTAAATGACCACTCGTAATTAAAGTCATAACAATTATTCACGCAGTGGTAAAGGAATACACGCAATATGATCAAATCAATGCAAATAAAGTTATAGCATTGCAAACATTTGAGTTGAGAAAAAGCTGATGTTTAGTGACATTGGGGTCTGATTCGGAAGGCATCAAGTACTTGGTTATGATGAAGAAAGCAGCACCGAAATGCGTCGTCATCTTTAAACTAACATATATTTAAGAGAAAACACAAGTGCGGCATTTTAACACACTTCTTTTTCTTTGTTGGATACCTTTATGAGAATGGCAAACAGTCCAGTAAGCATTATAATGGTCTGGAAAACATCTGTCCATATCACAGCTTTGTAGCCTCCCTGGAATTTAAATAAAAAGATTAATTGTATCTTCTACACTTTTCATGAATTCAGGAGTTCAATAAGTTTTAGTTTTATCATATGAACATAATTAATATAGCACGTTTAAACACACCATATTCTAGAGACAACAACATATCCAATGGTGACAGTCTAAACACACCATATTCTAGAGACAACAACATAACCAATGGTGACAATCTAAACACACCATATTCTAGAGACAATAACACAACAACATATCCAATGGTCACACCATATTCTAAAGACAACAACATATCAAATGGTGACAATCTAAACACACCATATTCTAGATACAACAACACAACAACATATCCAATGGTCACACCATATTCTAAAGACAACAACATATCAAATAGTGACAATCTAAACACGCCATATTCTAGATACAACAACATATCCAATGGTGACAGTCTAAACACACCATATTCTAGAGACAACAACATAACCAATGGTGACAGTCTAAACACACCACATTCTAGAGACAACAACATATCCATTGTGAAATATTCTAGGGGGTTTCGGGGCCATGCCCCACACACACACACACCCACCCCCACGAAAAATCTTTGATTCCTAGATCGTTTGTGGTGTGTTCTTGTGTGTTTTCTTTTTTGGAGGCGAGCTACTAGCACTAGCAGACGACGCCATGATGTTTACATTGACACCGGGTAACGATTATTATGTGTTAGTATATACTAACACCAGTTCCGGTGGCTAACATTAGGTCAGACACAACTAATACACGAACCAATGTTTTTACCGATTTATTCATAAAACCATAGTATTTATTTTCGTGAATTTTGTTTTAATTGAAATGCGTGAGAAATTACATAGTCAGCGTGAGACCGTGATTTCATTGCCAAAATCGTGAGACTCACGGCGAAACCATGAGGCTTGACAGGTATGGGCTCAGTCTAAACTAGTCTATCTAATGGTGACAGTCTCAAAACACCATATTCTAGAGACAACATCATATCCATTGTGACAGTTTAATCACACCATGTTCTAGAGACAACAACATAATCAAAGACTAGTTATGATAATACAGGGTCGTCATAGACAGGAAACCATCTTGAGTGTATGTCATACAAGTAGGTTTACTTGACGATTGAAAATCTCGAATCACAAAGGTTAAAGGTCACATTAGAGTTACGTTATTTTTTAAAAATGGTCCCTTTCTCCTTGTCAGTCATATTTGTTACAAATCAGGATTGTTGAAATTGCTGACGGTATTCTATATATAATTTATGCAAATCTATAACATAAACTACGAAGTGAATTACTGAACATAATTTGTTTTATTAATCTAAAGAATAAACAGGACATACTTCTAGCATCAGATAGAAGGACCACGGAGATGTTTCACAAAAAAAAACCGTCGTAAACGCAAACTAACAAATATTCATTATGATTTCAATGATTTTAAAATTCATTCAAATGAACTTTAATTTGGCTCAAATCATGCAGAAGATAATATATACGTTCTGGAAATACAATTATTATAAACATCAATCAAAATTTGAACAAAAAACGAAGAATTGTCAAATTGGCTTACGGCGATTTGTATCATAAGTTATTCTGTGAACGGTTTTTAAGCAGGTTGACTATGATTAAACTCAGCACATGGATACATAAATTGTATTGCATTATTATACTCACAATAGTGGTGTATATCACAGACGTCCCCGCCACTGCGATTATAGAAGCCCACAATGGAAAGCCGGCAACTTTTGGGAAAATAGATATTTCATTAGTTGTGTTTATTGCAAAATGAGGTACCAGTATAATAATTGTATGACTACGTTTTAGCGAGAAGTTTGTGAACAAGTTAGTATTTTCGTTTTGTATATCTTAAACTGGCTGGTTAAAGCTATGCTCTTCTATATTATAATCAGGTTAAAGTATACGTATTTTAAAGGCAACGCCACGAAAACGCACACATTGTGTAAACAAAGTAACGTGCATGACATGTAGCAGGGTTTTGATATCATGACCGTTAAACGTAGTTTTTCTTGTTGTTTATATTATTAATTGAAGGTATACAAAAGCAATATAATGTTGTGCATAATTTTCAAAATTGTTATGACAACTTTAATTAAGAAATATCGGCTACGATTTCTATTTTTGCAGAAACGAAATTAGATTACGAAATTAGGATTTTAGATTATTTCCTTACATGTTGCAGATATACTGACATGGGAGTTTTCACCATCATTAAAATTGGCATTGCTGCAATACGATCAGATCTGTCGATTATACTTGGCGCTTCTGATATGTAAAATATTTACTATGATTTTACAATGCAATTGCATAACCATATTTTGAATTTTTAGGATTTTTTTTACCCATTTTTCTCTGAGTTCTTTTGTTCTGTGATAGCAAACCAATAACCTTTTCAGACTGATACTTTTCCAAAATATTAATATGATTTGACATTGCAAATTGCATGATCATATTTGGACGTTTTAGTTCTTTTTTGATCTCTGTCTCTCTGGATTATTTTGTTCTGTGCGTTGTTGTTGTTGTTGTTGTATGGTGTTTAGCGTCGCTTTCAACAATTGTTCAGTATTCTAGTATAAGCGCTGTCACACTGGAATATCATGCCGCAGACACATGGTATGATACCCAACCAAGTCACATTATATTGACACCGGGCCGACCAGACCTAGAACTCTCCTCTAAATGCTGAGCGTCAAGCGAGAAAGCTTCTAGTTCCATTTCTAAAGTCTTTGGTATGACCCGGCCGGGGATTGAGCCCACGACCTTCCGCATTCGAGGCGGACGCTCTACCACTAGACCACGCCGCGGTCTTATGTTCTGTGCGATACAACAGATAGGAAATCAATAGCCTTTCTCAGAAAGTTTTTTTTTTTGCAAAATATTAACTATGATTTGACACTGCAAATTGCATAACCATATTTCAACGTTTCTTTCTTGAGATTTGTGACTTTCCAAGTTAATTTGTTCTTTACCGATCTGTTGTAGTGAAAACCAAGTCAATGGGTTTTGATATAAAATAAATTTCTACTTCTGACCTGTTCGGTTTCACAACTAGTTACTGTAACGCTTCATGGCCATTCATATCGGCAGGTTGTCTTACAGTTAACTTTTGTATTGTAACATGTGGAATGTGATAATACAAATGACTTCAATATCTTTCAAGACGCATCATGTTTCAAAGGCCTTATCCCCTGTTGAACTCAATTTACGCAAAGAACCTTGCACCAGTTTCACTAAACATCTTAACTTGAGGTTTTCCTCAACACATATTTTTTTAAATACTATAACTTCATTTACTCTGATGTCATTGTATGTCTAAACTTTTACCAGTTAGTAAAAATGTGTTTTCATTTTAATTCTGTGTGATCATTAAATGTGTAATGTGTTATCATTAAGGAAATTGATATTTCTAAGCTTGAGATGTTAGTGAATTCAGCCCCTGGTAACACTAATTCTGATACAGTGATAATATATACAGTGGTTTCTGAATAGGTCGAAAAACAATCTAAAAGTATAAAAAATAAAGCAATTAATGCTCAAGTGTATAAGAACTAAAGTGCGATAAAAAAAACACAATCTAAATCAGTTATTTTTTTACATAATTTCAATTGAATCAATATTTTCGATAATTAATTTTATATTATGTTGAGAAATCGGTGCTAATCAGGTCATTCCAGATCTGATCTGGGGTGATAACTGATCTTTTAAACTATTTTTTAAAAAGCTTTTGACTATATAGCGATGCATTTGCATTTATTTTTCCTTTTACGATTTAACAAAAGTTATTTAATAATCTTTTAGGTCTCGAGCCAAGATTAGCGCCGGTGTCTCAATTCTTAGTGTATAATGCTTTATAGTATACATCTTTTTCAAAAATAATGCATGAATAATCTGTGATAGTTGTATATATTTTATGTCAATATTATAGCGATAGTCTCTTGTAATTCTAATATTGAATGGCTATGTACGTTGTATGTGTTACTGTATGTTTTATTTATATGTTTGTACATAGATGAGACTTAAATAAAGATATATTCATAATTATATTAATCGCCAAAAGCATAATTTTGTATTTAGTCTAGCATATTGTGTGACAAGTATAATTATGATGGAAATATCATTGTGAGATGATTCGGAATACCTTTAATTGATTTACCGCCCTTGAATGTTTGGAATACCCTTAACTGACTTTCTTCCCCAATCTGATCATCTTGGCCTTTATGCTACATAATAGACCTCTGACATTATAAGGCGCCATTTTGGAAATTCTTTCAGTCACATGATAAAATAAAATGGCGGCCCCCTTATGCCACCTTATAATGTACGTTGAAAATATAAACGTTGGTTAATCAAGACTGATATTTTAAATTTCCCTATAAACATTACCCATGTCGAGTGTATAAATAAAAAAATCGATATAATAACGCCATATATTCAACTTAATGACGGATACATAATGTGTTACTTTCACACGAATGAACAAAGACTTGTAACTAAGGCGAATGGCTTTGGTGTATTCTAGACTTATACACGAGGTGTATTATACGGAGGATACGGAAAATACCCGATGTTTCACGATTGTTACCTCCCTTGAAAAAAGGTTCTGAATACCTTTAACTGATTTACCTCCCGTGAATGTTCGGAATACATTTAACTGATATACCTCCCTTGAATGTTCGGAATGCCAATAACTGATTAACCTTCACTGAGAAAGGTTCGGAATACCTTTTAACTGATTTACCTTCACTGAGAAAGGTTCAGAATACCTTTAACTGATTTACCTCCCTTGAAAAAGGTTCAGAATACCTTTAACTGATTTACCTCCATTGAAAAAATGTTTGATACTATCACACTTACTTAAAAAGGTATAAAAATAATGCGATCATTTATCGTACTTTGACTCACAAATATCCAAAAACGAGTGAAAATTAACTGATATATCATTGAAACCAACATTATTTATTAATGATTTCTATGATTAAAATTAGCGAAATGACCAAATATAATTCACTATTTTAAACAGTGAAATTACTAAAATCAATGAGATTTTTTTATAATTCATAAAAACGTATACATTAACATATACATATCACATTCCTGTGAGGGCGCTATTGAAAACGGTCAACCGGAGAATAATGATATTGGCCGAGGCAGTGTCCAGGTCAATATTATTTTTCGAACTAAAATAGACAATTCTTGCTTGACAGATAAATTGGTCTTGTCAAATCAATACAGTTCTTGTTTGAACCATACGCGCACCAAAGTCGCGCATGTGATATTATTTTGTCGGTCAATATAACCGGGCAGTATAAAATATTATTGACTGATCGGGTATTGGGAATTTAACATAGAGATTTAAATTGAGGTATAATAAAAGCGGGTATCATCACACACAAGTAATAAAGGGAACATGTACATGATATATGCTCATAATATTTGGTGTAACGAAACTCTCTCACCTGCCTCAAGGGCAATTGCTGGTCCAAACAGAACGATCCCTAAATATGCAATCTGAAAAAGCCAAACAGGTGTTCATCACGGTATGGCATAATCATAATGTGAGACAGTAAAAAAACATTGTATCTAATAATTGGAATCAATCCATATAGCGTGCAACTTGTATTTATAATCTGGGGTCATAATCACCAGCCATTCTCTATTATTCTTAGACTTAAGCTTGAAAATCCGAATTTTAACCTTAGATTTCTGGTTTACCATGACAAATAGAATAATTGTGAGAGTTAATTTGCCTATGTATTATGTGTCCCTACATGCTTGCAAATTTTGGACTCAAACAATGGTCTTTTAATGTGTTTTTTCAAAATTCATTCTTGAGTTCATGTTTAAGAATATTCTTATAAATTGTTGGTGAATACCACCCAGGTGACTTTTTACATTTAGTTCTCTACAATCGCTAATGACAGGTCATTTTTCGTTTAAAACAAATGTACGCTGTCATTGTACTTTAGAATGTTAAAATAGGTGAAACTCGTTAAGAAATAAGAAATAAGTCCATTGTTAACTTACGTAATACAAGATGCCCAGTACAGTGCCAAGAACTCTGACTGCTTTTGATTTAAACCGAAGTTCCAGATACTGAAAAATTAAAGGAAGAAGCAGTTAAAACAACAGGAAACCTTTAATATAATAATATACTAATCATTCCAAAAGTCAGCAAGACAAGTCGTGATGTATTAAACAGTTCTTGACTTGACAGAAACCTACATGTAGCAGTTGTGTGTGTTTGTTTGTCATTATGCCATCGAGGCTAACAATCGATCAGTAAACCACTCTTTCCTAGAATCCTAGAAGGTTAACCAATTCTCGAACACGCTAACTTGTTACTTTCCCACTTGAATCAGCGATGAGAGACGAATAACAATGAGACACAATGTCGTACATCATCATCAAAGAGATGTGGCCGGGCCAGGATTCGAACTCACAACCCCTGGATTGATAGCCAAACGCGCTACCAACTGAGCTAACCGGTCCTGGTCCGGAGATATGTAGTTAAAATAAATAACTGAGAAATCAATATAATTCATCAATTACCACGAACTCAATAATAATAAAATAATAATCGTCTGTTAGCCCTCGATAGCAGAAAAATGACGCTAAATATTCAATCAATCAATAGTCAATATAAATCATAATACAGTCTCCCGTTACAATGTATTAGGTGACATGTGTAGTTAATTTTATCTCAGCCAGCTTTATTTCCCATAATACTTTCCTCGTATGTGCTCGTCAGTTTGAGCGGATGTATCCAGGGAACCACGAGGCCAATGGTAAGAATGTAGGACAGGAACCAGCCAAACGTCTCTATGATTATTTGAATCCCATATACATAAACCTCTGCTGGGGTTCCTGTATAAGTGTTAACGTATAGTAGTGTCAATGTTACGTATTACAGATTATTATGTTACTGACTTCATGGTTATTATAATATATAACTTAATTCATTATAAAGTCAGTCATGACTTCATAATAAAGTCAGCGAAATCTACATGATAAAGTCAGTGATAACTTCATAAAAAAGTCAGCGAAAACTTCATAATAAAGTCAGCGAAAACTACAGGATAAAGTCAGTGATAATTTCATAAAAAAAAGTCAAAGAAAACTTCATAATAAAGTCAGCGAAAATTTCATAATAAAGTCAGTGATAACTCCGAAATCAAATCAGCGAAACTTTCATAATAATGATACCCATTTACATTGCTCGAATTTTAATTGAAAAGAGTTTCCCAATGACAAAAACTTGTCATCTTAGGCATAGTGCCACCATTGCAAAAAGGAAGTGCTTCCGTGGGGTAGTCGCATAATGGCGGTTGTAAATAATCCTCAATTCTTCTTCTTTAAAAATGCATTTTCCTTATTTTAATGCTCATTTTTTTATTTGAATGGCATTATTGATGTATTTTGAACATTTTGATAGCATTGTCATGTTTGAATTGTGAATTTAGAAAAAAAAATGATGCTTGGAAATTGGGGTATGAATTCATGATTTCGGAAGTCTACTTTCACTTTGTCACCAGTGTACACACTGAGCAGGAAAAAAATCTCTTATATGACACATGACCCCTACTTTTCTCATCATATTTTGATAGTGCAGAGGTTGACAAACAGTAAAATGTAGGTTTCACTTCTTTCATTTGAGACCCTATGAATGACAAGCCTTCAAACTTTTATTATTTACTATAGAATAAAGAACAAAAATCAATGGTGGGGTTACACCTCTTAGCTTAAATCTATCAACGATTTGTGTATTATTTACCTATCATAAGGATTGACGACTCGAAAGTAACCATCAGCGACAGTGCAACGGGAAGCACCGACATTTCCCGATTTCCTACGAAGTATTCCGAAGTGGTCCGTTGTTTTCCGCCGGAAAAAGCATGAAACAATCCAATGCCGAGTGACACAGCAATAGTCAGGAAAAAGATCACGTAGTCGGCGGCATGGAAAATGTTTCCAGTTGACGACATTCTAAAATAATACAGTAATTTACAAAACAACAATTAGAGAGAGAGAGAGAGAGAGAGAGAGAGAGAGAGTGGGGGGGGGGGGGGGGGGGGGGGTAAAAGAAGGAGGTTAAGGAAGGCAGATGCGCTACTTTAAAGTCACTGTAAGTTGGTACGTACCCAACTGTGTATTTCACGGGTGGGAACAGGGAAAGATACAAAACTTGCAAAAAATGTTTTTACAGGAACATACTTTCATATGGTCATTTAGCAATATTTGTGTTCTTGACCGGGCGGGTACCGTCAGGGGCACGTGATGAGTCACGATTTGAATGTAACAATCGTACAAACTATCGTTTTGGCCAACGAAAATAATAATTTTGATAATAATTGAGCATGAATGTAAGATTCGTTTTATCTTACAACTTAAGATGATTCACTGTACATTTTACCATATATTTTCCTAGGTCACCTCTTTAAAAAAAAACGAGAAATAAATGGGCATCGTGGTTTCCGTCACTCATCGTAACGTCAGAGGTGACGTCTCCAAATAACGTCGACGTCATATAGATGTTCGAGCAAGCTGGAAAGCAGTTTGAAGCATTTTAAGTACGAGAGCCGAGTTATACGGAAAACACCGAGCGATGAATCGGAAGTGATATTTCACTAGGTTAATATAAAACTATGCCACGTTATTGCTCTCTTGCACCCTTAATTATGTGATGAACATGTTAAAACCATTTACTTACGTTTTTATTTCTCTTTATCCCAGTTTAACCGTACATGTATAAAGAAAAAATGAAAAAAACTCTTTGTTGATAACAATTATGAAAATATTACAAGGCATGCCGTCCGGAAAGGCACATTTTAAACGCGTGATGTTGCATTATAATTATGACTTTAATGTGATCTAGTATATGTAGGCATGTTTACTCAGGTCGTTAGCATAAACAAAGCAAATGTGTATATTTCTAATGGATGCCAATATCTGATTAATGTAGCCTAATTGTATACATGTTGTGGCAACGTTAAATGTTGCACCGACGTTGAACGCCGCAAAACCATCTGCCGCTATATGTCGCACCTTTAACACTAAATGTCGCAAGATTTGTACCACCGGTATATATTGCAAAACCCAACGATAAATGCCGCACTGTTTTATCAGAGCAAAAAGCATGTATAGTGTTATAATCTTTATCAATTTCGTTAGTAATCACCATCCCTGAAAATGAAGTTGGTGTATGTGTGCGAGTGTGTGTGTGTGTGTGTGGGTGGGGTCATTGAATTAGTGTTCCATGTAGGTCCGTGTTGATATAGAATAGACTAGTTTATTAACCTCGCCTAGATCTAGTGGGGTCGAGGCCATCCCTCACTAAACCGCACAAAAGCATATTTAATATTTTACAGTAGGTCATAATGGACTCACACAACTATTATCTCCCTTGAGTACTCCGGACAGATGAAGGAGGTAGAAATAATACTTTAGTTTTCTTTTTCTTGTTTTTTTTTTCATGGCTTTGTACTGCAATGTTTTGTTGTTTTTTTTGCTAGCATAAGTTAAATGATCAGTATTTTAGAAATCACCACTAAAAATTTGATGCTGATACCAGCTTTCTGGACAATGTCTGTGTCATTTCAGAATTATTGGTTCGAACCGCATCCAGGGCGAATAGTTGACATATTATTACTCTTGAAATTGATAGGTCTCACAAAAGCATTGAATTTAAAAAAAAAAAACCTGGTCAAGGTATACTTTTTTTCTCTGTATAATTGCATATCTTGAACCAGTGAAGAAATTTAGCCCAGACACATGCTGCAGAATTTAATTTTTCACTCTGTGTTTGGATATAAATGTTACAATGGAGCCCATTGGGAAATGTAATAGTGGTGTGAGACGTAATGACGTCATCCCTTAAAAGAGATATCCAATTCGTTTTATTTGGCACTCTATCTAGATCATTATCATGCGTTTATAAACAATACAATTACATTTTTTTTCAGTTAACTGAACAAGTTTTAACCAATACTTTATAGCTCTAAATATTCTACGTGGATTACAATTAGTTCTACCGAGTTCAAAGTAGATAAAATCACTTTACGTTGACTGATTAACATATAATACCGATTTTACAGAATTGCAAATGAACTCTTTCAATATTATTTGCTTGTATAAAGCCCCAAACTTCACTACCGTGATTTAGAATTGGCATAATTAATTTATTGACGAGTTCCAATGTATGAATGACTGAGACGTTCTCAAATTTAGACATATACATTTTTAAATTAAAAATAGATTTTTGCGACAAAGTAACTTGCGCTGCATTAAATCAACCTCCTGAAGTAAAAATATATAACAAGATATAAAAATTTGTTTACAGTTTCGATCATCGATCCGTTTAATAAAAACTCTATATTTTTTGGAAGAGGTCCATCTTATATGAATTCATATTTTTTTTTATTAACTTTTACCTTATGTTTCCATCTGTTACAATAGTTATTTAAAATATCCATTAAGTTGGCATAATTTTTTTTTGCAAAAAAAAATGATAATGACACATTATGATATTTGCTATGACTCATCCGCGGTATCAAAATGCCTTCGTACGCAGTATGGTTGCCTGAACATTGTCCGAGAACTGAGCGGTAAATCTCTCTGGTATATGTTGTTGGCCCAGCGTCCGAAATTCTGAATTAATGGTACCTTGGCTGATTAGAAAATTGCTGATTCCTATGTAACTATGGTTACCTACTGACCTTCCTGTAAATGACCACCCATAGTATGCTAGCCCCAAGGACTTATATAGAGGATAAAAAGCAACTCATTGAGCTGTTATGAACGCTCGCGTATTAACGCATACTCTCGCAAAATATCGTTTTCAAATATCTTAACTTCCATTCATCTCAGAAATACAAATCAAAATTCTTTCTTTGCACAACGAAATTCTCTATAAAATGAGACCGTTCAAATTATGTTTTACAATTGTTGAGGTACTTATGATTTAAAAAGTGTATATATCTACTGCAACTGAACAATTAAGGAATTAAAGAATTTGAAATCTTACTTCAGACTGCAAATAATCTAACTCAAGAGAATATTTCGTATTCAAAACATTATAAAACATCTAAGGTTACATAAGAACTTATATTTTATGTATAACAAATATATTGCCTGTGGAATCTGAGTAATTACTTTGACAATATATTTATTCTTCGCATGCTATTTTATCAACATTCAGTAGAGAGATGCAAGTTTCCTATCCTTCTATATAAGTCCTTGGCTTGCAGGGTACCAAGTGGGATATAGAGGAACAATAACAACATTGGAAACAGGAAATGCTCCGGTGGTGTAGTATGATAGCGGTTATAAATAATCTTTGTTTCTCTTATTTAAAAAGGCACCTTCCTTATTTGAATGATTATTTTTATAAGAATGGCATTATAGATGTATTTTGAACATCGTGAAACCGTTGTCATGTTTGAATTTAAAAAAGAAATGATGCTTGGTAGTTGGGGTATGCATACATGATTTCGGAAGTCTACCTTCACTTGAAAAAATATCTTTGATGACACATGACCCATGCTTCTCTCTTCATATTTTGGCAAAACAAACAATAAATGTAAGTTTCACTTCTTTCATTTTGGTCTCTCTATGAATGACAAACACGCAAACTTTTTTTATTTACTACAGAATAAGGAACAAATATCCATGATTGGCGTTCACAAAGGGGTGTATCGAAAAAGAAGGGAAGTAACAATGCTTAACTTATTATGTAATGTATTGTACGAGTTGTTTCCCTTAGTTTAAAGTTTTCTTGATTCGGGAACGATAACAAAGTTCGGTAATAAAGGCTGTGAATGCGTTATCTCCCTTGATAGATTTCATCAAGGGAAATCATTCTTCCATGTTTCAAGATGGCGGCCTCCATGGATAACATGCTTTCCGCTGTTGTTCAAAGTTGGTTATCGAATGACAGTGGATATGACAGTTTGCACGATATATTGACTGTGTTCAATACAAATCAGTTGTTTTCTTTACAGGTAAATTTCTTGATTATATTTGCGTTCCAGTCGGGTCAGTGACTTCTTTTTCCACTCCACCTATCGGAAATTTTCTCAAATGTCTCTATGTAAAATGTAGAAAATTTAGTCGTACCACTAGACACATGCATCGTTTAATCCTTAGCCAACAAACCACATAATGAAGGTCGATTGCCCCATCTCATTCTAGTACATATCATAGGACCTTGTCCTGTTGGACGCAGGGGCTGGAGTCAATAAATATAAAATGTGTATTGACTCTACAGCTGTTGCCCTTGTGGCCTTGACATTTCTGCTCACGAACTACATTTACGTCTTATGTCGACGCGGTCACACTTGACTATTACCCAAGCTGTACAGATTTTTTTTTGGTGGCCACTATCTGCCGCAGTCCGTTGATTTCTAAGACATATAGACCGCGGCGTGGTCTAGTGGTAGAGCGTTTGCCTCACATGCGGAAGGTCGTGGGTTCGATCCCAGGCCAGGTCATACCAAAGACTTTAATAATGGTACTAGAAGCTTCCTCGCTTGACACTCAGCATTTAGAGGAGAGTTCTAGGTTTGGTCGGCCCGGTGTCAGTATAATGAGACTGGGTAAGGAATCATACCATGTGTCTGCGGCATGATACTCCAGTGTGACAGCACTCAGAATACTGTCTCAAGTAGACACCGTCGTGATATGACTGAAAAATTGTTGAAAGTGACACTAAACACCATACAACAACAACAACTAAAGACATATAACTGGATTTTGATAAGTGGAAATTGAATGTGAAACTTTCTGTTATTTGAGAAAAGTTGGTTGATTTCAGACTCTTTATTATGTTGAAAAATGATAAATTCAGCATAGTCAGAAAGGAATTGGTTGTTACATTTTATGCACCAGCCAAGTCAGTGATGAATTTGCCCTTACTTTTTCTACACCAGTCATTTGTAACCCCCGCTTCCCCAGGCTTGGACTTGCCATTAATCTGATCTGTTAGTCGCATTTCTATGAAATTACTAAAATATTTGATATTCAAGACTCACGCTGTTGGTTGGTAAAGGCGCCAATTGGGATATAAAAAATAAAAGTGGAGCATGTTATTTCAATTTGGCAAAAATAGTGGCCAACAAAGTGTGCCAATTTTTAGTTAAATGGCCAAGGTTTATAAAGTAGCTCTTTATTGTCCTCGACTTTTGACCATATAGTGTGTCTCCTTGGATACCACCTGTCCGATAGCTGGTGGACACAAAGATCGCACTGAACTGTGAATTATCCTTGTGATTGTTTGACACCTAATTGTGTTTTCTTAATCCCTTTCTTGTTTGCATCTTGAGGTGTGACGAATTTTAAATAGTAGTAACAACACTTGTATTAACTTATACTTTGTAGTATATATATAGATTAGACACAGATAAATTTGAATTCTATTCGTGTCAGTCCCGAAAAATATAAATTCTATAAGATTCGCGTCAAGTCCGCAAAAATATAAATTCTATAAGACTCGCGTTGATATAAACACAGATTTTTTTTATAAAATTAAAAAATTTGATCAACAGTGTTTTCAAATGGCATTTTAACTACGAAAAACTACATTAAAATTGGAAAATACATGATCCAGCTGTTTTGAAAAACTAGTCATTTGTAACCAATTGTTTCTGATTTGGCACTGTGTTGGTGACAAGATTTTTTTTAGCCAGGGTAGGCCCTGATATTGAAAATAGTTAAACGTTAATCTTCATAAATGACATGGTTTTCAGTCTTAATCACATACATCATACATGTATACACTAAATAGATCGATGTTCAATTGTTACATTTGATGTTCTTACAGAAAACAAGTGGTGTCCAGGAAACATTAAGCCATGTGCACAACTGTCTTAGTTCTGGCAAATGCAGGTATGATTCCTTTTGAATATTATATACACATTTCTGTCATTAAAATATGGTTTTTGATTTGTTTTCTTTGCATTTGTTATTATTAGTCAAATGTTTGAATACCATCCCACTCTGATGAGTTGTGAACCAGATCGCCTGTCTGGTCTATACTTCTGTAATTCTTGCATCAATTGACAAAAAAATGTACATTATCGTAACATAATTCTGAATAACTTGCTGCACAAACATTTATTTACAATAATTGTACGATTAACCTGACATGTTGTATAACAAACCTGACCGTTTTTGCAAGTGTATTGGTACAGAACTTGTGTCCTTTTGATATTGTCAAAAATGTTATGTATTTATAATAAATGTGTCGCATGTTAATGTTTTCAAATTAAAATGAAAGAGGAAAATGAAATATCTATAGTAATATTAGTACTCTAGAAAATGATGCATAGAAAGGTCATTTAAATTTTCTCCTAAATAAATTTGACGGCAATCATTTTAATCATTTGTCTAGAGGAGATAAAACTTTGTTTATTCAATTTATGTTTCAGAGTTGAAGGGCTGTTGTTTTTATATGAGATAGTGCACCAGAGTACTACGGAGGTATTTCAGCAGAATTCCCTCACATGGATACGACTTCTTCTACAAATATTACAGGTATATTGTCTTGTGGTAGGCTGACTTTGATCAGAAAAGATGCCTATTTCAATGAGTAAATAGATGACAGGAGTGTGTGTGTGTCAGTGATGGCCAAGGTCGTCTGAATATATTTAGTTGTAGGGCTCTCGTTTGCCTATTTTTGGGGCCATTATTCTGCCCTATTCTCATTGGCAAATAGTATATTTTTTCCCAAATCCAGGGTAACAAAATTCCCAATTTCAAAATGCAAAGAAACCAAAAGAAATATTTTGGGGGAAAGTTTGGAGATTTTTTTAATATCATGATTTTGATGTAGTCTTCTGCAAAACATCACATATTTTATACATTTAATATACATTACACATATATTGTTTTGCATATTGAAGGAACATGTGCTATGTAATTTTCCCAATTTCTTTAAAAATAATGCTTATTTTCCCAAAGTCGGGCCACAACCCCATTCCCAAAAGTGCAAGCAATAGCCCTGAGCTTATTATATCAATGTTATATTGATTACTTAAATGATACAGATAGAATGATACACGTGATAACTGCAAGTGAATATACTGACTTCTGATTGGTTGCAGTAGTGTAGTAGACAATCATGATAACAGAGAAATGTTAGCATGTAAATAATAGAGTTTATTTTCATATATAATTATATTGATAATGTTTTGATATAATTTTCATCAATGACATTGTGATTTGGCTGAAAGATTGATAAAAAAGAAACTTAACATTGTTCAATGCATTTTAGATCTTGGAAATGCGATTATTGTTAAAAACTATTCACAATTATAATATTTTTCTTTTCCAGAGTCACTGCCCGCCAAATGTTTACAGCGCAGCATGTCAGATCCTTGGACAGATTCTTTCCTTTGCTAAGAATTTCTCAGATATTTCAAGAGAAATAGTCAACTCTGTCGTACCGCAGTTACTTCCCTTGCTACTGTCATCTTCATCAGAGGTGAACGATATGTTTTTATTTATCATAAAAATTGTGGTGCAGAAGTGTTTAAACCAATGAAGTATAATTTTTACACCGAATCCATTCTTAGAATGGTGAAGGGGCATTTAGTGTTGCCCCTGTCTGTTCATTTGTCTGTTTGTCTGTGAGAGGTAAGAAATTGATTTCCGATCAATAACTTCCGAAGAGGTCTATATATGTGTTTAATTAATATTTTGTGTATACCAGTCGTGTATAATTATAAAATACAGGTCTGACAAGAAGGGGCCTATGTGTTTAATTAATATTTTGTGTATACCAGTCGTGTATTATTATAAAATACAGGTCTGACAAGAAGGGGCCTTTGTGTTTAATTAATATTTTGTGTATACCAGTCGTGTAGTATTATAAAATACAGGTCTGACAAGATTGAATTTGTTAAAGTGGGTAAAATTTTATAGGAGTTATGCCCCTTACATTTCAACTCTGAGGTCATGGGTTTACGCTGCCAGGCCAGGAAGTGTGGCAGAATCTGCCTCTGAATAAAAATGTATGCCATGTATACATGTATATTAAATGAGGTTTAACGCCATTTTCAACACATTTAAGGTTATATATTGCTTTAATATCCAGTTTTATTGATGGAGGAAGACCTCAGAATGGATCTGAATAGGAGCATCGTCCTTCCACAAGTAACTCGCATTAAGTTTTTGGAACAAGTGGGACTCAAACCTACAACTATAGTGATGAGAGGTAAGGGATGGTCATGGTCGATCTTCGAAACTGGCTTTCAACCCAAATTATTAACAATACTGGTATTAATTTATTTCAGTTAAGAATACCAGCTGTGACTTGCATCAATTCCTG
This sequence comes from Panopea generosa, assembly GCA_029582155.1. Lineage (NCBI taxonomy): Eukaryota > Metazoa > Mollusca > Bivalvia > Adapedonta > Hiatellidae > Panopea > Panopea generosa. Next base: position 53,317,547 of record CM055907.1, read on the forward strand.
TATATCGGCCTACCCCGGACCCCTTGGCCCATTTAAGAACAAGGTTGAAACCTTGGTAACATCAGAGCTCGATAAAAGAACTGTCAATAAGGTATATGTGTATAGGTTAACTTCTGTATGTAGTAGATTTTATTTAAATAATATTTTTAAAAAATGGTGTATTAGTATTTCACATATTCTTTTCCTCGTTCTCAATAAATTTATTTACTTGCATGCTGAATTGTTGTTTTTCCATGGCTACCATTGGCTGCATGTATGTAAAATTTCCTATGAAGTTATCATATTGAGTATTAATGTCATTTCTATGATAAGACTTTCTCTGGGCATTTGTCACTCACTGACTGGTGACATTTATTTTGTTATTATTAAGATTTTTGCAACAATTTTATTTTTCTTAATAAAATAACAGTATTAACCTCTGTTTGTTGCTAGGGCAGACTTGGATTCATTTCACATCATAAAGCAAACTTGGAAACTGTATTGGAAAACAAAAATGTTTTGAAATGGCATAAAACATTAAATGAATTACTGTAGTCGTTGGCTCGAACCCAACAAGACTGGACGAATTAGTTCAACTTAAGGGATGATCAAGCCAAGTATTGTTCAACATGTATATACATCGAAATAGTAATTCAGCTGAGACCAGATAATTGGTTCGAGCTATTTGTGGTGTTCCAGTTATCTTTGTATCTCTTGGTGAAAGTTGTTAAGTATTTATATCATGGATGTGTTCCTTGTTGGGCCACCCTTAAAAAGTTGTATTGTATGCCACATCTGACCCATACCATTAAGGAATAGGCGAATTATAGTTATAGCTCAACTGGCCAGAGGCCATTAGGGCTTATGTCATGGTAAGTTGTCTGTTGTCATTCGTCTGTGTCTGTTAACCTTTTTCTTGTAGATGTGTTAGCACATTTTAAGTGAATTTTTAATAAATATTTTCTCTGAAAGTTCAATGCCTGGACCTTAGATCTTTTACATGTAGCATTGCATCGAGGTCTCCTAAAAGATTTATTGAAATCTAGGGCTGCCACAGGGGACACTGTTTTTCATAGAGTTATATATGGAAAATGTTGTAGACACACTAGCACCTTCATTTTTCATTGAATTTTAACCAAACTTGCACAGCAGTCATATAAACACAAGATGAGATCTTGAACCAGCGTGATTCAAACACAAATGGCCCCGCCACAGAGCTTACAAGCACATTTTAAGCGAAACTTTAAAAACATTTTCTCTAGACCTTAGATATTTTATGTGTAGCATTGCATGGTTGTCTCCTAAAATATTTGTTGAAAAGGAATTTACAAAAAAAAATTCCTCTGAAATGTTCATTTGTCCATTTGTTGCCAGTTGTGATTCAGGACCTCTTGGGCCACTTGTATTTTTTGTAATCAACCAGAGGATCATTTTACCATGCCTAAAGGAGACAGACTATGAATCAACAGCAAAAGGACATGCACTGACTGAAAACATTGCGAATGAAAAAAGAAAAAAAACAACAATTTTGTTTTTTTATGGCGAGGAATGGGGTAAAAAAGTTCCTGTCTATTGGGATTGTTGTGGGTCAGCTTGAAGTGGCAGACAAGCAATATTTTAATTTAGGCACTATCTGTCATATTTTCTATCATTCAATTACAGGAAGTATGTCGGTGTTATGCTCTACTGGCACAGTGTGGTCCTGGAGGCACCATGGGGATAAAATATACAGAAGCATGGGGGCAGCAGTGCAGCAAACTCATGGGAAGTCTGGAAAACACCCTTAGTGACCTTTATGAAGGTCTTGAGTCAGGTAACCATAGCAACATGAAATATTTACTATCTACTTCAAAGTGATAAATTGCAGTAATATTTCCTTGAATACAAAATACTAGGTGCATGTTCATGGGACAAAACTCTATAAAGGTTCAATGGTGTAGTGGAGAAAGTGTTGACCTCTCCTGAAAGAGGTCACGAGTTCAATCCCAAAGTCAACTCGGTGACCTCTGATATACAGTACACAGTATCTGTTCTCGACAGAGATTCACAAAAAATCTAAACTTACCTTGAGCTAAAATAGGTCACGTAGTAGTATTCTATGAGAAGTTACATGTACTTTATGAATATAAAACTTTCAGGATGGTAATACAGTCAAACCTGTGTAAGCAGTCACCTCTATTGAGCAGCTACTTGCCTTAAGCAACCACATTTCCTATTTCCCATTTCTATGTTTTCAGAGAAAATTGTTCTATATTCAACAGCAACCTGTCTTAAAAGGCCATTTTTTGCTCCTTCCCTTGACTGGCTGCTTAAGACAGGTTTGACTGTGTATCCATACATATTACATCACTTTGAGTAGACAATTTATAACTGCATTAAACATAATAAGTATATATTTGTGTTAAGGTGACAGTATGTAATATGTACTAAAAGTACTATGTTTTGTATTTCTTCAGACCGTGGCTCTCAACAAGAGAAATCAACGATAGCCTTGCAAGTAATTGATGCCGACGAGTCAAACAGAGTTAGTGCCCTTGCCAATAGATGGAAAACTTTGACATATTGTCTGGAATCACTTCTAAGGTATAATCCAATACTTTCTGTTTACATGTATGTTCCTGAGTAACTTGGGAGTCACCATTTGATTATGTAGTACTATTTCACAATATTTAATTTTAAATGATAAATAGATTAAATGCTGTTTTCTTGCTTTAAACGAAATTTATCAGGATTTTTCAAAATTTTGAAATTGACTGAAAATCTTTTTTCTCATATATCATGCCTATATATACTCACTGACCCCATATTGCCGAAAGAATATCTATTTGAATACGCAAAAATAATATATTTATTGAAAAGAGATTTCCTAACTTGGGCTATGCACCTAGGTTAGTTTAAAATATATGTAGAATTTCTGCTTAAAATCGCAACATAATTAAGGTATAAAGTGCTGTCTATTTTAGAATGGGGATTTTGTTTCAAGTTCAGTACTTCAGTTTGAATATCGAATCTTTTTTAAAAATAATTTTATTTTTTAAGACATTTATAGTATTTTTCCCTAATACATGTATACTCCCTTTATCCCATACAAAAAGGCCCTGCTATAATATAATGCTTTATTATATTTTATAAAATGAAAAAGTAACCTACCTATCAAATTCTGAAATATTGGCAGACAGCAAACCAACTTTCTTTTGGATGGCCTTGTAATCACTATACTGTGTCTGCACAGTTTAGCAGTTGCATACTATTCTGCAGTCTTCCCTCAATGGATTTCTCATTTGGAAAAGTGTGTTTTGGTTAATGGAGACATTGAAGGTTTGCATTTTTAAATCAAAATTAAACTGAAAATATCCATATTTAAAGTATGGGCTTTGTCTTAAAAATGTCAAAGGTACAGCCGCTATTGTATTTTGAATTGATGTCATGGTTACAGTTATATTCTTCAGTGAAGAGATGTCGGCGACTGTCAAGCTTCCTGTCGAACGTGTCCTACAACTTGTGTGCAGGTGTCTGTCTGTCAACACTAAAATGCTGGTAAGTAGGTGTAGCTGGAGGTTTGAAAAAACGGAAATCTATGTTAATTGATAAAACGTGTGTTGGGATAGATAATTACTGTGATCAAACATCAGACGCATTTTAACCAAATGATCAGTTGACCTAACATGGCTTAGTGCCTTTAAGACATTTAAGTTAGAGTGCCTTTAAGACGTTTAACTAACTTCTGAAAATTCATTTACTTATGTTTTTGTATTATTCACCGTGGTCGAGCAGTTCAAGGCTTTGACTTACGGTCACTTGCCGTTCACTGATGTAGCCAAAAATTGTGAAAAAATTTGCCAGTTACTTGTTGAGGGAATGTGGTTCTACTCAGATTCCTTCTAAGATTTTGTCTCCACCAGTAAGACTTGTTGCTATATATTATCTTTAATATGTTGAGGGATCCTCCGTGGTCGAGTGGTCTAAGGCGTCATCTCAAGATCACTTACCTCTCACCGCTTAGGTTGTAGGTTCCAGTCCCCCTCGCTCCAAAAACTTTGTGTGAGAAAGTTCCAATTAATTGCAAAAGGATGGTGGTTCTACTCAGTCGGAGGTCTTCTTTCACCAGTAAAAAAGTCGGGAAATTCATTCAGTTTGTCATTTACTTATCTTACAATCTTTTGTAAGCCTAATAAAATGTATTCTTTTCATAATTTTGCAAAAATACTATAAAATGAAATGTTCCTGAACGTCACAATTTGTTCTTTCTAAATGAAGCATTCTTGGTTATATATTTAGTATTTATCTGTGTTAATTTTTACAAGACTGGGGCAGAATTCTTGGTTACATAAATTAGTTTGTATCTATCTATGAATCTCTAGTCTTTATATTATTGTTTTAATGTAAACATGTGTTTGTTTACAGTTGAGCCGACCAACCAGGGAGAGGATTTTACTTGCGGGACTTGTACCAGATATGCATATATCTGCCCTGGGTACTCTCAACAAACTGATACTGCTGTAAGTATTTTTACAAGAGTTTCTGTGGCCTGATGATGAATATTGTTTTTAGTTTCTGTTAGGTTTCCAGGCCTGCCTTGTTGCCTTACAATTAAATTAAAATATTGTTTTTTGTTGTTTGGTGCAGGCAGACTGTGAAGAAAACAAATATGATTTTTAGCTCGTCTTTTTGAAAAAAAATTAAGAGTTATTGTCATGACCCTGGCATTGTCATTGTCGTCTGTCAGTTAAAGTTTTATGTTTAGCTCAGCTTTTTCTCTGTTTCTGAACAAACTATTCATGTTATGGTAACTAAACTTCATAAACACATTCATATTATAATATAAAAACAATGTATATAGCTAATTTATTTAGATTGTAATGTTGAAAACACATTAGGAAGCTTGCAGAAAATAAAATACTAATGGTTTTTAACAGGATATATTTTTCGAAAAGCAAAGTTTATGTGCAAAATAGTGATGTCAACAACCTCAGACTACATCAACAAAATGTTTTACTTCAGACGAACCAATAAAAATGCACCTGTAACACGGTCAAATTCTTCAAACAACTTCATACTACCTATACCAAATAAAGAAATATTTAAACAAAGTCTAACATACTCTGGTCCAATAACATGGAATAATCTACCAGAAAATACCAAAGAAAAATCTTCTGTAATGGCATACCAAAGCAATCTAATCAGATGGATGAAAAATGTGTAGTTCAATTTGTTTTCTGTACATGTGTGTACATAATCATTTAAATAGTAACATACTGCAACGCTCTGTAAATAATTGTTTAATATAAATTCAATAGTATGAACCCATTTTAAATGTTGACAAGTTTTGTTATTTTGAAGTGAACGTGTGTGTGAATCTCATGTGGTTAGCATTGTTTCCCTGAATATTTCATGTATATTTATATTTCATTTTGTACATCTTTTAAATAATAGAGGGCCGCATGGAAGATTAGTTTTAAACTAAATGTGTCACCCTCTATAAATAAAGTCGCTTGTCTTATCTTACCTTTTAATTCTCTTACTTTTTTTAAATCTATTTTATTTGTCAGTCGGTAGCACTATCAATCCGGGGTTGTGGGTTTGAATCTCCACCCAGCTACAGTCTCTTTGATGATTGATATACGACATTGTGTCTCATTGTCATTCGTCTTTCACTGCTGATCAAGAGGGAAAATTATATGTTACTTGCATAGATGGGTGTGCTTGCGTACTGGTTAACCTTCAAGGATCCCAGGAAAGAGTGAGTAGGCTAATTGATCGTCTGTTAGCCCTCGATGGCATTAAATTTATACTGTACATATGAAATGAATGTGGCTATTGGCTGTGACCTGAAAACTAATACTCACTCCACAACTAGGCCAGGAAGAAGACCTCCAATATAAGATAACCCCTGGTGTCCACTATACTGCCCGTGGTGTCAACTATACTGCCCGCAGCTATAGCTATCATAGCCAGACCTACAAGTATATGATACATGTATATTTCTACTTTTTGATGATTTACTTGATTGTTTGTTAATGTAGATGCAGGACCCAGCTGATGTCACATGGTCTGGTGGTCAATAAGCTGATGTGTCAGGAGTTGTTATGGACAAGTACAGAAAATTGTGGTCAGAACGTGCAATACGGGTAAGTTACCAATACTTCTCAGTATTTATTGCAGTCATATCCGATCATGCACAAGGTATTTTAATAGGAACCTCTGTGCCTGAGTGGTCTAAGGCGCCATTTCAAGTTCATTTAGCTCTCGCTGCTAAGGTGGTAGGTTCGAGTCCCACTTGTTCCAAAAACTTTATGTAAGAAAGTTTGCTAGTTACTTGCAGAAGTGGCTCTACTCAGATTCATTCTGGGGTCGTCCTCCACTTCTAAAACTGGATATACCATATATAACCTGAAATGTATTGAAAATGAGGTTAAAGCAACACATCCACGTTTGAACTCTTAAAAAAAAAAATTTAATTGAGTTATGAGCACATTTCCCATACAAACATATGATCAATTAGCTGTATATGAGCATATAAACACAATCCCGAACAAAATGATGCCCAAATTATAATGCGTGACTAACACTTTATAAAACAAGCGTGTAACTCACCCGAGTAAAAAGTACACTACGCACTAAAACGTGAAGTTTTTTAATATGACTCGCATAATTCAATTTGAAGCAAAGTTGGAATCCTCGGCAATTTAAAAATAATTTATAAAGCGTTTGTCACGCGTTATAATTTGAACATCTTTTTTTATAATTCTAAAGTGTTCTCGATAGTGTTTGTTAGCACATATACAGCTCACTGACCATATATTTATGTATGGGAAATGTGCTCACAACTCAATGAAAAATTTTTTTAAAAAAATTTAAACGTGGATGTGTTGCTTTAAACCCTATTCAATAAAAAAGATATTATGAATATGAAAATTGAAAAACTTTTTTTTTGTAGATAATCAAGTTTGCTTTACATAAATCTCTACATATCTGCATGTTTAAAATTTTTAAGCATTTATTTAGCTAAGTTAATGTTCGTGGAACATGATCTAGGTTTTGTATAAAGTATACCCAGTAGTTTATTACTTATAATCTTAAATCAAAGGAAAGCATACACGTGATCGTGATTTTAGATTTGTTCTAGAAAAACTGGTTCCATTTACATTGTTAAGATGATATTGAAGTACCAGACAAAGTTAAGTATTTAAGTAAACATTAAGAAAATGTTGAAGAAACTTTTAAGCATTTACCTAGCTATATGAATGTATGCAAAATTTGGTCCAGTTCTGTTAATTTATTTTTTATTGCTCTGTATATGTATGTATCTATTGACTGCCTCAGTGCCCTGAGGGAGACGGTGTATGATGTGATGGGGACATGGCTGAAGGTGTTAGACGGCAACTCTGGAATTGGGAATGAGGAGAAAACCATTGTGAAACAGATACTCAAGGATTGTGCTCCTTACGAGGAGACATTGAAGGTAAGTATATTCAATTATTTATTGAGTGTTGTATCCTTAAGTTAGGGTCCTCCGTGGCCGAGTGGTCTAAGGCGCTGTCTCAAGATCACTTACCTCTCACAACTAAGGTCATAGGTTCGAGTCACGCTTGCTCCTAAACCTTTATGTGAGAAAGTTTAACAATTACAGTACTTGCGGAAGGACGGTGGTTCTACTCAGTCTGGGGTCTTTCTCCTCCAGTAAATCTGAATATGCCATATGTAACCCTGAAATTTGTTGAAAATGGTATTAAACCCCATTTAAAAAAAAAAAGAAATAGTTAAGCTAGATTTCAAAGTCAACTCAGAAAGTCTGTGAATTGCTGTCGAGTCTGTTTAGTTACTGGTTTATATTAGTTTGATTGTGAATTAAGCACGGAGCTTATATGAATCACTCTCGTGTCCATGTCCTAGGAAGAAGCATGAGCACCAAGTGTTGTTTTTGAGAGTCTGGGATTGAGCCTTCATCCTCTGGCATGAACATCCAACACTCTATCCTTTGCACTATACAACCGATTTAAGTCTGTCTGGATAAAGCCATTGTTGTTAGTGAGAGACTCACTGAGATGCCATGAGGCCATGCCAGGGATCAAACCAGTGACCTCTGGTCTGAATGGCCCCCAATTGCCAACACCCATCACGCAATTCAAATTCATTCATTGGACATTCATGAGATATGAATTTACAATAAAGTAAATAAATGACACCTGACTCCATCAATGTTCATCCAGTATGTTATTTCTTAATATTTACATCATTATATTACTGTCTCCACCAACATGTTCTGTTCATGACCTAGGCATAACCTATATATTGGTAAAACATTGTTGCATCTTTACTTTTTAAGTTGGTCAATAGCAAAAGTCTTTGTACATTTTTGATGGTTTTGATATAATATACACATGTAAACATTTATTTTGCCATCTGTACATGTATTGTACCGTTTTAGATGCACTGTAGCATCCTCTTAACATACATTGTACCATCTATATATACCTTTTACCATCTATACATACATTGTACCATCTATACATACATTGTACCATCTATACATACATTGTACCATCTGTACATACATTGTACCATCTGTACATACATTGTACCATCTATACATACATTGTACCATCTATACATACATTTTACCATCTATACATACATTGTACCATCTATACATACATTGTACCATCTATACATACAGTGTACCATTTGAACATGTTGTATCATCAAGCCATCTTCCAAGGTTTTTAAGAAAGCATGTTTTTTTTGAACGGATGGAGGTAGATAAGAGTATGCCCATGGGTACTTTCATTTTTGTTTTTTCAGTTAACAAATCGTCTCTGTCATATCTTGGCACCTAAATTTCTTAACTAATAAACAGTAAATGAATAAAAATAACAGGAATAAATATGTTCCATCTATATATTCACTGTACTATCTCTTTGTACATTGCACCATTTAAATGTACATTGTACCATTTATACATACATTGTGCCATCTATACATATATGTAGCTGAGTACCAGTAACTCCTCAACGAAAGTAGATGAAGCAGGGCCCACAAAAAAGAAGAAAAGAAAGGGGTACCAGGAGATTGGTCAGGGTATCAGCTCCCAGCGAAAAGTTCATCAGTACGCCAACAGCAGATTGGTGTCCACAGCTTTAGAAGGTACCATCACTTATATTTTATGATGAAAATAGTTAAAATACAAGAAAGAAGGAATGATGTACTTTGCAATAATTTACTACAGTAGTATATCATGATTAATTGCAACGCAATAGTTTAAATATTCACATTCTAGCATACCCTCATGCATGGTAAACATGCATAAGATGTACATAAGTGACAAATGATGAGTGGTATTGGCGTGTTACATGTATTAGATCGTGGCATATGTACGCTGTACATTTAATATCCTATTTTTTCTTAAAAAGGGGATGATTTTATGGGGGGGGTGGGGTGGCAGTATGAAAATTAGGGGGCAGGTGGAGATGATAATCTAGCAATTAATTTATTATGGCCTTATGATTAGAGGTCATGTGATTGGGTAAGGTCATGTACAATATAATGTGTCTGTGACATAGTACTTGGTTTAAATTTACAGTTTTACATCGACTGACCAGCAACTTTATGCAACAAATCATGCTTTAAGTTTTCCCCGATAGAAACATTGTTAATCGTATAGTCCTGCTACGACTGTTAGACCACACACTTCAACAATGTAATTTGTCTAAAACCAGCAGTCTACCACAAAGCAAACAGTTGTTGATGATTTGTATGAAAAAGCAGTGTAAACACAATCATATAAAATACAAGACAGTTGACCTTGGTTGTAATGGTTCATTTCAGCCTTGTACTGGATTCTGACAACAGCAGGGACTGAACTGGATAGAACATCTGCACAGGTAACATCTTCTACTTACAGTATGTTGATAGAATATCCATACAGGTAACATCTTCTGCTTACTCTATGTTGATAGAACATCTGTACAGGTAACATCTTCTGCTTACTCTTTGTTGATAGAACATCTGTACAGGTAACATCTTCTGCTTACTCTTTGTTGATAGAACATCTGTACAGGTAACGTCTTCTGCTTACAGTATGTTGATAGAACATATGTACAGTTAACATCTTCTACTTAATGTATGTTGATAGAACATCTGTACAGTTAACATCTTCTGCTTACTGTATGTTGATAGAACATCTGTACAGTTAACATCCTCTACTTACTGTATGTTGATAGAACATCTGTACAGTAAACATCTTCTGCTTACTGTATGTTGATAGAACATCTGTACAGTTAACATGTTCTGCTTACTGTATGTTGATAGAACATCTGTACAGTTAACATCTTCTACTTACTGTATGTTGATAGAACATCTGTACAGGTAATATCTTCTTCTTATAGTATGTTGATTTGTCGCTGAAACTTTGTGATATATAATGAATATTTATTTACATTCATTGATAATCTAGGATAATCCAGAAAAGAATGCCAAATATTTATTGTCTGCATAAATTTACTACAATGTGAAGAGAAAATCCATGAGAGATAAATTAAAGAGAATGTTACGTAAATTATTTATATTATATGTGATGGTTTTTTTTGTAATTCATGTACTAATACATGTCACTGAAATAAAATATGTATTGCTTACTTACTATCAGTGTATAACTTCATGTCATACCAGACAACTTTTTTTACAGGGAGATAACTCTTCTGCCTTAGCTAGCCAGATTGTTTCCCTTTAGCAAGTTAGATGGAAGTGTAGTTTTGTGACATGCTCCCTCACCAAATTGGAATTTTGCCTCAAAATTCTTGCCACATTCTCGCTTGTTGCCTATGTATTTAGGCAGGGCTGCTTTTGACATTTAAGTTCTTTTAATTATATAGAAAATATTGGGTTTTTTGATGATGGAAAAAATGCGATTACTTTTTTGAAAATTGGATATAGGATTTTTGTCCCCTGTCATTTTGAGTAAAATCAGAGGCACACAGTAATGCCAGGTCTCCTTTTGTAAGTCCATCAGTCCGTTTGTCCATTACAACTTAGACTTACGGTAAACCCGTCCTGTAGTTTTGGTGCAATTCAGTTGAAACTTGGAAGACAATCATCTACATGAAGTGTGACTGTTAGATAAATTTTCCAAGAGTTATGCCCCTTTTAACCCTTTTTGTAGTGGGTGGGGGCAGGGTTAGAACCTGAATTCAAATAATTTGCTTATTACATGTACGTTAAAGGAATTATTTCATTCTAATCCTTTCCATTGGTAATAGTGTACATGTCTTTCTGTAAGTACTGGAAATGTAATGTTTTTAAACCAATGAAAAAAGAATATTCCATTGGAACTAAATTTGATAAATAGAAATATGTACAATATCAGCATTAAGAAATTTATTTTACTTCTCTATTATTACAGAATATCCAGAGCTTTATCATAAAAACTCTTCTGACGATCCAGCAAACCAAAGATTTACCTATTCCTTATGGCAGTACTCGATGTAGGCGGGGACTGTATAGGGTGCTCCAAGCTTGCACTCTGACACCCCACCCTACAGCTCCACCCCCTACACAGTGTGCTGTTGGAATATTTTCAGCTGGCCTGTTAGATCCGAATATTGAGGTATATATTTTTTTCTTTTATAATATTTTGTACATTTATTTCTAATTTACTTATCTACTGGTACTTATATATCATTTTGGGCACAAACTTACATATTAATGTCATTATATTTATCATTAATTATTGGTATTTTAACTTATAAAGTCCTCTTTCATGTGATTTTGCCAGGCCCAGTTAGCTCTGTAGGTGGTACATCTGACTATCAATTAAGGTACTGGTACTGTGGAGCGCGTGGTCCAGTGGTAGAGCACCGAACCCATGATCGGAGGGTCGTGGGTTCGATCCTCTGCCACGGCTATGTGTGGTGTCCTTGAGCAAAACAGTTTTCCACATATGCTTAGTACTGGTTCTAACCAGGAAGAATTCGAGCACGATTTGCCTAAGTTGTAAGAACTCGTTTCGCAATCGAAGTAAAATAAATAAGTTTAAACCAAGATACTGGTTAACCTTTCAAGTTTCCAGGAAAGAATGGTTAGGTTAACTGATCGTCTGTTAGCTCTCAATGGCATGGAATGATGCTAAATATTCCAACTATCCAACAATTTATATGATTTAACCCTTTACTTCATATAGACTCTTTTGGACACCTCTAATATAGACGCCTTTTGACACCTCTAATATAGAAGCCTTTTTAATTATTGGGTGAATTATGTATATATTAACTGACAGAGTGGAAATCAGTGCAGGAAGTGTTCAGATTGCTCGTTTGGAGCTATCTGAACTCTTCCTGCACTGTTTTCAAAGGCCTTCTGTGATTGGTATCTATGGAGCAAAGGGTTAAGATGATGTCTTGGTTCATGTCACTGAGTTTAAAGGCAGTATGTCAGGAAAATATAGTTAAAAATATCTAAAAATAAAATTATTTTTAAAGTGAATACAAATCATCACATTATAGTTTATAAAAAGGTACAAATAATTTTGAGTTTAAAATCCCCCAAAGTGGTGAAATTGAAAGAAAATCCTTTTTCTAAATATAGATATCACGACATACTGCTAAATGACCATCACCTCTTCATTCAGACTCTTTCTAAGATGTTACAAGTTCAACACTATGTTTTCAATGTGACGGGTCAAATCGATTTCAAAATGAAGTAACTTGATTCCTTTGATATATCTCAAAATACAATTATAAGCAGGAAATCTATTTTAGTCTAGTCTTGGAGTGTGGGCCAAGGAAATTTCTTTTCAGTATATTACTTTGGCATATTTAAATAAATATTCCCATGGCACTACGGGCTCAGTGAGAATATATAACCAGAATGTATGGAAAAAGATGTTATTTACTGATTTTTAAATTTAGAAAAATCCAGTAGTACTTTCTTCAAGGGTAATAGCCACTAAAAAAGGTTTTAAGGATAATTGCCACTGGTTTGTCAGGTTTAAAGGATAATTGCAACTTGTTTGTCAGGTTTTAAGAATAAAAAGCACTGGTTTGTCATGTTTTAAGTTCCACACTTGTTGATGTTAAACCCAGATTTGTGTACTTTTTGCATTATTGTCCAAGCAGTTGTGCTTCTTTTTAGATGTAACCGTTTTTGGCAGAAGTTTGCTGATTTTATTTATTGCAGGTTTCATCATTCTGTGTCGAGGCAATCAGAATTGCAGAACTGACTATCCATCCACGAGTACCTTGCTTGAATGGACCAATCATTGTTGAATCAGTTGTCAAAGTGGGCAACGCTAGCAACAGTTTGACAGATGGGGAGAGTCGCTCAAAGCGCTTTGGCAATGGTGTCCAATCAGGGAAAAGAGCTAACTGGTTTCAAGCAAGCAGCAGTAATACTCCTGTAGATGGTGATTTTGAAACTACTGCTGTGCATGTTCCCAGTAGTGCTGGGAAAAAGAGAGCTTTGGAAGAGGATGATGATGCTAATGAAGGTGATGATGATAATGATGATGAAAGCGATGATGATGTTGTTATTACCAAGGTTACCAAGGAAGATCCAAAATATAAACCTATCATTCAAAACGTGTATGACTCTAGTGATGAATCTGAAGTAGATTCGGAATCGGATGATGATGTTCAAATTATGGAAACGGACTTGATGGATAGCGATAAGTTAACTGAAGGTGTCGAAAAAGAAAATGATTCTAGTGGTGATTTGAATAAACCAGATGCTGCAGTTGCAAGCACAAGCACTATGGACACTAGTGATAAGGTGATACAAGGACAATCAACTGATTATACAACTGAAAATAATGAAAGTAACACAAGTACAATTATGGTGGATGTTTCAAATGGGGAAAATGAGTCTACTAGTGGACAAGTTACTACGCCAGAATTGAAAAAAGATGAAAACAAGGTGAGATGATACTTGAATGTATTTCTTTAATATCCATAGATGGCAATCTTTAAAATGGTTGTAGTTGTTTTCATTTTTAGCTTGCCGGGACAGATCTACAGGAGAGCTATTGCCATGACCCCGGCATCGTCGTTGGCATCATCTGTAGACACCCAGGTTAAAGTTTTGCGTTTGGTTGCATTTAGGTTTTTGTGTTTGCCTCTAATTTCAATCTTTGCATGGGTGGTGAGTTTTATCCGAAGAGTTGTCTTCTGTTAGTGGTTTTGCTACTGACCTATCCAAGGCGGTGACCCCAGACCTCTGTTGTGACCTCTTTTGATGTTTGTATTGTACTTCAATGTTATGACTGCTTTATGTAGTGAGTACATTACTGCTGTTAAGCTGGTATATAAATATAAGTTCATGTTTTCTAGTATCATAAAAATAAAGTGTTACAAAAAAATGTTGATTTCCCCCCCCCCCCCCCCCCCCCCCCAAAGAGCGGTGAAAATATATATTTTCACTCATGCCATGGGTTAAATTTTAGGCAAGTGAAAATATTTTATCACACAGTCACCAGCTAAGAGCTTTTGTAAATCACTCCAACACCACTGATTGTTGTTTCTGAGAGCCCACCGACCCCAGGCATGATTGTGTAGTATTTGTCATTGTACTTTATATAAAACTATTATAATTATATAATTATTGTTAATGTTTTGTTTGCAGGAGGTGAATTCAGAGGTCGAGTCTATGCTGATGAGCTTCGTTGATGTAGGGCCAGATTCTGATTGATGCAGCTTTAGATCTGAGCTTATGAAGGATCAGATGCCAAGGTTCAAGATCTGCAATTTCTGCATGTTCAGATTGGTCAAGCTAGATCCAAACTAATAGGGGAACTGACAGCATTCTGTGGCTGAGTGGTCTAAGGCGATGTCGTTGACCATTTATCTATCCCTGCTGGGGTTGTGGGTTCAAGCCCTGCTTGGTCTAGAAATCTTTTTGATAAAATTGGCCAGTTACTTGTGAAGGGATGGTGGTTCTACTCATTCATTCTGAGGTCTTTCACCACAAACTAAACTGGAAATGCTCTGTATAACCTGTCATGTGTTGGAAATGGCCTCAAACACCTTTCAAAAATATATCTACAGTGTATCAACAGCATGATCACGATGGCATAAGCAGGACTATGACTTTGGCATAAAGCCGGGCTAAAAATTATAACCAAAACTTTGAGTTTCATATTATGACTGTCACTAATTTTACAAAGAAATATCACAATGCTGATATATAACTGGTGTTGTGAGACTAATTGCTTGTCGGTCAGATAAACTTTTAACCATCATTGCTTTCTGAAAATTGTGGAAAAGGTTCATGTTTAATTATTATTAACCTTTGCACTCCCAAAAATGTTGTTGTTTTTTTAGATTTAACTGGAAAAATGCATAATGAAAACATTGCATATTACATACCTGTATCGTAATAAAAATATAGACTATTATTGTTGCCTACATTGAGCAGATAATTCTTATAAAATAAAATATACAAAAAGATTGTTGTGTTGAATTATTTAGTTTGTTGATACATGTAGAAATGCAATTTAGTGTGTGTGGAGGTTTCATAGACATATCATCAGTACAGTATACATATAGATATATGTATGTTTGCTGTCCGGTACATATGTACATGTATGATCAGATATAGTTTAAATATCAAAAAATGTTTACCAAAGGCATTTATACTGTCAGATATTGTATAATTTTATTATACAGTTTATACTGTCAGATAGTGTATACCTATGTTTTACTGTCAGATATTGTATACTTTTATTACATGTATACAGTTTATACTGTCAGATAGTGTATACCTATGTTTTATTGTCAGATATTGTATACTTTTATTATACAGTTTATACTGTCAGATAGTGTATACCTATGTTTTACTGTCAGATATTGTATACTTTTATTATACAGTTTATACTCTCAGAAGTGGTATACCTACGTTATACTGTCAGATATGGTTTACCTATATTTTGCAGTTTACACTGTCGGTTTTGTATAGCTATATTATACAGCTTGTATTGTCAGATATGGTATACCTATGTTATACAGCTTATACTGTCAGATATGGTATGCCTATGTTATACAGCTTATACTGTCAGATATGGTATGCCTATGTTATACAGCTTATACTGTCAGATATGGTTTGCCTGTGTTATACAGCTTAAACTGACAGATATGGTATGCCTATGTTATACAGCTTATACTGTTAGATATGGTTTGCCTATGTTATACAGCTTAAACTGACAGATATGGTATGCCTATGTTATACAGCTTATACTGTCAGATATGGTATGCCTATGTTATACAGCTTATACCGTCAGATATGGTATGCCTATGTCATACAGCTTATACCGTCAGATATGGTATGCCTATGTCATACAGCCTATACCGTCAGATATGGTATGCCTATGTCATACAGCCTATACCGTCAGATATGGTATGCCTATGTCATACAGCCTATACCGTCAGATATGGTATGCCTATGTCATACAGCCTATACCGTCAGATATGGTATGCCTATGTCATACAGCCTATACCGTCAGATATGGTATGCCTATGTCATACAGCCTATACCGTCAGATATGGTATGCCTATGTCATACAGCCTATACCGTCAGATATGGTATGCCTATGTTATACAGCCTATACTGTCAGATATGGTATTTCTATGTTATAAAGCCTATACTGTCAGATATGGTATGCCTATGTTATACAGCTTATACTGTCAGATATGGTATGCCTATGTTATACAGCTTATACTGTCAGATATGGTATGCCTATGTTATACAGCCTATGCTGTCAGATATGATATACCTATGTTATACAGCCTATGCTGTCAGATATGGTATGCCTATGTTATACAGCCTATGCTGTCAGATATGGCATACCTATGTTATACAGCTTATACCGACAGATATGGTATGCCTATGTTATACAGCTTATGCTGTCAGATATGGTATACCTATGTTATACAGCTTATACTGTCAGATATGGTATGCCTATGTTATACAGCTTATACTGTCAGATATGGTATGCCTATGTTATACAGTTTATACTGTCAGATATGATATACCTATGTTATAAAGTTTATACTGGCAGATATGGTATACCTATGTTATACAGCTTATACTGTCAGATATGGTATTTCTATGTTATAAAGTTTATACTGGCAGATATGGTATACTTATGTTATACAGCTTATACTGTCAGATATGGAATACCTATGTTATACAGCTTATACTGTCAGATATGGTATACCTATGTTATACAGCTTATTCTGTCAGATATGGTATACTTATTTTATACAGTTTATACTGTCAGATATGGTATACCTATGTTATACAGCTTATACTGTCAGATATGGTATACTTATTTTATACAGTTTATACTGTCAGATATGGTATACTTATTTTATACAGTTTATACTGTCATATATGTTATACCTATGTTATAAAGTGTATACTGTCAGACATGGTGTGAGTTATATACTGACAGATATGGTATATCTATGTTATAAAGTTTATACTGTCAGATATGGTGTGAGGTATATACTGACATATATGGTATATCTATGTTATATAGTTTATTCTGTCAGATATTGTATACCTATGTTAAATAGTTTATACTGTCATATATGGTATGCCTATGTTATAAAGTTTATACTGACAGATATGGTGTGAGGTATATACTGTCAGATATGGTGTATCTATGTTATAAAGTTTATACTGGCAGATATGGTGTGAGGTGTATACTGACAGATATGGTATACGTATGTTATAAAGTTTATACTGTCAGATATTGTATACCTATGTTATAAAGTTTATACTGTCAGATATGGTATGCCTATGTTATAAAGTTTATACTGACAGATATGGTGTGAGGTATATACTGTCAGTTATGGTATGCCTATGTTATAAAGTTTATACTGACAGATATGGTGTGAGGTATATACTGACAGATATGGTATACTTATGTTATAAAGTTTATACTGACAGATATGGTGTGAGGTATATACTGACAGATATGGGATAGCTATGTTATAAAGTGTATACTGTCAGATATGGTATATCTATGTTATAAAGTTTATACTGACATATATGGTGTGAGGTATATACTGACAGATAGGTATATCTATGTTATCAAGTTTATACTGGCAGATATGGTGTGAGGTATATACTGACATATATGGTATATCTATGTTATAAAGTTTATACTGTCAGATATGGTTTACCAATGTTGTAAAGTTCATACGGTCAGATATGGTATGCCTATGTTATAAAGTGTATACTGACAGATATGGTGTGAGGTACATACTGACAGATATGGTGTGAGTTATATACTGACAGATATGGTATACCTATGTTATAAAGTTTATACTGACAGATATGGTGTGAGGTATATACTGACAGATATGGTATATCTATGTTATAAAGTTTATACTGACAGATATGGTGTGAGGTATATACTGACAGATATGGTATATCTATGTTACAAAGTTTATACTGACAGATATGGTGTGAGGTATATACTGTCAGATATTGTATACCTATGTTATACAGTTTATACTGTCGGATATGGTATACCTATGTTATAAAGTTTATACTGACAGATATGGTGTGAGGTATATACTGACAGATATGGTATATCTATGTTATAAAGTTTATACTGTCAGATATGTTATACCTATGTTATAAAGTTTATACTGACAGATATGGTATATCTATGTTATAAAGTTTATACTGACAGATATGGTGTGAGATATAAACTGACAGATACAGCACAAATCATGGAATGGCGGAACCATATACATATGTACTGTCGGTGTCGTATACAGTGCAAGTGTAAACACACCATTGATTTTTTTTCTTTAGTCAATAAAAAAATTAAAATTTTCTTTCGTAGTGAGAATCAAATGAAAGAATTGAAACTTACAGTTTATTGTTTGTCATCCTCTGCATTACTCAAGTATGAGAAAACGTCTCGTGGGGGGGACCTTTTGCAGTCGCTTTTTGTCTGTCATCCATCCGTAAGCAATTGGCATTTTTTACTTGTTCTCAAAAACCATAAGCTTAATCGTAATGAATTGTATGCAGCTTTGGCACCTAAGGGTCAATCAAAATTGCGAATTGCATGGTTACCTCACCCCCTAGGGCTTTGTGGGGCGGGGCTAAAACAATAAAATTCAAGGTAAACTTTAAAAATCATTTTACTATCGGAAGCACTGGGAAACAAATGGTGAGCATGCTTATGAACGCATATGAGTCTTTGTAAAAACTTTGAATTGCATGTCCCTGGTTTTCACTGTTTTGCCTTGCGGGGTGGGGCCTAGAAAAAAAAAGGTTAACTTTAAAAATATTCTTCTTATTACAGGCAGCACTCAGAAACAAATTGTTTATTGACGCCTATGGGTCCTTTATAAAATTTGTGAATTTCATGGCCCTGGGTCTCACGATTTAGCCTTGGGGATGGGGCGTACTTTATTAAATCTATAAAATGGCAAAAAACGTTATTTCTTATGACTGATAAGACTTATGTGAATGTTTTTTTGCGTGATTTATTGTTGCCGATATGACGGTTAATATCTATGTGAATTGCATGGTCCCCACCCCATGCTGTCTTTTAGATACCTTTTTCTTATAAGCACTCGGAAACAATTGTTGAGCATGATTACTGACATCTATTTGTCTTTTATAAAATTGTGAATTTATGTCCCTGGGTCTTGTGGGTTTGGGGGAGGTGGGGGTGGGCCTACTTTACTAAATCTATATAAGAGAAAATGACAAAAAAACGTCATTTACGATGACTGAATACTCATTAAATGGTGTTTAGTGTGATTTGTTGCTGCTGAAATGACGGTCAATGCTTATGTTTTATTCTGAGTGCCCCCACCTCTTCTGTAACCTTGGGCATGGGCCAAAACAGTCAAATTTAAGGTAGTTTAAATAAGACTTTAGAGATCTTCTTTTTATAGGAAGCACTGGAAAACAAATTGTAAGCATAGTTAATGAGGCGTATGAGTCAACAATGTGAATTTCATGCCCCTGGGTTCACTGTTTGACACTTGGGCAGGGTACTTCTTTACTCAATCTATATAAGAGAAAATGATGTGATTTACTGGTGCAGATGTGGCATTCAAAATCCATTTTTTGATTTTTGCCGCTTCCCGAAGGACAACAGTTTGAAAATATATTCATATAGCTTTATGTCATCAAGTATAATTAGGTGACCGTTATGGTCTATGGACCTCTTGTTTTCTGTTCAGACTATTGACAAAGTGAAAGCACACTTCGGAAATCGTGTATTCATATACATATACCAATTTCCAAGCATACTTTTTTTTCTTAATCCACAATTCAAACGTGACAATGTTTTCAGCTTGTTCAAAATACATCAATAGTGTCTTTTGAATAAAGAATTGAGCATTAAAATAAGGAAAATTTACTTTTTTTAAAGAAGAAGAAACAAGGATTATTTATAGCTGCCATTATACGAACTATGCTACATAATTATTTCCTGTTTCCATTGGTGCTGCTAAACCTATACAAATGTACACAATTTGATATCAAAACTTTTTAAATGTTGGTTTAAGGAATCCATCTTCCTTATTTTTAGGTCGAAAACCCGGAGGGCATATAATGTTTGAACTGTCCGTCCGTCCGAATATACATACATGTATGTATATTGTGGCCTCAATTCCTCCTACAGTTTTCATCCGATTCTAATCAAACTTGTTATACATCATCACCATTATCTGTACAAGCGCAAATAGGCATAATTCATAACTGAAGGAGTTATACCTCCCTTTTATGACTTAAAATATTACATATACATATTAACGTTGTGGCTTCAACTCCTACAGTCTTCATCCGATTCTAATCAAACTTGCTATACATCTGAACAAGCGCATATCGTCAGGATTTTCGGCCTACATTATCATTGAAAGACTGAGTTATGCCCCTTTTTTCTGACTTGAAATATTACATACAAATGTACGTTGTGACCTCAACTCCTACAGTTTTTACCCGATTCTAATCAAACTTGCTATACATCATCATCTGAACAAGTGCATATTGTCAGTTGGGGCATCCGTTTACTTATTGGACACATTTCTTGTTTCAGTTTAATTTGTTAAAATAAAATAAAAGTTCCACCTTTTCAATATTTTATTTTTTATTCCGATACTGATATAAACTATTTGTGTGTGTGGGTGGTGTATAAGAAACCAGTGTTTCCAGCCCTCCCCCCAGCTCCCTCACCATTTTAGCATTTTAGGAGGATTACCCATGCCCTTGGAATTGGGAATTTTAGCGGCATTTTCATAAACATTGGAAAAACTTGAATATCTTTGTTTAACTTCATAAAAATGTGTACACTTGCTTCTCTGGTCATTTAATTAAAGAATCATTGCTGTACTTAATTTAGAATGGGATAAACTTTTTTTATTTTATCAAGAAATTATGGCAAGTTTCAATTTACAATTATTGAAGCTTTCAAGTGGGAATTTTTACCACTCAATTGGGAAAAAACATACTTTTTTGCCGTAGGCAATATGACCAAACAACGGCTGTTAAGATGGCCGAAAAAAATCCCACTTGAAACAGTAGATTTCCATGACAAAACAAACTTTTTCAGACTTCACTTCTCAAAATCAAAATTGGTTAAAATTGCATTTTTTGTTTCATCCGCCATACACTGTAAGAACTTCATTGCAGTTAAAACAAATTTTCAAGTGTTATCTTTTCTTTTCGACCACTCATCCTATAATGTTAATAATAAACAAACAAATAAAATTTAGTTTAACTAGTTCATAGTAGATCTAATTTAAGACAAATGAATGCCGATTTTTTGAAAATAAAATATATTAATGCCACAAATATGCGCAGATCTGGTTTAAATTGATCTATAACATACAAAAAACTATAAAGGTTTTGAACAAATAAACTACATATACGCTATAAACATGCACACTACATTTAAGAAAGTTAATTAAACTTTGTAAATTGATACAACCATTCCATCAAAATACCATTTTGACTTACTGTTTAACCGAAGTGATTTATTATTATAAGGAATTAATAGAACATTTATATATGCACTTAAGACCGCAGCGTGGTCTAGTGGTAGAGCGTCCGCCTCGCATGCGGAATGTCGTGTGTTCGATCTCCGGACGGGTCATACCAAAATGAGTTTGAAAATGGTACTAGAAACTTCCTCGCTTGACGCTCAGCATTTATAGGAGAGTTCAAGGTCTGGTCGGCCCGTTGTCAGTATAATGTAACTGTGTGGGGTATCATACCATGTGTCTGCGGCATGATGGCATAGTGTGACAGCGCTTAGAATACTGTCTCAAATAGACACTGTCGCCATATGACTGAAAAAAAGTTGAAAGTGACGCTTAACACCACACAACAACAACATATATTCACTTCAACCATGTTTTACACGGTAACGTATACAAAACAACATACCTTGTAATTGTGTTCATGATGTTTTAAACAAATTTAACCGTTCCTTCAAAAAAAATGAAAAAAAAAAAATAATATGGAATTGACATCATTTGTTATTACATCGAATAAATAGAACATTTATACATTTATATAACATTATACAACTATGATCTTGTATCTGTAATCATGTAACATACACCAACATTTTGCTCATTGCACATGTATCATGGACCGCAGGCCTTAACTACTGAATAGACATATTGTTATTTTCTTTGTCCTATCTAATTATGAAAAAAAATTACTGATAGCCCATATATACTTGGCGCCTTTGAAAACGCAAGTATGGGTATTGTTTCTAATATAGGTATGGCATGAATGATACACCAAAAACACCATTTTCTTTTCTTGTTTTTCAATTTTATTTGGACAGTTTCATTGCTTTAAAACAAATCAATTGATTTTTTAACGTTATATGAACCGATCAAAATGATAGCAGGTCTGTGATAATAAAATATATTCATTATTAAAAATGAGCTTTTAGAGGCGTTCAGTATACATAAAGCAAAAAAAAAACAAATATTATGACTGATTGTAATGCAAAATAACGATTCATTAAATCATTCTAACATCATGTTTTCGGTAAAATATTCATATCACGTCGTTACAGCTCGGTTCGGTATGTCTCCCAATTAATCAAATGTTTTGGGCTATCCTCGTTCGACCTTTCTTGAATTGTTTTTTTTTTATGAATTGCTATTCTCATGTGATTTATGGATTTTGTGGTTCGTTTCCTGATGTATGAGAAAGCTAGTTTAAACTTACATCGATTGTCAGGTAAGTTCTGACGACTTGACTAAACATCGCTCAAAGTGATCCAGGGCCAACGTAGGTTCGATACTTCAGCAAGAGACATAAACACGCATACAGTAATAATAATACTATTGATAATTATAAAGTTTTTATTTAACAAAAGAACTCATTTGAACAAGTCACTCTTCCATGAGGCCCTCAAACATATATGCATTGTACATTATTTACATCAGTGTGGTCAATAACACAGTTGTATAAAAAACAAAAACAATATCATTACAAATTATTCATCGATTATACAAGAATATGAATTATAAATAATACTTTGAGAATGCGTGTAATACAAACTGTGATATATATATATCTGTGTGTGGAGATAATTATTTGTGAATAACCAAGACATAATTGTACAGACCAGACTACGGCGAGTGCGCCTAGCAACAATGCAAACCATAGATACAATATCAAGGCCTCTGCCAAACCAATAACTTTGGTGTCGACCATGACTTATATACTATGGAATTACATGCAACACATCTGGACAGGGTGGACAAATTTACATACATTAACTGATAGCTTTATTTGAGCAGGATCCAGTTAAGGATTCATGACTACTCACATGCTATGTAAAGGACATATTTATAAACCCGTTGGATCATATAGATACAGTGAATTCATATATTTTTAATTTCATAAAGAGAGATAATTAAATTCACAACAACGGAATTACGATTTTTGGTATCTTTTCAGATGCTCATTCGCAATGCATGATAAATGTATATGGAGAATTTGTGAATAACCAAGACATAAATGTAGAGACCAGACTAGGCGAGTGCGCCTAGCTACAATGCAAACAATATACACAATATCAAGGTCTCTGCCAAACCAATAAATTTGGTGTCGACCATGACTTATATACTATGGAATTACATGCAACACATTTGGACAGGGCGGACAAATTTATATATGTACTAGAGAAGCTACAAACTAATTGTTATTAGTTTCGTCAAATATTTTATTTATTCCGTCGATGATTTTTTTTTTCTAATAAATAAAAAAAATCGCCTTATAATAATATGATAAGTCTCTTTTTGTTTAAAAAAAAAGAAGAATATTTTGATTTTTTTTAAATAATTATATAGTTAACGAACACTTATGGAAAGAGTGAAAGAAAAAAAAGGAATTGATATGATAGGATTAGCCGAGTCTGTACCTTTGTCTTGCATGGATGGATTTCAAAAAAACAAGTGCCTCAATACATTAACATGACATGATGAAGTGTCATATGTAAGACCCAAAAGCTTTCCCCAGAGGTCAATGTCACACTTTCAGTTTGTGTGATATTTCATGTTCGGTCTGTAACTTTGTCTTACATGGAGGGATTTTAAAGTATATTGCCACAAGTGATCAACACTTCATGATGATGTGTCAACTGCATTTGCCTGTAGAAATACCCAGACATTTACATCAGATGTCAAGGTCAAGGTCACACAAAGGTCAAGGTCACACTTTAATATAATAAACATGAAAGTGTGTTTAGTCTGAAACACCTGTCCGTTATTCTTGATATTCCTAGATACATTTAAATTCCTACCTATTATAGAATATACCTTATTTTCACAGATGGGGGTGGGAAACATATGACACTTACCAGTGACATTTCTTGTTTTAAATCAGAATGTTAATTTGTTTTTATTAGCTCCTCTTTTTGAAAAAAAAAAAGAAGAGCTATTGTCATGAATCTGGCGTCGTCGTTGTCGTCGTCGTCCGCTGGTTAAAGTTTTATGTTTAGCTTAGCTTTTTCTCTGTTTCTGAACAAACAACTCATGTTACGGTGACTCAGCTTCATAAACACATTCATTTCGTGTTATACAAACAATATTTCTAACTTACCTAAATTTACATACTTTGGACTCTTAAAACATTTTTTTTTTTTTTTTTTAACTCGGGTTTGGTTAAAGTTTTATGTTTAGCTCAGCTTTTTCTCTGTTTCTTAACAAACTACTCATGTTTTGGTGACCAAACTTCATAAACACATTTATATTATATTGTAGAAACAATGTCTATAGCTAACTTACATAAATTTCCATACTTTGGACTTTAAAACCTTAGGTTAAAGTTTTTTTGTTTAGCTCGGGGTTGAATTTTTCTAATTTTTTTTTCAATCAATTTTATTTTCAGTAATACTATAAATTCTGTAAGATGATCACCATCAACTAAAAAAAGTTTACATCACTGACCTTGACCTATTTAATGGTTAAAACTGTCATTATCTGGTTAAAAGTGTTATGCGCCCAAAACTGTTATTTATATGAATTGTTGTACATGTAAATGTATCAAGATTGATAAATAGATCACAGATTGGAAAAACTTTGTATCATTGTTTGAATTTGCCAGGTCCATTGTCCCATATCTACTTGGCAACCTGCCAGAGCCCAACCAAGACCCCCACCCTGCTGCCTATATTTTTTTAAAAAAAAAATTGTATTAAATCAAATACTCTGCCCTATTTACAACTTTGTTACCGACCCCAAGACCCTTTCACCACTACCCCACCCCAACCCTATCCCCGCCCATTTTTTAAAGATTTTGTTTTGTTTTAGATTTAATACTATTCTGCCCCCTTTCTTACCAACTTTAAGACCCCCCCCCCCCCCCCCCCCCCACACACACACACACACACCAACTGACTGTATTAAAACTGCACAGCCCTGTTTATTAAACCTTGGCACATACACCCCCACATCCACACCAAGATTTTCAAATAAGATTAAATACATTTCAACTTAAGTTCTGGCTAGCTAGCCTTACCCATACATAACCATAGTGTATATTCTATCCTAATACATGTAGTCCTATTTGCACATACATGTATCTGCTATTTTACTATTATGAAAGATGGTTTCATTCATACAGATATATCTGTTTTTCTGATGGTACATTATAAGATACTGTTCTTTGACAAGGCTAGACTAGTCGAGATAACACTGTTCTTCGATATCTCTATTTTTTTTTTTAAATCTATTTTATTTTTTCAGTAAAAGTGATGATTTTTTAAACTAATCACCATCATGTTTAAAAAGTTTACTTCTCTGACTTTGACCTACTTAATGAATTTGGAAAAAGACGAGCGTCTGCACCCGCTTGCGGTGCTCTTCTTGACGTATGGAGTGAGCCTGAAATCTAATCTATAAAGCCATGGTCACATTTTACGGTCATGCACGTTGTTGACCGTAGTTCACTTCAAACAATAGTCCATCGTAGTGTAACTACGGTCAACTACGTTGAAGAAGGTTCGAAGTAGGTGCAAAATTGGCAAAAATAGGAAATATAGAAAGTCTAAGTAGGTTGATCTACGTGTAAGTACGGTCAACTACATTGAACTACGAGCAAAGTGGCTATGTTCAACTAGGTTATCACTACGTCTTACTACGGGTAACTACGTTACACTACGTATAAACTACGTTTTAAGTACGCACAACTACGGTAAACTAGGGTTAACTACGTTGAGCTACAGTAATACCTCGCGGCTGCGCCTGCGCAGTACGGGTAAGCCACGGTCATTGTGCTTTTGGATGTTGACGAGCCAACATCGCTGATCACCTAATTCTACCATACCGCCAAGGAAAAGGAAACGAGGTTCTCCTCTGCAGTTTTGCTTCCCTGCTTTCGTTGTTCCCGCACTGTGGTTGAGTGAGATCCGACAGGACGGCATTGGCCCGCCAGGCACCATCAACGATATTGTGCTGAGCATCCTCTTGGTCCAGAAGATGCTGGTCTGCAGCAGGGTGCCTCACCTTCAAGTAGTTTTGCAGGGCGACGCACGATGTCACAACGAGGGTTGCAGTATCCACATGGAGGGTGGAGAGGAGGTTTGCAAGTATGCAAAAGGCATTCTCTACCACACGACGTGCTCAGGACAGCCGGTAGTTGAAGACCTGCTGGCCATCGTCCAAACCGCGTCGAAGAAAGGGTTTAATCAGCCAGGTCCTCATGGCGAATGCATCATCCCCTATATTGTAGTAAGGGGTGATTACATCATCCCCTGGTAGCGGGTCTGCATCTGGGACACCCAGGACAGCATCCTGCAGAGCTTGGCGAAAGTCACAATGATTCCAGATCTGGCTATCCGAACTAGAGCCGACATCTCCAATTTGTGGCCACAGGAAGCGGGAATGAGCATTTACCAAGGCCATGAGTACAATAGAGTCAAACCCCGTATATTTGTGGTAGATAAAACCTGAGTGGGGTGGCTTCTTGATTCGGATGTGCTTCCCATCAAGAGTACCAAGGGTGTGTGGGGAACTGCCACTTCTACTTAAAGGCCCGAGCCACCTGCTGCCACTCTTCAGCTTCTGTGGGAAGCTTGACAAACTCTGGTTCCAGGACATCAACCAGAGCCTGACACACATCAACAATGAGACCTGACATGATGTTGTGGGCGACCCTGAAGCCGAACCGGAGGTCTCGGTATTAGTTTCCAGTGGCCTGGTACCTGAGGGTGAACGCCAGCTTTAGCGCTGGAGAGATGGGACACCTGAAAGTGGTGGTCTGTTTGGTGATCATCCCCTCAAACCATGGAATGTGGCCACATCTACACGCAGAAATTGCTGGGAAACCTGGGGATCCTCCACTTGAAGCTCTGTCATCAGAGCCTCATACTGGCCGTGGACGGGTCTACGCAGCAGCCAGTCCCTGGTCCACCATCTCCTTTGTCTTCTGTTCGCCCTCCTTTCCTGATCCTATAGGTCCTCTAATTCCACAAGGTTTCTTGCCAGACCCGCAAGTTCCATGTTAACCTGACCCAAAAACTTCGCAATCGTGACTCTGTCACCCATTGTGTACGTATGCAGTTAAAAGGATAATTGAATCCTCAAACAACAAGATACCTTACGGTTTTTGCTACGGTCAACTACGGTAAACACTATGGTGAAATAAGGTTAACTAAGGTCAACTACGTTCAAACTACGGTCACAGTAGGGTCTTGGCATCGTAGTTGACCGTAAACAAGTTTTGAACATGTTGAAATATTATGTGCTAACTACGGGCAAATCATAAGTTCGAACTACGTTTATTAATACGTTGAACTACGGTTAACTACGTGTAACTACGTTCAACTACGTTTAATACGTTCAACTACGGTCCACTACGGTCATTCCCCACTACAGTCAACTACGTAAGATGTGACCACGGCTTAATGTGTTGATACGCCGTAAAACCCCAATTCATTTATTCATTCATTGTCTTTAGAGCATTTAGAATGCAAACGTTATACTAAATTTTCAAATGAAGCTGTTGTAACTCGTCATATGAGAAAATATTAAAAAGAGCGGCTTTATTTTGTTGTGAAAATCGTGATATACATAGTTCTATGTGATGGCAGAAATATGTCACCGTAGAATTATAATGCCATGTTTTGCCAACCAGATATAATGTCCTGCAGGAGACGTACCATTCAAAAGACGCATCCATGACAACAGCATAAACGTAATAAGTATATAGATTGACCTTAAGTTTAAAACATGCATACACAAAGAACGCTCACTAGCATACGTGAAGAACGTTCACTTGCATACACGAAGAACACTTACTAGTATAAATGAAGAACGCTCACAAGCATACACGAAAAACGCTCACCAGCATACACAAAGAACGTTCACTAACATACGTGAAGAACGTATACTAGCATACACGAAGAACGGTCACTAGCATACACGGAGAACGCATAAACGTAATCATTTTATAGATGGACCTCAAGTTTAAAGCATGTATACACGAAGAATGCTCACTAGCATACATGAAGAAAGCTCACTAGCATACGTGCAGAACGTTCAATAGCATACATGAAGAACGCTCACTGGCATACGTGAAGAACGCTCACTAGCATACAAGAAGAACGCTCACCAACGTACATGAAGAACGTCAGTAGCATACACGAAGAACGCTCAATAGCATACATGAAGAACGCTCACTGGCAAACACGAAGAACGCTCACTAGCATACACGAAGAACGCTCAATAGCATACATGAAGAACGCTCACTGGCATAAGTGAAGAACGGTCAATAGCATACACGAAGAACGCTCACTAGCATACATGAAGAATGTTTACCAGCATACACGTAGAGCGCTCATTAGCATACATGAAAAACGCTCACTAGCATACACGAAGAACGCTCACCAGCATACATGAAGAACGCTCACTGGCATAAGTGAAGAACGCTCAATAGCATACACGAAGAACGCTCACTAGCATACACGAAAAACACTCACTAGCATACACGAAGAACGCTCACTACCATACGTGAAGAACGCTCAATTGCATGTACGAAAAACGCTTACTAGCATACATGAAGAACACTCACTAGCATACATGAAGAACGCTCATTAGCATACATGAAGAACGCTAACCAGCATACACGAAGAACGCTCAATAGCATACGTGGAGAACGCTCAATTTCATACACGAAGAACGCTCACTACCATACGTGAAGAACGCTCAATTGCATACACGAAGAACGCTCACCAGCATGCATGAAGAACACTCACTAGCATACACGAAGAACGCTCACTAACATACACGAAGAACGCATAAACGTTATCAATATATAGATTGACCTTAAGTTAAATACATGTATACACGAAGAACGCTCACTAGCATACGTGAAGAACGCTCACTAGCATACACGAAGAACACTCACTAGCATACGTGAAGAACGCTCACTAGCATACACGAAGAACACTCACTAGCATACGTGAAGAACGCTCAATTGCATACGTGAAGAACGCTCACTAGCATACACGAAGAACACTCACTAGCATACGTGAAGAACGCTCACTAGCATACACTAAGAACGCTCACTAGCATACACTAAGAACGCTCACTAGCATACACGAAGAACGCTCACTAGCATACACGAAGAACGCTCAATAGCATACACGAAGAACGCGTAAACGTAATCAATATGTAGATTGACCTTAAGTTTAATACATGTATACCTGATGAACGCTCACTAGCATACACTAAGAACGCTCACTAGCATACACGAAGAACGCGTAAACGTAATCAATATGTAGATTGACCTTAAGTTTAATACATGTATACCTGATGAACGCTCACTAGCATACACTAAGAACGCTCACTAGCATACACGAAGAACACTCACTAGCATACGTGAAGAACGCTCACTAGCATACACGAAGAACACTCACTAGCATACGTGAAGAACGCTCACTAGCATACGTGAAGAACGCTCACTAGCATACGTGAAGAACGCTCACTAGCATACACGAAGAACGCGTAAACGTAATCAATATGTAGATTGACCTTAAGTTTAATACATGTATACCTGATGAACGCTCACTAGCATACACTAAGAATGCATAAACGTAATCATTATATAGATTGACATCAAGTTTAAAGCATGTATACACGAAGAATGCTCACTAGCATACATGAAGAACGCTCACTAGCATACACAAAGAATGCATAAACGTAATCATTATATAGATTGACATCAAGTTTAAAGCATGTATACACGAAGAATGCTCACTAGCATACATGAAGAACGCTCACTAGCATACGTGAAGAACGTTCAATAGCATACATGAAGAACGCTCACTGGCATACGTGAAGAACGCTCACTAGCATACACGAAGAACGCTCACCAGCGTACATGAAGAACGCTCGATAGCATACACGAAGAACGCTCAATAGCATACATGAAGAACGCTCACTGGCATACACGAAGAACGCTCAATAGCATACACGAAGAACGCTCACAAGCATACACGAAGAACGCTCAATAGCATACATGAATAACGCTCACTGGCATACGTGAATAACGCTCAATAGCATGCACGTAGAGCACTCATTAGCATACATGAAGAACGCTCACCAGCAAACGTTGAGAACACTCACTAGCATACGAGAAGAACGCTCACTAGCATACATGAAAAACGCTCACCAGCATACGTAAATAACGCTCACTAGCATACACGAAGAACGCTCACTAGCATACACGAAAAACACTCACTAGCATACACGAAGTACGCTCACTACCATATGTGAAGAACGCTCAATTGCATATACGAAGAACGCTTACTAGCATACATGAAAAACACACACTAGCATACACGAAGAAAGCTCATTAGCATACATGAAGAACGCCCACCAGCATACACGAGAACGCTCAATAGCATACGTGAAGAACGCTAATTTTCATACACGAAAAAGCTCACTACCATACGTGAAGAACGCTCAATTGCAAACACGAAGAACGCTCACCAGCATACATGAAGAACACTTACTAGCATACACGAAGAACGCTCACTAACATACACGAAGAACGCATAAACGTAATCAATATATAGATTGACCTTAAGTTAAATACATGTATACACGAAGTACGCTCACAAGCATACTTGAAGAACGCTCACTAGCATACGTGAAGAACACTCACTATCATACATGGAGAACGCTCTCTGGCATACACGAAGAACGCTCACTAACATACACGAAGAACGCATAAACGTTATCAATATATAGATTGACCTTAAGTTTAATACATGTATACACCATGAACGCTCACTAGCATACGTGAAGAACGCTTAATAGCATACAAGAAGAACGCTCACCATCATACATGAAGAACGCTCACTAGCATACACGAAGAACGCTCACTAGCATATGTGAAGAACGCTCATTAGCATACGCGAAGAACGCTCACTAGCATATGTGAAGAACGCTCACTAGCATACACGAAAAACGCTCACTAGCAAAGCCATTGCGAGTTTGCAGGTGTACCCAACCTCGTTCTTCCCCTCGTTACCGCGTCATAAAACACAATAGTATAAAGCTAACTTTAACGATCACGTGGACTGCTGTTTCCATGTCTTCAGTATGTTTGCAGTGTACGTTTTGAAATCATCTAATGTATTCATTGTGCTGGTGAAGGCAATGCCAAGTTGGACTTTTATTGTCTTAATTTCATTGATAACTAAGGAAAGGATCAACTGGAAACACAGAACGCGCCCACGGAAATAAATAAACAGACTCGGTTTTATTGAGTATGTTCATGATTGATAATGACATATTCAACGCCCCTCACATCCCAAGTACCAGCTTAAGCGTTTTGTTTTCTATTTCAAGCACAATAAGCACAATATTTGAAATACAATTTGTATGTGTGCATCAAAGGACCACAAAGTTGATGCGTGTAGAGGTATTGTAGGAAACAAAAAAATAATGATTTAGTAGAAATAAGTAAACACAAATATATATATGTTCACCAGGAGACGTACATGTAATATTCAAATGACGACGACAACTCCATAGCACAAACACGATCAATAAACATAATCGCATATTACGTATTACAAACATTCAAAATAAGAGACAACACGGGACATCATCTCATTATTGTAACAACAAAGAAGATATATGCGGAATAATTAATGCAACATGCCAATGGCACAGCCACCGAAAAGAGGACAAACATCAAGAATTCAGGGTCTAGAATGATCAGAACATGTGCAAAAGAAGCGACAAAAGGGTTCAACTCCTTGCCATTGCATATCTGGTACAAAGAAAAGGGAAACTATGTGTCGAATAGTACAAACAGAATTTCAAGGAAACAGCCACACCAAAACAACAAACACGATACAATACAATGTAAGTCAGAAAAAAGTACAGTAGAAATGACAATGTGTAAGCCACACTTTTATTTTCTTTCATATTGTCATAACGAATAAATGCTTGTCATTCATCAAAAGCCTGAAATCAAAGAAAGGAAACGTACATTTATTTTCTGTTGACATCTGAAGTATTTGAGTTAAAATATATTATAGAAATTGACTTCGACCACAAGTTCTTCCAACTTAGAATCAGCCCCCTCCATATCTGGAATGCCAAGATACCATTAAAAAGGTCTTTCTTTCCCTGTTCAGTGTGTGCGCTGTTGACAAAGCGAGAGCAAACATCAGAAATTTCGAATTCATACCGCAATTTCCAAACATATCTTTTTTGTCTAAACTCGACATTAAAATTAACAATGCTTTCAAAATGTTCAAAGTAATGCCATTTAAATCACAAAATGAGCATTAAAAGGCGAAAATATATTTATAAACATGAAGAAATAAGGATTATTTACCCACATTTACTGTTTCCAAATGGGTGTGTTATTCCACAAAAGGGGCCACCGGTCGTGGCAAGGACAGTAAGTAAGCCCACTAAGCGATTTTCGTTTCTTTATTCTATAATAAATAAATAAATGTTTGTCTGTTTGTCATTCTTAGAGAGACCCAAATAAAAAGTAGTGTCAACTCTGCACTACCAATATATGATGAGAGAAAAAAAAGCGTATTTCTGTTCAGTGTGTACACTGTTAACAAAGTAAAATTAGACTTCCGAAATACCATGTATTCATACCCCAATTTCCAAGCATCAATGTATTTGTTCTAAATTTACAATACAAACATGACCAATCTTTCAAAGTGTTCGAAATACATCAAAAATGAAAAAAGAGCTTTCAAATAAGGAGACTGCGGCGTGTTCTAGTGGTAGAGCGTCCGCCTCGCATGCAGAAGGTCGTGGGTTCAATCCCCGGCCGGGTCATACCAAATACTTTAAAAATGGTACTAGAAGCTTCCTCGTTTGACGCTCAGCATTTAGAGGAGAGTTCAAGGTCTGGTCGGCCCGGTGTCAGTATAATGTGACTGGGTGGGGTAGCAGTGTAACAGTAACAGTGTGACAGCGCTTAGAATACTGTCTCAAGTAGACACCGTCGCGATATGAGTGAAAAATTGTTGAAAGCGACGCTAAACAACATACAACAACAACAACAACAACAACAACAACAACTTCAAATAAGAAAAATGCCTTCAATTTGTTAAATAAGAAGAAACAAGGAAAGTATGTATGACCGCCATTATGCGACTAACCCACAGAAGTTTTTCATGTTTCCAATGGCGGCACTATACATAGAATTGTAACTGATGTTTACACGTAAGCCCACCTGTTGGTTTGTTAGTAACTTAAACGCAAATGCTCCGCTTTACATTTACTTTCCTTTTACTTTACATTTACATATTGGGAATGACTTGGTGTGTTACCGTTACCAAAACAATGATTATATTATTCTAAAAAGAAGGAAGACTTCGTGAAGAAACTATTATCAAACATCCACATCAATAAATCATTATGCAATGAAACATGAATTAGCTATATACAGTGGTCCTATTTTTACCGTCACTCTTTAAGCTCCCAGGTACCACACAGGTACCACACAGGTACCACACAGGTACCACACAGGATTGGTTATTTAACCATAATAATATTGGTACTAGTACCCATAACAAAAATGATAAAATGGGCATTAAACCCATTTCGAAGACATCTGCCTTTCTGCATAGGTCGACAGAGAACTTATTCTTACCCGGAACCACGTAGTATACATGTAGAGAAAGAAGATTACCAATTGCTATTGCCGAATATGGTGAGGTGGGATTTATGCAAAGATGATTGGTGTGTTTATTAACGTTTTATTACAAAAAAATAAAGATATTCAGGTTGTGTTTCTTTAACTAGGTTTAGTTTCATAATTTATATCTGTGTACGTCACAAATTACAATTGATTTAAGAAAACACTGAACATATACATTTCCAGGTTAATTGTTTTATTTAAAAGATCGACTGCGCGTGTTGCGACTTGCAGGCTAGTAGACATTATACTTCTGTTTCCATGGAATCGTGGAACTCATTCAGAATTGCCCAGAAAACAGAATATCGCTATGGGCGGTGTTATTGGGCGTCAGTAGTGTAGTGCATTTTTTGCTCTTCATAAGAATCATTGAAACAGATATTTTCTTAACTTGAACCTACAGTGTAGGTGAGATCAGAGTTAACATCCAAAGCTGATTTTCTTTTTAAAATTAGAAACCATTTTTTTAATAATTCTTCCAACGAATGAAATCACATAGACAATTATCACATTATTAAAATTTTTTTTCATATTATTTTATGTACGTTTAATTAATTGTTTTATTCATCTTGTTATTAATTTGCGACTACATATAATTAAATGAAGCATTAACAAACACAATCTTAACATGTCTAATTATTATTCATCGCCAATCCAGCTGTGCCAGTGCGCAATAAAATGCATAATGATGCACAATGCGACGGGTATTATGCGTCAAAATTACGTGACATGCAATAAACATGTCATTTCCACCATGTTGAACGTCTTGGGGGGAAGTAAATAAAAAAGAAAAAAGTGACGTTTGTGCATTTCTACGACACTGTCTGACGGTATTTTAATAAGAAAATTAAACAATATTGAGACACCACCTATCATATTATACATATATTACACTTGTGTTACATAAGATGTAAACGTGTAATTGCATTCTATATAAATCAAAAATGATATTTTACAGGTGCTCTGTCCAGTAATATCTCTGAGGTGTATTGAAAATATTGACATATGTTGATACAGAACCCTTTGATTAAAATTGTATCTGATTTATACACATACTTTATTTTGTAATAAGTTATGTTTAAACGGAACTATTGACCAAATAATATATCTTGACCTGAGATAGTCTGGTATATATTGACCGAAAAAAAAAAGAAATTATTTCATAAATTACACGGCAAGACGGTTAAAAGATCATGTATTCAGCGCCTCCGTAAGTTTAACATACTATTGTTTATCTTTATCTTATACATATTATATATTATATGTGTACAGTGCTTGGTCCAATGGTACAGCATCGGACCTAACCTATGATCTGAGGGTCCTCCGACACGGCTGTGTGTGGTGTTCTTGTGTAAGACACTTAATCCGCATATGCTATGTACCAATTATTACCGATTAGTACCGATCTATACCGATTAGCACCGATTAGTACCGATTAGTACCGATTAGTACCGATCTGTACCGATTAGTACCGATTAGTACCGATTTAACCCAGGAAGACCTTAAGCGTTATTAGTCCAAGTTGTTAGAACTTGTTTCACATTCGAAGTTAAAAAGATAAATTTAAAACATAGATTATGTTTGGTTCGATAGAAGATGGGCGAGTGGTCACATGTGCGATATACCTCTCACCGTCAAGAGAAATATTTTTGAATTTCCAACATTTAAAATCAATCTAAGCAATCGAGAGCCAAAAAACTAACATTTAGCTTTGGAGCGCGTGGTCCAGTGGTAGAGCACCGAACCCATGATCGGAGGGTCGTGGGTTCGATCCTCCGCCGCGGCTATGTGAGGTGGTTCTTAAGCAAGACACCTTTTTTGCATATGCTTAGTACTGGTTCTACCCAGGAAGATTTTGAGCGTGATTTGACTAAGTTGTAATAACTTGTTTCACAATCGAAGTACTATAAGTTTAAACTAAACCTTTAAGTTATATACGTTTTTGTTATTTAAATTCTTTGCAATATATTTTTTGGGAAAATTAAACTAAATATTTTGTGTATTGCAAGCTTGCAAATTCATAGTTTTTTATGTTTTGTTTTGTTTTTGCTTTTTGCTTTTTTGTTAATTGCCCTAAATTGTGTAAATCGTCATTATCTTATTCCGATGCATCGATCATTGCATTGTTGACCACACATTAATATATATAATAATCATATTTGACATTATACGAACCGTTTATGGTACATTGATTCAAATTAATATTATACTAAAACTCGTCATTAAATCAAGTATAAAACAAAAAACGCCAACAGACAGTTTGCCCGGTGTACTAACCGCTTGAGCAATATAAACAATATTCACGTCGTATATAAATCAATGACAACAAATAAACAAAGACGAATACAAAAAATATACAGTAAAAAACAAAACAACCGTAGACGTTTGTTCAATAAAAGGTGCTGTGATCACGTAATATCTGTACTTCCTATCTGTAATTTTGAGGTAATTTTCGGTATATATAGCCCGAAATTTTCTGAAACACAGCAGTTCTCGATTTACAATCGCCTTGTCAATTTGTCTTCAGTTTCTACTTGTTCGCCGAGACCGACAACATGAGAGATTCCGTGGTTCTTGTTCTGATTGCCTGTATGCTGGGCCTGCTTGCACCAGCCCAAGGTGAGTGACGATATAGTTTTATTACAAACATTATTTTGTTATCTGTATGTACATACATATGTTTCTTTATATATACATTCATAAGTTATTTTGCAAAGTTAGAATAGGATGAGTTTGTACAATTTTATTAAATGCTGACAAAGCGGAAAAATGGTATTAGTTTAAATGACAAGTCAAATCAATGGCTAGAAGCTGAGATAAACCGATTTGATATTGCTTATATTTGTCATTTTGCGTTTTACTAAATATTTCTAATAATTTCCTAAATAAATAATATATTGT
The DNA here is from genome assembly GCA_029582155.1 of Panopea generosa. Lineage (NCBI taxonomy): Eukaryota > Metazoa > Mollusca > Bivalvia > Adapedonta > Hiatellidae > Panopea > Panopea generosa. Next base: position 53,355,104 of record CM055907.1, read on the forward strand.
ACGTATGTTTTATAAGAAAAAATTCTCAATATATTCTTTTGAGTTAATATAGATTCAGAAATTGTTTCAAAATCTACAAACAACGTTTATCATGCTACTATATAACAATGTATGTTCGTATATTTTCAATCAAATTATGTCGGTGGGGGTGAGGGGGTGGGAGAGAAAATAAACACTTTATTCTCTTAAAATGTAGTTAAAGTTGCTCATTATGCGAATGAAAAACATCAATGCTATAAATAAGCTTTTCTTCAAACGATTAGTTTTAATTTTATGCAATGCTTATTTTCAAAATGTAAAGGGTCAAAATAGGCATAATCAAATTACTGTGCAAACTAAACCAAACAACACTGACATTTTCCATATATAATGCTTCTTTTACAACTTACTTTGAATTGCAATGCTTTATCAATACATATCAGAGCAGAACATATATTCTATTAAGAGTTGTACAAAGTACATCATCATAAATTTGACAATAAACAATCAATATAAAAGTATCGTCATTTAACAGCAATAATTCAGTTCTTACAGTAACATAACACTTATATATAACTATAGTTTAGTACGTAACAATATACTCGTATTTGATAAATTATACAATATACAATCAATATAAAAGTATCGTCATTTAAGAGCAATAATTCAGTTCTTACAGTAACATAACACTTATATATAACTATAGTTTTGTATGTAACAATAAAGTTTATAAATTATACAATATACAATCAAAATAAACGTATGGTCACTTAACAGCAATAATTGAATTCTTACAGTAACATAACACTTATATATAATTATAGTTTAGTATGTAACAATTTACTCGTATTTGATAAATTATACAATATACAATTAATATAAACGTATAGTCATTAAACAGCAATAATTGAATTATTACAGTAACATAACCATTATATATAATTATAGTTTTGTATGTAACAATAAAGTTGATAAATTATATAATATACAATCAAAATAAACGTATAGTCACTTAACAGCAATAATTGAATTCTTATAGTTGATAAATTATACAATATACAATAAAAAAAAAAAAAAAACGTATAGTCACTTAACAGCAATAATTGAATTCTTACAGTAACATTACCATTATAGATAATCATAGTTTTGTATGTAACAGTATAGTTGATAAATTATACAATAAACAATCAATATAAACGTACAGTCAATTAGAAGCAATAATTGAATTCTTACAGTAACATAACTACAGGATGCATATAATCTATAGTTTAGAATATGTAAGAAAATATTTGATAATGGTTGATTAAAGATGAACGCTATGCTTAATCTGTCAACAAGATTTTTTTAATTTCCAAAGCTTCTGTTTTTGTAAATCTGGAAATGTTATATACTACATACAATATGGTTTTATTACTTGAAATGAGTAATTTTAAAAACTTGAAACAGGATGTCTTAGATAGCAATATTTTTTTTCAAATATGTTTTCGTAAATTTGTAAAACAGGGACATAAAGGACATAATGTACACACTAAGTGAAACTCATCTTCCATATCTCTTGAATTGCAATATAAACACTATCTTTCATTTTTTGGAATTTTATCGTTAACTGCTGATGCTTGTTTAAAGTTCGAATGACGCATTTGTTTTTTTTCCCCATTTTTTTTTCTAATTTTGCCGTCATAATTCCTAAACCAACTTACAGATATTTTTGTGATTTTGGTTTCCAAAGATAGGGTTTGGTTGTCATTTTGGGTGGTAAATCTATCTTTTTCCAATTTAAAGAAATAAAGACATTTTATTTATACAACGGTTATCTTTTTGTGACTTGTGTCTGACATCATAAAACTTTAAATATCGATATGAAATTTTCGCCAGTTATGAATAATTGACTTTTTTATCTTACCACGTAATATATATATTTCTATAATATAAAGTTACAATGTTTGAAACAAGTACACTAAATATTTTGTTAAAAAACGAATATTTCGTAGAAAGTCCAACATTCTTAATTTCCAACATGTATAAAGTTTATATGCAGAAGAAAAAAAAGACAATTGATTATTTGAAATATTTAACATTGTTATCAGCTTTATTTTGGAACCAACACTTTTAAATTCAGACCAAGGTTCAACTAGTTATTAAAGGAATACCAAAAATGTATATTAAATTCATATCAGCTTATCTCTATTATTAAATCACTGGTTAAACGCACAGCTAGCACCAATAAACTATTATTGGGCAGAATGACAAGTGACGAAAAATTATTAAAAAGATTGCAACCAAGAAAGTAAAACAGTATATTGCTGATATTGACTCTTTTTTGACACAGGAGCAATGGTATGTAACGCTAGTATATAAATAAATGTTTTGATTACTGTTTCAAACACACGTGTAAGTAACAATGGAGATAGTATCCATCAATTTAATTTATGATGTAGCAAGCACCCGACAGAGTTAGAACTGATTATTTCTTGTTGAACTTATTAATAAACCATCTTTTCATTATTCATTAATGTTATCTCCTTCCAAGCGCGAATATTTAGTTTTGGCGTACAGAACGCCTGAGTGACAACACATCCACACGGACACGTGTGTCATGTTTAAAACCTCTGTTCTTTAAAGCAACACATCCACGTTTAAACTTTTTTAAAAAGTTTTTCAATATACAGCTAATTGATCATATGTTTGTATGGGAAATGTGCTCATAACTCAATTAAAAATTTTTTTTTAAAAGTTCAAACGTGGATGTGTTGCTTTAATTCCATGTCGTTAGTATCATACCATGTCGTTAGTATCATACCATGTCGTAAGTATCATACCATGTCGTTTGTATACTATGTTTGGTCGTTTTGGATCATAGCGCTCTTTCTCTCCTAGTCTGTAGAAAGAGCTTAGCTCTCCTGATTGGGCCAGTTAAATAGCAATGTTGGGAAGCCACATTTGAGCTCATTGATTGGTCAGTTACTTCAACTAGAAGTTTGAACGACGTCACAGTTTTAAGCGCTCAATTGCTCTTTAAACTGGGGTTAATGTACCTGATTCGGGAGATATAAAGTTCTGTAATAGAATATACCACTCGAATCAGGTCTGTCAAACACCGATGATAAAGCAGGGAGTTATATGCCTGTCTCACAATTCATAGTACGTTTACGCTAACCAAACTGTGACGTCATTCAACTTTAGCTGAAGCAACTGACCAGACAACGTGCCCAAATCGCACGCTATGTTATGGACCCAAGCAGGGGTTATAGACTGTAGAACGGGGTTTTGCTTCTGAATCAGCGGAAGTTGAATGACGTCACGGTTGGTAATCATTTAATAGTTGTGAATTGTGGGAAGTTCCTTCTTTTTCATTTGGATTGAACATACCAGATTCAGGAGATATCAGGGACTGGAAAAGACTAACGTTGTTATAACCACGAATACATATATATATTGTAACTGATAGAAAGGTGCACCAAAGAAATAATGACATCAACCGTAAGGTAGATATTAGATATTTCAAGTGTAATTGACTCACGTGTTCACATTATTACAGGCACTTGGTGGAAGAGGCATTGCAAGAAATGGCCATGTAAGTGGGGATATCGCGGCGGTTACGGAATGGGAGGTGGATATGGCGGCGGATACGGAATGGGCGGTGGTTACGGAGGCGGATACGGAATGGGCGGTGGCTACGGAGGCGGATATGGAATGGGCGGTGGTTACGGAGGCGGATACGGAATGGGCGGTGGTTATGGAGGTGGATATGGAATGGGCGGCGGTTATGGAGGCGGATACGGAATGGGCGGTGGTTACGGTGGCGGATATGGAATGGGCGGTGGTTACGGTGGCGGATATGGAATGGGCGGAGGCTATGGCGGTGGTTACGGAATGGGTGGAGGAATGGGTGGAGGCTATGGCGGTGGTTACGGAATGGGCGGCGGTTATGGCGGCGGTTACGGAATGGGCGGCGGCTTTGGCGGCGGTTATGGAATGGGCGGAGGCTATGGCGGCGGTTACGGAATGAGAAGATATAAAAAGAAATACGGCCGATAAACGCAGCCGTTTGTTTTGAAATGTAACTGTTATTTTGTGTGTGTAATATATTAATAAACATGTGCTTGCAATGATATACACTACTTGTTTATTCTATCACATTTAACACTTATTGTTGCTTTATTTTCATTTGTTAGTTTTGGATTGATTCCTTCTTAGCAATTTATGGTTACCAATTCATTCTCCGCTAATGAGAGCCACCAGAGGTGAGGTAAAGGTGAAATATTTCCAAAGCAGACTTGCTTTATACCTGTATATTATGACAGGCACACATCTGAAGAACTCAAATCCATGATTGATCTTACATAAATCGGGTTTCACAGACCTGACGCTTGCAATACGTCAACCCAATTATACCACGTACGATACGTTATTCTTATCAGAAAAAAGTGCAAACCATTAGTTTGAAACTGCAAGAATGGCATTTTTAGTGCTATGATATTATGATATGCCAAACATCAGAGGTTGCATTGCAACAAATTCCGTGGGATATTACGATTCTAATGTTTTATTGCGCTATTCGAACAAAACATTCAATTTACAATTTTAAATTTTAAAGTGCAAGTACCGTTGTGATTTCCCTTTGCTTTGTTTTGAATTATCCAGCGTTAATTAATTGTGTTTAAATTTAATACAAACGCCAAATATGAAATATATGATCGATATTATAACGGATATATTTTCTTCATAAAAGCTTAACCAAAGCAACTTATTGAATATGCTACACAAAGTAACGTATTTATCCATAACTAAAGGCATTCAATACATTTGATAAATCTATCTATGAATACATCGTTTTTATAACTCAAAGATGGTAAGTCTTAATTAACAACACGACAACAAATCTACTTCCATTAGTATAAGTGTACCGCATATATCCGCTCAACCAAGTTGATAAAATAAACAATGGTTTTTGGGAGGAAATTTGGAATTGTGTTGAATATAGAAATACAAAGCGTAACAAAATGTTACTGCAAATCATATACTGTCTGATAAATCCTGCAGACAAATAATGTATAAAAAAATTGTCATGTAAACACTAAAAAAGATTTGAAGTTCTATTTTGAAAGATAGCTTGCTTAAATCTTTGTTTCAAATCAACATGTCTTAAAGAGAATTGTAGCAATCAATCTTCTGTAGAGCACAGTCACTCTGTACAATATAGCAGATCTACCAACTGAAAGAGGTTCGAACACCTGGCAAATCATAATTGTATATGGAACCACAATACTGTCACTTCGTGAAAACCGCCGAAATTTAATTTTGCCCTTAGCATTTTACTTTGACAACAAAGCGGCATGTACAGTAGATTCTTCCTCGTCCTCTAAACCAGTCTTTGTCATAGCACGCTGTGACGCGAGAGTTGACTCGAGGTGTTATGGGATCAGTCTTGGGCTGAGTTGTTTCAAACTGTTCTGTGACTGTGGGCTGGGACAACAATGTGCCTTCAGTACTGACCGGATCATCAGTGGAGCCTGCTTACCACGAGTAACTTTGTGTCCCTTCCAACCGTCACGAAGGGCATCTCCTTGAAGGTGCGCTATTCATCGCAGCTCGTTTTCTTTCCCTGTCAAGGAAAACGGTCCATTTCTTCTTTTGCCGTTTCTGTAGGAGTTCCGTATTTCATCTCTAGCTTTAGCCATGTTCCTCCAAAATTTTGATATTTATGTTTATTTTGTTTAACTTTAAAAAAACGTGTTTACATGTTGTCGTTATTGCTGCTGCTGCTAATGTTGTTGTTTTGTTGTTTCTACTGTTGTGGTGATGAAGGTTGTGATTATTGTTATAATACCACGCAATGTTAAAAAACTTGTCTTTAGAATCTCTAGGGACATTAAAATGGTAATTGGCTTCTAGTAGTGGAGAATGAATGTGCTAGAACCAATGACTGATGTACAAGTTTTTTATATTTCATTTACGATGGTTCAACCCATTACTGCTCTGATTTCCATTTTTTGTTTGTACGTAAATTGAACAGTGTTGTGCTGAACTCGTCATTCAATCCTGATTCCATTCAGGAACGCTTCTAACATGATTTGTTATAATAATTTGAGTCATAACCGATATAAACACAACGTATCTAAACAAAAAATAAATACAAGGCAATCACAACATCACATATACTTGTATTCAGTATAAATCATTATGATTTTGACAGTACAAATATACACACTACCGAGGTTGATAGTTTTTTTTATTTCATAATATTAAAAGAATATTATGCATATAAGGGCAAAACGAATTTTGTTTCAATTCATTTTAATTATATAAGAATTCATAGGCAGCGGAGAACGCAACCGAAAGAATAACGTTATCGAATCTATCCATGAGGGATAATGAAACAAGCTACACCGTTAATGTCTCTTTACACCGGCTTAAATGTAAGTTGTTTTTGTTGTTGTTTGTGTGTGTGTGTGTGTGTGTGTGTGTGTGTGTGTGTGTGTGTGTGTGTGTGTGTGTGTGTTTAATGGAGTTGAACGTCATTTTCAACACTTTTCAGGTTATATATGACATATTAAGTTTACTGATGGAGGAAGACCTCAGACTGAATAGAACCACTGTCCTTTCGCAAGTAACTGAAACTTATCACATAAAGTTTTTGGAGCGAGCAGGACTCGAACCACGGCGCATTAGACCACTCGGCCACGGAGAACCCTTTAAATGTAAGTCTTTTCCCGACAAACACTGAAATGTGCTCCATGTTTTTAGCGTCGGTTGCAACAATGTTTCAGTCGTACTGCGATTGTGTCAGCATGAGACAGTATCCGCCTGAGACAGTATTCTAAGTGCTGTCACACTAGAGTATCATGCCACAGACACAATGTATGATACCCACACAGTCGCGTTATACCGACATCGGGTTGACCAGACCTAGGGCTTTCCTCTTAATTTTGAGCGCCAAGCCAGGAAAGTTTTATTACCAGTATCAAGTTTTTTGTATGATCCGGCCGGGGACCGAACCCACGAGGCGGACGCTCTACCACTAGACAATAACTAGACAACTGAATTTGTTGTCAAAGTAAATTTCCTTAATATAAGTCTAAGTTCCCGCCCATTCATTTTGTTTTGTTAGAAAAAAATTAAGAGTCATCATAAAAAACTACTAAATCATCATAAAACTTTGAAATAAAGGTCGTTTAATAAATTGTGGGAAATGATTTTGAATGTTTTGACTTAAAAGTAGTTGAAACAATGAATGGTCCACACATGTCCTTTAATAGTTTATACCAGATATTGAATAATAGCTAAGCATGTTCCAATCAAATAGAAAAGCATTTAAACACATTTATAGCAACCTGATTGGTACATAATTGGATAGATCAAAGAAGTGAAGAAACCACTTAATATCTCATTAAAAAAACTTCTTCACCATCGCTATTATATCACCAATAACTAATGTGAGTCCACTATTGAAATGCGTCACGGTTGTTGGATTTGGGTATAATACTGAAAAACTGGCTTACGGTTGAGCCAAAAGTTTGTCTTGAGTAATGACAACAACACAAAATGATTTTAGGTTTTGGATAAAAGAAGGTAATCGAATGGAGCTAGATTTATTGAGTATGGTATGTTGGGTGTGGTAAGACGAAAACCGTCTCTGATTTCAATTTCAGACGTACATAACGGAACAATATTATTCAGTAGGAAATGTTGAAATCTTTCTATGGGCGTCGTTTTTTGATGATATTTCTTATGTTTTTTAAGAAAAATATCACGGTAATATGGACATGTAACAGTTTCGCCCTTCGATACCGGGACTTGTATGACAATATCGTCACATGAGATTAGCGCGTAGCTTGTGGTCCAGTGGTAGAGTATCGAACCCAAGATCGAAGTGTCGTGGGTTCGGTCTTACGCCACGGTTTTGTGTGGTGTCCTTGATTTTTTTCCCCCCGATATGCTTAGTACTTGTTCTACCCAAGAAGACTTCGGGCGTGATTTGTGTGAGTTGAAGTAACTTGTTTAACAATCGAGGTAAAATAAATAAGTTTAAACTTAACATGAGAAGAATAAATCATAACAAAACATTTTTTGTGCCCATTGTCCTTATGACATTTCTATGTCTCATATTATGTTTGCAAAGTCGTATCATGTTTCCAATTTCTTAACTGGTGTGAAGTAATGAACTCATGTCTCATCTCCAATAATAATATTTGCAAATTACCTTGGGTGAAACTTTTGGAAACATTTTATTACTAAGCAGATGTTTGCCATTTTTACACCTGCCCTTTTTCAAGGGAATTTATCAGGATTTTTTAAATATTTTCCCCCACAATAAATCATGGCTATATATATCAACTGACCCCGTATTGCCAAAAGGATATATATCTAAACATGTCAAAACAATATATTGAAAAGGGATTTCCTAACATTGGCTACGCGCCTATGTCAGACTAAAATAGATTTCCCGCTTACATGTAAAATTGCACATATTTATATATATGTGACGTATTTAATGAGTCACATGATTTCATTTTGATTTAAATTAGATCTTCACTTAGTAAAAATAATTCATCTTAGAAAGAGTCTAAATAACGATGCGAAGGTCGTCTAGCAGTATTTAAGAGCTGTCTATTTTTAGAATGGGGATTTCGATTCAAGTTTACCACTCAAATTTAAAAGCGATTTTGTCACATTTTGGTAGATTTGAGATAAGAAGTCATTCGGATTTATCTATTAATGATAATAAGATGTATTATAACCAGTTTAATATAATTTTATTTTTATGATATTTATAGCGTTTTTACTCTGATATACTCCCTTTAATCATCCGCCTGAAAATGGGATATTCATTTGGCTGAAACTTCCCAACTTTTAAGAAACGGTTCAGAACGAAATGTACTCTCGATATTGACATGACGACATTTTTGGAAATCATATCGCAAATGGTATAACTGCCATCGTTTTTGATAATATATTAGTTTTGTGACATTACTTGCAATCTGTTGTTTTAATAAATTTTAGCGACTTTTGCTGCGTCCGATTTATCTGTCAATCAAAATAAAGGTTGTAAGCTTCAAATAGGGACGGGACGGAAAAACAGAAAACATATTATTGTTTTAGGGTTTATTGACAATATAGTTTTTTTTCATGTTTCAATTTTGATAGTTCAACAGGAGCTTAGTATGATATTTTTTCAATATTTCTTAAATTTCTTTGGAAGGATTTTACGGCCAACGCCGCCGCCGCCGCCGCCGCCGCCGCCACCGCCGCCGCCTCCGCCGCCGCCGCCGCCCATACCGCCACCACCACCGTAGCCGCCACCCATACCACCACCACCACCGTAGCCGCCTCCCATACCAGCACCGCCGCCATAGCCACCGCCCATGCCGCCACCCATACCACCGCCACCACCAGCACCGCCGCCCATTCCATAACCGCCGCCCATACCGGCTCCACCACCGTAACCGCCGCCCATACCAGCACCGCCTCCATAGCCCACGCCCATACCGGCTCCACCACCGTAACCGCCACCATAGCCGCCACCCATGCCGCCGCCGCCACCCATGCCACCGCCCATGCCGCCGCCACCACCGTATCCGCCACCCATGCCGCCGCCACCACCGAAGCCACCGCCCATGCCACCACCCATGCCGCCGCCGCCACCGGCACCACCGCCGTATCCGCCACCGTAGCCGCCACCCATACCGCCGCCGCCACCGAATCCACCACCCATGCCGCCGCCGCCACCAGCACCACCGCCCATTCCAGAGCCACCTCCGAATGCCCACTTTTTACAAGGCCATTTCTTGCACTGTTTTCTCCACCACCATCCTGTAAAAAAAGGGGAAATAATTATTTCCTTTGGCAACGAAGTGTGAATTCTTATTATATAATAAGCCAATTGCACATTTTGGAGTCTAATTCACGGAAATTAATAACAATCTCTATGTTAATTACGACCCTGAGTACCCTGAGTCTACTCACAAATATCGGTAGTATTACCTAAGAAATATTAAAACACTAAATAAATTATCTTATCATTTCTACCACGGACTGTTTGTAGGTCTCTGTTCTACTATACACCTGAAAAAAGGTTAAGCTCCCCTTGATTTCTTTTCACAATTTTAGCGCGACCACGAGTGCAATTCCTAAAATCGTTTTGGTAAATAATGGTAAGAATAATTCTGTATAGATATCATATGCTTGTTTGGTGGATTGTTGACATGGAATGCTCGTGTACGTCACTCTTGCAACGGGCCACTCGTGAATTGTTAAAGTGTGCTATCAGTCAACACAAAGTATATGCACAATTTGAAAAGTTATTCATAAATCAAGTCATTATTTAAACCTGTAGTTATCATTTTGATGATAAAATTGCTCGAAGAAGATTATCTGACGGACGGCGATTGGTGGCGAATAATAGGTATAATTAATGCGGGCATGCCCCACGAAGCTCGTTTACCATCTTTCGGTAACTAGCAGATTGGCACAGAAGCATCAGCAAACCAATGACGTTAAGGACCGTTCAAGGTCTGGACGGCCTCGTGCTCCGACACATAAGGCGTCATCCGTTTGCGACACGCATCTTTCTGATGGAGAAGCGGACTGCGCACAGGCAGTTGTCATGTACAGTGAGGACTCGACTCAGATCTGCAGGTTATAGAACACGGAGGGTGATCAAATGTCCTATGCTGACTAATATTCATCGCATGCACCACTTAGTTTGCCGAGACGTGGCGTGAACCTGAGAACATAGAGAAAAATCCACTAGTAAGTACCTTCTTCACACCAAAGACTGACATATTCGGGTGTGGAGGCATCGGAATACACCAAACACACCGAAGAATTGTCTCTTTTGGTGGCGGATCGGTCATGATACGGGGTTGCATGTCCCACGACTGTTAGTTGGACATGGTCACTGTCCATTGGATATAACAGATGCCAAACGCATGCGTGAAATGTTTAATTTAATCGTTATAGCCAGTTTGATAATCACCAACTGATTGCCAGACCTGTCTACATTGACGTAAGTGCGAGACCACATCGGGTTCAAGCAGTGACATAAATAATGCAGTTGTACGCCCTCACTGCCCTCCCCTGGCCCGCCATGAGTCCGGGTCTGAACCCGATTGAGCTCGTGTGGGGCATCCTGGGCCGCAAGATACAAAAGTGGACCCACCAGTAGCCAATCAGCAACAATGTGGCACAAGCTCTGCACCGAGAAAGGCAAAATTTACCCCAGGACCTCATCCGACGTCTTACTGCTGGCTGTAGCTGTATATGTTAATTTAGATTACGTCACAGTATGTCATGTTGGTGTAATATCCGTCATTTTTAGTAAAACTATCTGCTTGAAAACGCCTTTAAACTAAACACTCCATACTTAAAGCATATCTATTTTTTGGTAAAAAACAGCATTCAAGCTTGTGCCTCGATATTATGATTAGAAGGAACACTCAACTGATAACTGTGCATTTTAATGATTGTTGAATGGCTCTCGCTACACATCTCATTAGTCTTTCTTATCTCATTTTGTCGGTCATCTAATGACAGCACTTGTTGTCATTCATTGTAAAATTTCCGGGGTCGCTTAACTTTTTCCAGGTGTATATTTAAAGTGTAATCCCACCATTGATTTTTGTTCTTTATTATATAGTAAATAAAAAAGTTTGCAGGTTTGTTAGTCATAGAAAGACCTAATTGAAAGAAGTAAAACTTCTTACATTTTAATGGGTTTTTTTTTCAACCTTTGCACTAACAAAATATGATGAGAAAAGTAGGGATCATGTGTCACATAAGTGTGTACAGTTGACAAAGTGCAAATAGACCTCCAAAATCATGTATTCTTACCCCAATTTCCAAGTATTAATGTCTTTTTTCTAAATTTACAATTCAAACAATGCTTTCAAAATGTTCATAGTACATCAAAAATGTAATTCAAATAAAAAAATGAGCATTGAAATAAGGAAAATGAATTTTTAAATAAGAAGAAACAAGGATTATTTATAACCGCCATTATGCAACTGCCCAGCGGAAGCATGTCCAATGGTAGTAATTAGGATGACATAATACTAAGAACGTATCCAACGACAACTAGCACCTGCTTAAGCATTACATTTTTTAGAACAAGGACTTATATAGAGAAGGAGAAGCAACTGATTGAGCTGTATTCACGCAAAATCTCGCGAAATTTCGTTCTCAAATATCCTAACTGTTATTCATCTCAGAAATACAAATAAAAAATCTTTCTTTTCATAATGTAATTCGTTGCAAAACGAGAACATTCTTAGCAAATTGTGTTGAAATTGAAATTGTTTAAGTACTTCCGATTACACAATTTGTATTCTGCAACTAAACAATCAAGGAAAGTACTTGAATTTTTACTTCAAACTACAATACTTTAAATTCAAATTTACAATGCGTGTTTAAACATTATTAAACATCTAAGGTGTTTATTACAGTGTTCTCCACAGGAAGGAATGCAAGTGGTGGGGTAAGAGCGCATAAACACCTTCAACACATTTTCAAGCGCTGTGTAAGGCACTCATTGAAATATATTTCATTAGTAAATCTTGCATGAATTAGTTAAAGCCATCGTATTTAGTATATTTCATTATAGGCATTAAAATGAGAAAATATATGCAAACAAATATAATGATTTAGAGAAAAATAAACTTTTGCAAAATTTTGTTAAATAATTCAAGCGCTAGTTGAATATCATTTCTGATAATCAAGCGCTGCGGTGCACCTTTGCTTAAATGGCCTGTGGAGAAGATTGTGTTATAATTATACACCTAACAGTTTATATAAAAGAAATCAGTTGCCTGTGAAATGTGGATGATTAATCTGTCAAAACATTAATTTGTCGCATGCTGTTTTATCAACATTTAGTAAAGAGATGCAAGTGCTCTATTCTTCTATATATGTCCTTGTTTCGAACAATAGTGAACGAGTTTCAAGGTTTCAAAATATTTTAATTATCACTCTTCGCATTATAACAAAAATAATATAGTATTTTAAACTTACCCTGTACGGGGACCAGCAATCCTAATAAACAGGAAACCAGCACTACTGCACTAGATATTCTCATGATACCGGTATCGTTGTTGACGATAAAAACGAATTAAACTATTATGACGAATGACGATATGCCAGAAGAAGAGGTTGCACTGCTTGAAGACAGTGGTGAACATCTTTATATACTCTCAGAGACAACGCTGCACCGTGACGCATGCCTAAAGTGCACGTATAATGTATAAAACCAGTCGTATATCAAAATGTTAAAACAATGAGTAATCATTTCCTTTCTCAGAAAAGTGTTGATTGCTGCATGTAACTCAATGTCAGCGTCGTAAATCTTCGTGCATCGCATGATTGTAAGCATGCACGTGTATTGCCAGGTTACAGGGCAGTTGTTTTAGTAATGATTAAAAATGTGGCTGCCATTTCCTATATAAGTGTATAAATTACACTTTTCATTTAAGACAAATACACGTCTACTTGTTTACGAAGTATTACCTACAATATTTGTGTAACATCACAATGGTTTTCAAAACCAGTTTAGGATTTAAGTTAAGTAAAATGATACTTCAAGTCAAAACATCACAAAACGGTTATACTTTTATATAACAGAAATACAACAAAAGTAAAATTGATTTCAGATTGGATTCTGTAGCCTTTAAAACCCACTGGAACTAAAATGGTATGTACATGTAAACATAAAGCACCAACTGCAATGTAAAAGTCGCAAGATGGCTCTAGGGCAGGTTTTATATAATTCAGTACATGATTCAAGTCATAGACCCCCTTTTCCAAATTCCACTGTCGTCATTGCATTGGTTATAATGTTGCATACTACTAGATTATTGTTAATGCATTTAATTGGAAAACAATAATTTACAAAAAGTGTTTGGCATATGCAGTTTAAAAAAAAACAACTCCAACTGCCAACAATTTGAAATCCAAAGGAGATGCACTCTATACGCAATTATCTGTGTTAATTCACCATCAGTAGATAGCCTAGTGTAGCGTTGTAATTTGATAATCTCCTCTTACATATAGTTACTACCCTGGCAGTGAAAGTTGGGGACTTAAAGTTTATATTTTGCAATAGGTGAACACATAGTGAGAAATGTGATACATGTATAATTATACTGTATGATGAAGAAAGTTCTAAAACTTTATATTAAAAAACAATATTATGAAGATTAAATCAATCGATGCTAATCTTTACTATAATAAAGTAATGTAGATTTTATTCTTTATCCAAGTCTCATCATTGTTAATACACAGTATATACATAATGTGACACAATCTTCATGTCTAATGAACAACCATGCCATTCTATAAATAATTATAAGAGACTATATCTAAAAATGTCCAAACATATTTTAAACCATGCATGAGATGTATGTTTGTTTTTTAAGTACACTCGCGTTATCAATATCGCCATTATTTCTACAACAATCTTTAACTGACCGATCCGCAAATTTGCCAAATATTATGTTCTCTCAAGGTTACGAAAGGTTAAAGTTGAACGGACAGTCCGTAAATGTGATGCATCATTACAATATGTTTTGTTTGTCATGTTTCCATGTTCCTTCGAAGTTTAACACGCGTAAAACTCAGCGGATCTGTGTATGGAATGTGTCAAAACCTAAACATCACACTAAGAAGACAAGCGTAACCTTTGATTTACAAACCACGTGACAATACGTGACTTAGCGATCGGTACATACCTAACACTACTCACGTCAGCGTAATGTTTTTGTATTGGTTTACGTCTGGACAAAACATGTTCATTTCAGTTGTGATTTACAGTGTGGGACATGCCGTTGAGAAATATAATTTGTTTTGATAGTTGTAGCTTCATCTTGCGGAGGTCTAGAGATGTTTCTATAAAAACTGAAACATGTTTCATGATATTAAGGCGCATGCTATCTATGCACGAAACAACAAATCATTTTAGTGAACATGCGTCGTTGATGTGTAAGTGCATATTCGTGCTGAAGGACTATTGTCATTAAGCAAGGTTGGGTGTTGCCCGTACATAAGAATAAGGCTGCCCAGTGGCTGTTTTACTGCTGACTGTCCCAATACGGTGACCCCTGTTGACAAGATATCTAACCTAAATATATTTACTCACCGGCCAAATTACTTTGAAGATCTACTATTGTCATTATTATTTTAATTAGTGTTACTATAACTCTTGTATTGTACTTATTATGATTATTTTGTCTACTGTGGTTGCTATATCCTTGAAGGGTCCTCTACGGCCGAGTGGTCCAAGGCACCGTCTCAAGATCATTTACCTCCCATCGATAAGGTAATAGGTTCGAATTCGTACGTTCCAGAAACGTTTTGTGAGAACGTTTTCCAGTTACTTGCGGAAGGACGGTGGTTTGGTTCTACTCAAATTCAGTCTCAGGTCATCCTTTACCAATAAAACTAGACATGCAGTATATAACCTGAAATGTGTTGAAAATGGCGTTAAACCTCATTCAGTAATTATTTTTTTTTATATATTGAAGAAAGTCCTTTGTGGATGGCTAAGTGGGTGTTCTAGCAAGATTTCGAATACCTCTTCAAGCTGAGGTTGCAGCCGAGTAATTGGCAAATTTTCACGAAAGTTTCATTACTTTTGATATGCATGATAGAAAAATAATCAAACAGAATAATTATTTATAATTTACAAATTCTTTGCTTGTATTTTCAAATATATAGTGACGACACAATTTTACGAAGCATATGAATGTAAAATTTAAAACTTCTTTTGTAATGAAATGTCTGTTGGCAATATATTTCTTATTTTCAGTGAAAATATCATTTTTATTTCTTTGAGTGGTGTTCACTTAATGAAATGAAAATTATATTTTCATTAAAAATATTAAAGAGTGAAATTTTATTTGATAATTCACTGAAACCAATAATATTTTATGTTTAAATGTAGTGGAGAAAAATTGTATTATTTCCATTTGACAAATGTATTTCATTTATTCAATTATTTTAATTCTTTTATTCAGCACAAACACCATGCAATTTTCATCGCCTTAAAAATATAGGCGGTTATGTAATAAAATTAGTATGACATATCCATTTTTAAAGCCTATTTTTTCATATGTTTTCCCCTATAATAAATATAAAAATGTCATTTTATGAAATTTCAATATGTTTGAGTATGTTCGCCTGTTCAGACTTAAAGACAATTATATCTCGCACACAGGCTGGTAAAAAGTTAAACACTTATATCCACCATAATATTGAAATATCGGCTCAGAGTAATAAGTTAGTCATAACCGACATCTCAGAATATAGAGATGAATGTGTATGCATACATAATAACATACAAATATACATAGCAAAATTTCATAAAATGTTTGCTATTTATATTGGGACTTGTATTAAGCTGATTGACTAACGGGGCGATAAGTCTCAAGGGCGGATGATTAACCTGACTTAGGTTCTGTGACAGTTTAGTTGAAACATATTTTATTGACATATAAACACATATTACAATATATATCATGCATATAAGTCAAATACAATTTAAGGCAAAATGATTTGGCCACAGTGGTTCATTGACAGTAACGTGGTAACAATCGTCTGGTCAACGGCTGTATACTCATTATGGCCATATTGCCTGCTCGGTGCTTATCAGTGAATCACTTAAATGCATGGCTTCAGTGTGGGGGTGGGGGTGGGGTGGGAGGGGACAACTTAATTTGCAATATTGGAAATATTGGATTCGTTCATTCTATAACAGTTTTGATTTATTTACAACTTTGTATTATCCATTTATGCATTATTTTGGAGCTTTGTGCAGGAACATAAGATATTGCTTTTCTGGTGAAACTATATTTAGATAAGGGATTTTTTCACAAATTCAAAATTCTCACAGTTACCTGGGTTGAAACATTCTTATATGCCTTGTATGTTGGTAATAACAACGACAAGACTGACGACAGTTTATTGATCATCGGTATACCGGTATACTTAGATGAGTCATGAATATCTGCGACTATATATAAATATATATATATATATATGGATAGGGGTGAATCATCATACCTCAGCTAAATCGACCATGTTATATTCTCATAAACAATATAAATGTGTGTTTTTTAGCTATCAGGATGATAGTTTTATTTGCTACCACATGCGCAGAAAAGATGCGCGTTCGGTTATTTTACAATTAGTGTGATTCATTATGTTGCTACCAGCAGGGTGATAAGTCTAGGCAATATCTCTTTTGTAAATTAAGTTCAATCTGATCATGTGATCGACTGTTCCCAGAGTTCACTAGATTAGTTTAACTTAGTTTCATTTGCCGTTACTACATTTAACTGTAAATAGTCAATATAAATAATTAAATGGTATTGATACATATCTGTATAATTATTAGTCTGATAAATATTTGCATTTTGATTATTTTCATAAATTACTAAGCTGTGGCCTAAATTTGCCATTAAAAGTTATCAAAGCTTATATATAATTTCCGTCGCTTTATTTTATAATAAAATAGACATCGCATTCATGGGAGTATGATAGCAATACTTCGGCTTTGCCTCAGGTGATAATCTCTTATAAGGGATGAGCACTATCACTGTCATCCTCATCAACGTGATATTTATATAAGGTTAATTTGTATGGGATTTCTTGTAATCCCTAATTAATATTTCATTCAGTTTGGATATGAGCTCAAGTGAGCATATCAGTGTGAATATTCCGTGGTGGATTGTACACAATTACATTCTGCTCTAAGCAGATATAGTCAAGTTATTACATTTTTATCGCATTAAACATATTCTGAAAATGATTTTCAATGATGTTAAAATGGTGAAATCACCAGCAGTCACCAGTATACAGGTATACAGTATGACAAGAGCAGTCATGTGATCAAACGAATATTACATTGGAGCCTTACTTTAATTGTGTTTTTTTTAAACTCGTTTGATATATTCAATAATAATGAGCATTCGTTTAAGATCCTTTATGTATCGTTAGTTCTCTTGGGTTGCTCTTTATTCAGCAACCTAAACAATATGTTATCTATACAGTATTTAAATGAATCATATTGATTAGTCTCAATATTCAATTCAATTCAATATCCTTTATTCAGCTTATGTTCATACATGCACATTACGGTCATCCTCTAATCTGCATATGTATTCTCCTGAGACAAACTTTGAAATAAATGTTTCGAAATTCGTTTTTTATTCAAGTTCTTGTTTATGGAACTCTCTTCCATCTTATAACATAATGCAAATCATATTAATCAGTTCAAAGCTTTATATTTACTGTAACAATTGAGCAAAAATTCTTAGCAACTCTAATATAATCGCGTAGCTCTTACCAATATTGATATACCATTATGTATATTCTTGTTTGTTTATTATTGCGTTTATATGTTTGATTAGTTAATTACTTTGTAAATATGTTGCGAGCCTCAAGGAAAATTGATTTTTAAGGCCTCGCCTGCCCCATTTTTTAGGTGCCATATAGTTATCGCAGTGTCCGTCCGTCCTTCCAACTGCTATTTCGTGTCCGGTCTGTTATTGTGTCATGCATATATATACTTTATAAACATTGCTTAAATGATCAATATAACAGGGCAACGTGTCGCGCGTAACACCCAGACTCCTACCTCAAATGTCAAGGTCACACTTTAAATTTGTTTGACAACGTGTCCGGTCTGTAACTTTGTCACCTATAGATAAATTTAAAAAACACTTGGCTCAATTCATCAGCATGACATGACGACGTGTCGCGCGTAAGACCCACTCACGTACCTCAAAGGTCAAGGTCACACTTTGAGTTTCTTTGACATCACTTTGAGTCTGTGTGAGATTTCGTGTCTGGTCTGTAACTTTGTCATACATGCATTGATATTCAAAAACACTTGGCTAAATTGATAACTTTGACATGATGAAGTGTCGCGTATAAGACCTAGAACCTTTCCTCAAAGGTCAAGGTCCTAGTATGAAACGTCAGCCTATAACTCTTTATATTGATTGATACATTAAATCCCTACCTATAATAAAAAAATATAATTTTCTCACAGACTATTGGGGGTGGGGTTGGAGATGACACTTACCAGTGACATTTCTTGTTTCAAAGAGGTATCTTGTTAATAAAACTCTTTACTATTATATCTTTTATTATTCACTGAGTTCACATTATACATGAAATCATGATATAAATCAAAACTCATTTTATTGTTTTCTTATTATGGACTCGTTCTGTACCAAGGGATCCTTTCCTCAGATATCAATGGATATTTTACCATCTGGATTAAGCTTTCCTCGCCGTCATTAATGAATAGTTCATTAAATTGTTCTATGTGAGCATTATACGACTATTCCGCCGTGTAACACATACAATGGACTGCATTAGTTCGGATATTTGTAATAACCGATGACGATGTCTAAACATTGATTGTCGATCAGAGTCGTATTGAAAAAAGATATGTTAAGTACGTTAAGTCAGAGTTGTTCTGAGAGCGAGAGAGAGAGACCAAGAGACAGACAGACAGACAGACAGACAGACAGACAGACAGACAGACAGACAGACAGACAGACAGACAGACAGACAGACAGACAGACAGACAGACAGACAGACAGACAGACAGACAGACAGACAGACAGACAGACAGACAGACAGACAGACAGACAGACAGACAGACAGACAGACAAAATAAGATAGGTAGAGACAAACACATAGAAAGAGAGATACAAAGATAGAGAGCGAGGGAAGTAGACAGGGAGCTCACATGGCCGCAATATTCGATGTTATGGTTTTAAATGTGAAATGCTGAAATACAAAATTTTGTTAATAATTTAGGTTGAAGTTAATGATATATGGCTGTAAACAATATCAGAACGTGTTGCACTGATGTGACAGGCTACGAACACGTTTTTATTGAGAAAAAAACAAAAAAAAAATCAAACAAACACAATTACTATAAACTATAAACATTTTCAAGATTAGCGGCCATTTTGTTTTTAAACATTTCAATATACAATTCTTTCGAAACGAATATTTTAATAAAAAAACACGCAATGAAATGTAAATGATGTCACCGTTTTTATGGGTGGAATCCCACCATTGATTTTTGTTTTATAGCAGATTAAAAAAGTTTACATGCGAGACCCAAATGAAAGAAGCGAAATTTACATTTTATTGTTCGTCAACATCTGCACTACCAATATATAATCTAAATGAGAAAACTAGGGACCATGTGTCATTCATTTTTCGTTCAGTGTGCGTACACTGTTTACAAAAAGAAAGTACACTTCCGAAATCATGTATTCATACCTCAATGTCCAACCATTTTTTTCTTTCTAAATTCACATTTCAAACATGGCAATGCTTTCAACATGTTCAAAACACACTAACTTTGCCATTCAAATAAAAAATGAACATTAAAATATGGAACATTCCTTTTTAAAGAAGACGAAAAACCGCCATTATGCGACGACCCCGTGGACGCATTTCCTGTTGTCAATGGCGGTACTTTGCCTGTAAATACAGTATTTACTGACATTACTGTAGACAGAAGTCATGACAACTGCAATGATTATTCTCAAGAGCCTGTCAATACTTTAAAGTATTTATGCAGCATGTCAAGATAACAAACAGCTTATCCCCAGTACGTTAATCTCTGGCTTTGATGAATCGATATTATGCAGTCTAAGTCAATTGACTTCTGATATATTCATTATGTGCAATTTCTGTGAAATTATCTACTGATGTGCAAGATATCGCCAGGCTACAGAGTATGGAAGGACAAAGTATGGAACGCCATAGCTGTCTTATATGGTCCATTTTCTATGTATTATGTGCACACTTTATTATATCATGTGCATTCATCATTATATTATGTCGATACTTTATTACATTATGTAGATACTTTATTATATTATGTAGACTGTTTGTTACATTATGTAGATACGTCATTATATTGTGTAGATACTTCATTACATTATGTAGATACATAATTACATTATGTGGATACTTTATTATATTCTGTAGATACTTCATTATATTATGTAGATATGTCATTATATTGTGTAGATACGTTATTACATTATGTAGACTGTTAATTATATTATGTGGATACTTTATTATATTCTGTAGATACTTCATTACATTATGTAGATACTTTATTACATTATGTAGAAACTTTATTATATTATGTAGATACTTCATTACATTATGTAGACACTTTATTATATTATGTAGAAACTTTATTACATTATGTCGAAACTTTATTACATTATGTCGAAAGTTCATTATATTATGTGCATTCTTCATTATATTATGTCAAAACTTCCTTATGATGACGAGATCATTTTGACGGGGTGATTTATATACTGACACCGTGTCAAAATAATAATGTTGTTGTTTTATAGCATAAATGTCTGTATATAGCAATTATTATAAGAAGAGGTAATAAACTCTATTTTTTCGCTATTATTATACAATATTATACCAGATATAAGTTTTAAAAGATAACTGATCATAAAAAAATGAATGATACAATTATAGTCAATGATTCATGATTCAATATTCATGCATCATGAATTGGACACCATTTTTAAATAGGTGTTTTCCTGAATATAAGGTCAGGTTGTTATAACTTAAAGAAGGACGGATTATTGCTTACATATTTGTTCTAGTTTATTTCGACGCAAGAAGTCTGATTCAGATCAAATTGTAGACGTGTACTTGAAAGCTGAGTATTGCGTTGGAGGGGGGGGGGGGGGGTATACTACATCAAAGATTCTTCTAGCGATAGGCACTGGAAAGGCTCGTTTGAAACTCATAGGAATAATTATTGTGTTGGAACTGGGGATTAGTTAAGTCTGATGCTTTTTAGTTAGAAACTGTTCTCAAACAACAGTTTAGTTTTTTGCTGGAACTGGACATGTATCTTAGTTCGAAGATTTAGGTTTGGAACAGTTTCCAAACAAACATATAAGTGTATATTTATGCTGGAACTGAGCAGTGTTCCAATCAAACAGTTTTGTTATTAGTTTGAACCCGTTCTCAAACAATAACTTTATTTTCGTGCTGAAGCTTGATTTTGTTTCATGCACTTTAGGTTAGTTTGAAACAGTCTTCAAACATATAGATGTATTTTTATGCTGGAGCTGAGCATTGTTCCAGACATACAGTTTTGGTTTGAGTTTGAAACAAGTCTCAAACAAATGCTGTCCAGACACGTTGTTAAAATTATTAAAATAGTGTTGAACAACAGTTCAACTCTACAGGGTTTGAAACATTATACTGTAAATAGTTGATTGCTATGATTGTCTGTATGATTTCTAAATATTAGAATCATTTTATTATATTTTGTTTGTTTGACGTTTACGAATCATGAGGCAAGAAGCCTGAGGAAAATTTATATATATTATACAGTTTGAACAAAATTATTTAACATAGTTTCAAGCTAGGCTGTTTTTACAGCTTAATCCAGTGAAGACACAATCGCCTTACGAAAAAATATCGCTTCCTGCAGTGCGTGTCCATATCTCTTCCTGCGGTGCGTGTCCATAGCTCTTTCTGGGGTGCGTATCCATAGCTTTAGCTCTTCCTGGGGTGCGTGTCCATAGCTCTAGCTCTTCCTGGGGTGCGTGTCCATAGCTCTTCTTGGGGTGCGTGTCAACAGCTCTTCCTGGGGTGCGTGTCCATAGCTCTTCCTGCGGTACGTGTCCATATCTCTTACTGCGGTGCGTGTCCATATCTCTTCCTGCGGTGCGTGTCCATAGCTCTTCCTGCGGTGCGAGTCCATAGCTCTTCCTTGGGTGCATGTCCATATCTCTTTCTGCGGTGCGTAACCATATCTCTTCATGCGGTGCGTGTCCATATCTCTTCATGCGGTGCGTGTCCGTAGATCTTCCTGCGGTGCTTGTCCGTATCTCTTCATGGGGTGCGTGTCCGTATCTCTTCATGCGGTGCGTGTCCGTAGCTCTTCCTGCGGTGCCTGTCCATATCTCTTCCTGCGGTGCGTGTCCATATCTCTTCCTGCGGTGTGTGTCTGTATCTCTTCCTGCGATGCGTGTCCATATCTCTTCCTTATCTCCTCTTCCTGAGGTGCGTGTCCATATCTCTTCCTGCAGTGCTTGTCCATATCTCTTCATGGGGTGCGTGTCCGTATCTCTTCATGCGGTGCGTGTCCGTAGCTCTTCCTGCGGTGCCTGTCCATTTCTCTTCCTGCGGTGCGTGTCCATATCTCTTCCTGCGGTGTGTGTCTGTATCTCTTCCTGCGATGCGTGTCCATATCTCTTCCTTATCTCCTCTTCCTGAGGTGCGTGTCCATATCTCTTCATGGGGTGCGTGTCCATATCTCTTTCTGCGGTGCGTAACCATATCTCTTCATGCGGTGCGTGTCCATATCTCTTCATGCGGTGCGTGTTCATATCTCTTCCTGCGGTGTGTGTCCATATCTCTTCATGTGGTGCGTGTCCATAGCTCTTTCTGCGGTGCTTGTCCATATATCTTCATGTGGTGCATGTCCATAGCTCTTTCTGCGGTGCGTGTCCATATCTCTTCCTGCGGTGCGTGTCCATATCTCTTCATGCGGTGCGTGTCCATATCTCTTCATGTGGTGCGTGTCAATAGCTCTTTCTGCGGTGCTTGTCCATATATCTTCATGTGGTGCATGTCCATATCTCTTCATGCGGTGCGTGTCCATAGCTCTTTCTGCGGTGCGTGTCCATATCTCTTCATGCGGTGCGTGTCCGTAGATCTTCCTGCGGTGCTTGTCCGTATCTCTTCATGGGGTGCGTGTCCGTATCTCTTCATGCGGTGCGTGTCCGTAGCTCTTCCTGCGGTGCCTGTCCATTTCTCTTCCTGCGGTGCGTGTCCATATCTCTTCCTGCGGTGTGTGTCTGTATCTCTTCCTGCGATGCGTGTCCATATCTCTTCCTTATCTCCTCTTCCTGAGGTGCGTGTCCATATCTCTTCCTGCAGTGCTTGTCCATATCTCTTCCTGTGGTGCGTGTCCATATCTCTTTCTGTGGTGCGTGTCTATATCTCTACCTGTGTTGCTATTTTTTCCCGTTGAAAGGAAGGGATGGTCTATCCACGCTGAGATTTTAAAGAACAACTTCCAATTTCTCTTCCGCCATGTTCAATAATCTTTCTGTCAAAGAAGCTTGTTGTTTAAAGCGGTGTCAATTTAGAAATCACCCAGTCAAAATGATCTCGTCATCATAAGGAAGTTTCGACATAATATAATGAAAAATGCACATAATATAATAAACTTTCGACAAGATATAATAAAGTTTCGACATAATGTAATAAAGTTTCTACATAATATAATAAAGTTTCGACAAGATATAATAAAGTATCTACATAATGTAATTAAGTATCTACATAATATAATAAAGTATCTACATAATGTCATAAGGAATCTACAGAATATAATAAAGTATCCACATAATGTAATAAACAATCTAAATAATGTAATAAAGTATCTACACAATATAATGACATATCTACATAATGTAATGAAGTATTTACAGAATATAATAAAGTATCCACATAATGTAATAATGTATCTACATAATGTAATGAAGTAACTACACAATATAATGACGTATCTACATAATGTAATAAACAGTCTACATAATATAATAAAGTATCTACAAAATGTAATGAAGTATCGACATAATGTAATAAAGTATCTACATAATATAATGATAAATGCACATGATATAATAAAGAATGCACACAATACATATAAAATGGATCACATAAGACAGCTATGGCGTTCCATAACAAAGGGGTACAATTTTGCTTAATGTGCTGACAAGAATGAATTCTAAAATCAACTTCTCAGTGTTAAAAATATAACTTTTCGTCAAGTCTCCCCTTTTTTTAATGCCATGACAAAATAACGGAAAAAGCAAAGAAAGAAACAGAAAAAAGAAAAAAAGAGAACATTGAATATTTCATTTCTACTTTAATAACGAGATATATTCTTGCATACCACAGCGGTGGTCTAGTGTTAGAGCGTCCACCTCGCTTGCAGAAAGTCGCAATAGGTACAATCCCCGGCCGGATCATACCAAAGACTCGAAAATGGTTCAATAAGCTTACTCTCTTAGCGCTAATAAATTTACAGAATGGTTCTAAGTCTAGTCGGCGCGGTGCCAGTATAATGTGACTGGGTGGAGTATCATACCATGTGCCTGCAGCATGATACTCCAGTGTGACAGCGCTTAGAATACAGTTTCAAGTAGACACCGTCGCGATATGACTAAACAATTAATAAAAGCGACACTTAACACCTTGCAACAACAATTTTCCATATTCGTATTGCTATTGTTTCGTCCTCGTTTCTTTCTCTATGTAACCTTTCGTCCTCGTTTCTTTCTCTATGTAACCTTTCGTCCTCGTTTCTTTCTGTCTGTAACTCTTCGTCATTGTTTCTTTCTCTCTGTAACCTTTAGTCATCGTTTGTTTTTCTCTGTAACTTTTCGTTCTCGTTTCTTTTTTTCTTTTAACTTTCATCCTCGTTTCTTTCGCTCCGTAACCTTTCATCATCATTTCTTTCTCTCTGTAACCTTTCGCCATCGTTTCTGTTTCTCTGTAACATTTCGTCTGCGTTTCTTTTTCTCTTTTAACTTTCGTCATCATTTCTTTCTCTCTGTAACCTTTCGTCCGCGTTTCTTTTTCTCTTTTAACTTCCGTCCTCGTTTCTTTCTCTCTGTAACTTTTCGTCCTAGTTTACTTCTCTCCAGATCTGTAACCGTCTGCCACTCGCTTTTTACTGTCTTTCTTTGTGAGTGTATTGATTCTTTCTCTTTTCCTTTCTCTTTACCTCGTTTACGCATACACATATATGTATATATATATATTTCTATTATAATCATCTATAATGGTTTCGCTGTATTGTATTTAATATTTATTTGCAGGTCTAATTAATAGAAGTGTCATGTCATCAATAACTAGATAATCTAATCATTAATTCAGTACTGGAGACAACTTTTCAAAGAAATACAATCAATTATGGGTCTCCCGCTTTGCGAGATTAAAAAATTTAAGACAATTATCAGGTCACAAAATATGGTGCATATCTGTAAGAAATCCTTACAACTGGTTACAACAAGTGACGCTGGAACGGGTACTAACCATTTGCGGATAAAGTATCTTGCTCCGTGGTATTACACAAACATGTAGCCGTGGCGGAGGATCGAACCCACGATCCTCCGATCATGGATCCCATACACTACCACTGAACCTCGCGCTTTATCAGTGATGCACAGGATTCATCAGAATTATATATTTATATACTAAAAACAAAAGCTCAATTATGGTGTTGCTGGTGTATTCTGTAACGGGATAGCTTTGCGGGGCTACTGGTGATTTTAGGCACTTTATATCGTCTTATGATGTAACTACAGTGGGAGAAAAAACATGCGGGGAGAAAACATGGGATTGGCCAGGTTGCTTTTTACACAAGTTCGATCATTTTTGACAATTCAGCCCGTTTGTTGCAGTGTATCACTTCGCATCTTTAAACTGTTATAACTTCATTAAAAGGTCCCCAATGTCATCCAAACTTGCCGGAAGTCACGAAAGTGTTCCAAGGTTGTAATATGCACATAAGAAATATATTGGTTTTTTTTTGCATTTTCAATTAAGATGCACAACCGCTATACACAGCTCTAATTTCCTTGGGTGTCAGAATCTTGCTACCGTTATTTAAGAGAGGTAGTTCTTAAGTTAAACCAATAGAAAGAGAGCAAGGCTATATGCACGTTTTACTGGGTTTAAGCTCATTGTTGGCAGAGCGTCTTTTGCTACAGACCGTTCCAAGTTGGTGACCTCTGAGGTGACCTCTTCTCTATGCATGCATTACTACATATACTACTTCTGTATATTAATTTATTTACTTAACCATTATTTTGCCCAGGTTTCATTATTTTAAGTACTTTGAGGTATTGTGTTTCATAAGCCATTAAAGTAAACATTTATTTATGTTTATAAACTTAACTATTTAGAAACGAAATAAATAGTTAATTTTTTTTTTACTTCATTTGTGAAATACAATCTTACAACTTGTTGTTCAAGGGGACATCACACATAGCGATGGCGGAGGATTTTGAATTATAGTTAACTTTAGGGGAACTATATGATAAAAGTAAAGACAATCATATTTCAGTTAAAAGGAAATCGTCAAACTGACATTTTATAAGACGCGTCGAGTTAGCTTAATCGGTAACGCGTCCAGGGGTCGTGAGTTTTCGAATCACCGTCCGGTCTGAGTATCTGGATTATTTGGTTATGCACTTTGCTCTAGACCCATATATATCCCACCTTTGTATATGTAGGAAAGAAGCCAGTAATTTGCATAGAAAATATGTGTCTAGCATAGGTCAACCATCGATCGCACATAAACAACGACGATTACTTGTGCTGACTGTCGTTAGATAACTGAAGTACTGTTAAAAAAAACAACAAAATTTCCTCACATATAACTTGTTTATAGACGCGAGGAAATTATGACAAAGGATTAATTTTAGTTGCTAAGAGTCGTATAGTAACAAAAACGAAATCTGTTTGTAGGTTCTTAAGGTCGAATAACAAAAAAATCGACATCTGGTTGTAGAGTCTAAATGTTGAATCATATGATTGTAGTTTCTAAGGGTCGTATAACAACAAAGACGACATCGGGTTATAGTTGCTAAGGGTCGTAAAAAATAACATTTTGGTTGTAGTTTCTAAGGGTCGTATAACAATAAAGACGACTTCTGGTTATAGTTTCTAAAGGTCGTAAAAAATAACATTTGGTTGTAATTTCTAAGGGTCGTATAACAATAAAGACGACATATGGCTATAGTTTCTAAGGTCGTATAGAAACTCATGTTTATACTGTAGCTAAGTGTTGAATAATTAAGCGGCGCGGTTTTGAAGTGTCAAGGATAAAGTGTTGGTCGCTCACGATAGAGGTTGCAGGTTCGATCTCCAGCACGACACGTTGGCCTCCCCAAAACAACAGTCAGTACTTTTTTTACCCAGGTAGCGGACTCGAGAGTGACCCATATAATCTCTTAACGTATTGCACAGCCGAGCTTAAATACAATAGTATAAACTAGGGTTGAATGATAACAAGACGATAACTGATTGTACTTGCCAAGGGTCGTATAATAACAAAGACGACATCTGTTTCCATGTACGTTAGAGGGCAAACGAAACAAAATCGACATATGACCACACATATATATATAGAGCTACATTGGTTAGTATTTCAATTGTAAACGCATATCATGACCCGCTTTATACGTATTATTTACTTCACATCGATCGCAAAATGGTAATTATAACTTTGTATACAAACATTCAGACCGGAATGTGTTTGGTAAATCAATTCAATCAATTTATAAAGTAGGTTGTGAACTCATTTAAATGGATTAGGGTCTGTAATTCGATTGCCGTTTTTTGCTTGTGTGATAGTTACGTCTTCTGTTAAATATATATATATTCCTATTCCTGTGTAAAACCAGTATTTAGCAAACACGTGTCAGGTTAGAGTGTCTTGTTGAAGGACGAATAAAATGATCCTAACGGAGGATCAAACCAACGACACATTGAACCTGGTTCTATCACGGTATAATAATAACAATCAACCGCTAGATAATGATCTACCAACAAATCGCGTCCCCACAAGATAACATTCTATCACTAGATAACGCTATAATACTAGATAACGTTATAATGCTAGATAAAACCCTAACACTAGATAACGTTATAACACTACAGAACATTTTTCTACTAGATAAAGCTACAAAAAAAAATCTTTATAGCCTTATAACACTATATACTAATATAATACTAGATAAAAATAGATAACGCTATAGCAATAGATAACATTCTACCAAAGATAACGCTATAACAATAGATAATGCTAAAACAACAGATAACGCTATAACAATAGATAACGCTATAACATTAGATGATGCTATTACACTATTTAACGTTATAACACTAGATAACGTTATAACACTAGTATATATAACGTTATAACACTAAATAACGCTATAACACTATATAACGTTCTACTACTAGATAACATTTTATCCCAAGATAACGTTATAACACTAGATAATGTTATAACACTACATAACGTTCTACCACTATATAAAATTTTACCTCAAGATAACGTTATAACACTGGTTTAAATAACGTTATAACACCAGATGATGTTATAACATTAGATAACGTTCTACCACTATATAAAATTTTACCTCAAGATAAGGTTATAACACTGGTTTTAATAACGTAATAACACTATATAATGTTTTAACACTAGATTACTTTCTGCCACTAGATAACATTTTACCTCAAGATAACGTTAACACTGGTTTAATTAATGTAATTATACTAAATAACGTTATAACACTAGATAACGTTCTACCACTAGATACATATCTACCACTAGATAACATTATAACACTTGTCCAGATAACGTTATAACACTAAATAACGCTATAACACTAGATAACGTTCTACCACTAGATACATAGTTACCACTAAATAACGCTATATCATGAGATAACGATTTACCAAAAAAATGTAACCCTACATCAGAGCCTCATGTGTGTAATGTTTTGAATACACTTAATTAGTGTCACTCAATGCACACAACGACTTGTATCATTTTTCGGCATGAATAATAAAAAACAAGTTACTCAATATTTACATAATATTCAGTAGCAATAGCAGTGTGTGGAAATTTTAAATCAGAAGTTAGGAAACTGTCATTGACTACTAAATATTAATGTAGTATTGCTGTATTGTTCTAATTGATTTTAAATTGCTGTAATTGAACGCTGATCTGGTATCAATCTATCTACCATTGCAATGCTGTCAGGTTCTTAACCTGACACTTTAAATTATGTATAATGATGCTACAACGAAGTAAAGCGATAACGTCAGGTATTGGTTACTGGTGCGGCAGACCATTTGTGACTTATATGGTATATAAGACGAGGATTTCATACTTACATCTATACAACAAAATAACAGACTTGTAGTTCGTTTTGAGTAGAATTTAGACCTGCTCATGGTGACAATATCAGGACATATCAATAGTGAACCACTGGGGGTATAACTGTTATGTTTTACTAGATATGCATCAATGATTTGTGTGTTTATGAGGTTTTTAAAAAATTAACGGATGAATTTATTTGAGTGAGCCACGGGGAGTTTTATAACAGTTGCTGTATTCTAACTAGAAATGGCACAATGATTGGTGTACTAAACGGATGGATTATTGAAATCTATGCAATATCGGGGATCTGTCACTGTCAATGATGTTATTTTGGGATGTTATCAGGCTACCGCTGATCGTTGTCGGTTTTGCAACTACCCTTGTGTATGCAAATATTCAACCAGTCGCTGTCGGTAAGTTTTGATTTAATTTTGTTAATATTGTATTCACCTGTGCGGTGCGACCCTTAACGTGACTAGCACAATAGCCGTATCACAGACATACAGTAGAACTTCGTTGTTTCGAAAACGGATGGCTCGAACACCGCATATAGCTCGAACCACTGATCTGGTCCCGGTTAAATTCCTATTTCGATGTATATATATGTACATATACGGTACGATGTTGGACATACTTTGCTCGAACAACCTTTAAGTCGAACTATTTTGTCCAGTACCGTTTTGTTCGAGCCATCGAAGTTGTACTGTATTACTTTAAAGGACGTTTGTATATGACATGCACACTTAAATTCAAACCTGTCTTAAGCAGCCTGTCAAGGAAAGGAGAAAAATGATCTTTTAATACAGGTTGTCCCTTAATAAAGGCTAATGTACTCTGAAAATATAGAGATGGGAAATAGGTTGCTTAACACAAGTGAACGCTTAACCAAGTTTGACTGTATTATAAGACTTGTATTATAATATGGTCAGTACACATGTATATATTATAATATAATTTCTAAACAAAATCCGAGTATAAATTTACATGTTCACATATTCATGGATGGTTTCATCCAATTCTTCTCTTCTTCAGAACTAGCTTCATCCATAATTCAAATACTTGATTAAGCAAGCACAGTAATTTATATGCTGAGTGAACATGACTGAGTAAAATCGATTAAGTAGCACTGTGCATGAATAAGGATTCTGCAAATCATGTGAAAGAATTTACAAGGGCGTGACGTGAGAATTTTGGAAGTTAATCAAGGATAAGGTGTGGGAGGGTGACTCCCATTTCCGCTGATGGTGGTCCGGCGAAAATTTTAGAAATATAAATATAAATATAAATAATTGTTTCTGCTGACTTTTCAAACTTCTTTGTTTCATCGGGCCAAAAATCATTACTTAAACAGAATATCAACCTGTGGCGGGACATGTCAGCTCGGATATGGCTTCTCGAGTTGCACACTTTTACACAATGGACACACTGTTGCGTTATGCATGGAACAGTTCATACTTCAACTTTTAAGTAGGTTACCTTTTTGTCATGTTTTTTTTCTATTGCGTATATCGACTTTTAAGCCAATTTTAAAGGCGTCAATTTCAAATGTTACTCAGCAGAGTAACTGAGTATCTGAGTATGCCATGCTACACGCCTGATCTAAGTCGTCATCTCCTGATTACTAATCCCTCTCATCGCTGAGTCCCGCTCACTCCAAAAACTGCATGGTGGTTCTACTCAGATTTATTAAGAGGAAGTACATTCTCATACACTTTCTCCTCAGGTTGCCTCCCCCACCCCACCTCTTATAATTGAAACAATTCTACGCCAATGAATATGCCATACATAGCCTGAAATGTGTTGAAAATAGCGTTAAGCACATTTGAAAAAAATACAAAAGAAAGCCAATAAGCATACTTTAAGTACATTTTTTTCGGAGTATTGTTATTATGTTGAAATATTTTATCTGGGTTAATAAAGAAAAGACGGTTAGCTTCCAGGACTGCGTTCAGAACTGTTAAACACATTTTGCTGCCTGGTTCCCTAAATATATCATGTTATGTGTGGTAATTTGCTGTTGAGCCAGTGACCAGGGAAATAAACCAGATTACGGTGGTATACGTTTAACCAAACTGAACATAACAAAGGAAGAAAGTAGTAAACCGCCTGCAATACATTTTAATCGAATTTTATTGGCAATTTTTCAGAAAACAATATGCCTATTAATAAAACAAACTATGATTTATTATTTTCGTTTTGTAATATAACATAAAATAACATCTGTGCTTTACCAGTTAATAATGGCTTACTATTATGATAAGGTATTACGCACGTGACAATGATATCAGTTTATATCTATTTCATCCGCGCCCGGCAACAGTCTCCCTGATTATTGATATACGACATTGTGTCCCATTATCATTCGTCTTTAACCGCTGATTCAAGTGGGAACGTTATCAGTTACTTGCGGAGATGGGATGTGCTCGAGTACCGGTTAACCTTTCAGGAAACAGTGGTAAGGTAAACTGATCATCTGTTAGCACTCGATGGTAAAAAATGACGCAAACTATTCAATCAACCAATCGATCAATCAATCAATCAATCAGTCAAAATATCTATTTAAAGAATTAGATCATTATCTATACAAAAGTATATTATTACATGCAGCAGGAGCGTAGTCAGGTATTAAGTGAAGGTTAAGTCCGTGCCGTATTTGCAGGCCGAGTGCCGACGATATAAGTGGGGGTAGCGGATAAGAGTGAAACAGCCGCATGACCCCTCTATTTTAAGGGGAGTGTCTGTGTTGTGGTGGTGCTGGTGTGTGTGTGGAGGGTGGGGGGGGGGGGGATGGTGTGGGTGTGTTGGTGCGGGTGTGTGTGTGTGTGTGTGGGGGGGGGTATGTTGTTCTCCCCTGAGAAAATCTTGAACATTTGGTACTGTAACTGGTAATATCAGAAAGGATGTTTTGCTATCAACATTTTGAGACGTTTTTCGGTGATTCGTAAATTGTTTTCATTCGACTAAGACATTAAACAACACAAACTACTCTTCACTTAAATGTCAGTTATGTTGCTTTCTTTCCCAATTTAAATCAAATATTGCAGCTTACACCATTAAACAAGCATATTTCGTACAAACCCTAATTTACACCTTCATTCACTCTATTTGCCATCTCCTTTATAAGACCCAACCATTGGATGCTTTTTAAAAGCAGCCAACTTGTTTTCTAAAGTGGAACATGGTAACAGCGTTCTTTCATCTGCACTATCTCAAAGCTTTACCCTTCGTCAAGCTTTCATAGTTAATTTTCATTTTTTAAAATATCAATTTCGATCGAACGTATTATTAATTAGAAGATACTGTCTGTTGACGAAGTGAAGAACAATTTAAATGGTAATTCGCCTGGAACCGTACTACGCGTGGATTGTTTTTGGAGCTAAATCGATTATTGCCTATCGCAGCCAAACACTGTTTCTTTTGAACAGATATAATTCATATTCCCAAGGACATTTAATATACATTCGCAGTTGTTTTCTCATGTAATTTATTTTATCAGTAAGGCCAACATAAAATTGTTACGGTCTTTACACCTCGCGAATGTACTATTGTAATTCTACTGGTATTGCTGAATGTAATATTTCAATTCTTCTTTTGGTATTGCTGAATGTACTATTGTAATTCTACTGGTATTGCTTCATATACTATTGCGAATGTACTATTGTAATTATACTGGTATTGCTTAATATACCACTGTAATTCTTCTTTTTATATTGCTGCATGTACTATTGTGAATATACTATTGCAATTCTACTGGTATCGCTTAGTGTACTGTTGCAAATGTACTATTGTAATTCTACTGGTATTGCTTAATGTACTTTTGCAAATGTACTACTGTAATTCTTCTTTTTGTATTGCTGAAAGTACTTTTGTGAATGTACTATTGCAATTCTACTGGTATTGCATAGTGTACTGTTGCAAATGTATTATTGTAATTCTACTGGTATTGCCTAATGTACTATTGCGAATGTACTAGTGTTATTCTTCTTTTGGTATTGCCGAATGAACTATTGCTAATATACTATTGCAATTATATTGGTTTTGCTTAATGTACTATTGCGAATGTACTATTGCAATTCTTCTTTTGGTTTTGCTGAATGTACTATTGTGAATGTACTATTGCAACTCTACTGGTATTTCTTAATGTTCTATTGCGAATATACTATTGCAATCCTACTGGTTACAAAGACATAAACAACATCAGGAGAGTACGATACACCTGGCTACAGTTTGAAAGACCGTTATTAAATAAATATATTATTCTAAGGTATAGAATAGAAATATAGTAGAGCCCGATTTAAGCAGCCACTCAAACGATAGAGAGAGAAAATGGCTCCTTAAGGCAGGTGGCTGTTTTAAACAGATTGAATCAATCTAAAATTATAAAAATTGTAATTAAATATGACTATTTAAGAAAAATGACTGCTTAATAGAGGTGACCTCTAACACTGGTTTGACTGTAAATCAATAAGAATAGTCCTAATAGTAGACACAGTGGTTTGTAAGAGAGTTTAGTTATTGCATATTATACGCTATAGTCTGGCCTCGCAGTCAAATTTAATTAACCACGGATAAGGACGATCTTTTGAAAACTTCAGTAAAATTTGTATTATCGATAGTTAGGTGAACAATCGACAATTGTTATTAGATTGTAGCTTTTACTATCGATACATATTATCGGGTTGATATTGAAATTTTTCGATAATTCGATAAACCGTTCTGCTCCTAATTACCGGTACAAGACTATCAGATTTTTAATCTTCAGTTCGTAGTTCAGGAAAGTAAAATTAAAACCAATACAATATTTATGTCCGAAAGAAAAATTATTTGTCAGAACCATTTTCAATAATTGATTATGTTACGTAAACGTCATAATCTGAACCACAAAACCGAGTTAAGCGGCCGATTTGGACTATAGTTGTTAATTATAGAAATCCGAAATCGTTATCTCAACATGCAAGCCTTGAAATTTGAACGCTGTAATTGTTTTAACTTTTTTTTATGTATACAAATGCAGATGGAATAATCTTGCCTTGAATCTTCGATCTGTTATATAATAGGGACATACAGGCAGCCCTTCCCTTATAAAGTAAGGAAGATAAAAAAATGTTAATCCAACCAGAGTTAAGCTACTATTGGACGGTGTTTTGCGACAAATATGAAAATATACGTGAAATAGAAGACGTTGTATTAAAAGATACGGCCATCACAATGCCCTATTGGTGCAAAAACGACCCAAGTGCTTTCTTATTTCATATACACTTAGTACCTTATTGTATTAATGGTGCGACAATAGCATAAGCAGAGTCAATACATAGAATAATTGTAATATATTTATCCTCTGGCTATTATTTAACTTATTATTGTTCCTTAAGTTAATATTACCTTACCGTATGCCAAATGTCTGGAACACATTACTTCCCTTTAGCAATCACACCGTAGTTTAACTCCCTTAGCTATATGCGAGGCTATAGAAGTGTAAACCCACCATTGATTTTTGTTATTTATTCTATAGTAAATAATAAAAGTTTGAAGGTTTGTCATTCGCAGAGATACCCAAATGAAAGAAGTGAAACTTATTTTTAACTGTTTTTTTCAACCTCTGCACTACCAACATATGATGAGAAAAGTAGGGGCCATGTGTCATATAAGAGATTTTTTCTGCTCAGTGTGTACACTGTTGACAAACTGAAAGTAGACTTCCGAAATCATGTATTCATGCCCCAATTTCCAAGCCTCATTTTTATTTTCTAAATTCACAATTCAAACATGACAATGCTTTCAAAGTGTTCAAATTACATCAATAATGCCATTCAATTAAAAATGAGCATTAAAATAAGGAAAATGTATTTTTAAAGAAGAAGAAACACGATCCAGGAGTGTTTAAACCATTAAATCACTGGTTAAAGTATAAACTAAGGCAGACTCCGCTTTAAATATTTCATATATATCTATATCTATATGTCTAATTAAATAAAGTAGGAAAGCAAAAGAGTAAACAAGATTATGCTCAATTTTCTATACTTTAATTGTCAATCATGTAATCATTGATAATCTACAAGTGTGCATAACATGAATAATAATACTTCAAAATATCAACTTAATTCATTTCAAATAGACCTAAATAAATCCGTTTCCCAAAAAATGATTTTAAGTCTGTTTTATTGCTCTATATTTATTACACTATGCTTAGATCTAATTTACAAAATGTGTTAAATTATAAACTTTAGAAATTAAAAGTTTTTAATACTTAACTAAGACTTACAAAGAAAGAGACACGAAACTTCAGTTGTACTTATAAAGAAAATGTGCGAAGTCCAGAATTCAGTTTGCAGTGACTATTTATATATAAACTGATCCCGCAAATAACAGTGCTGGAATCCCACAACATAATAGTAAGGACACCCGAAGAACGACATCGTGGACGTCGTCCCGAATATAATATGTGGGATATCCCGAATAAATATCTGTGGGAACGTCTTCCAGCAAATAACGGGAACTCGCAATAAATTCTACTATTCCAAAAATGCACAGTACCATCACCTTTACACCAGTGATTAATCACTATAAATCTATTAAAGTATTACAATAAACTTTATGAATCAAAATAACAAATATTAAACTACAATTTCATACCTTTGTATTAATTTTGCATACATTATAAAGTATTTATTTTAGCGATGAAACGTTATCAGTAATACATTCTGGAGCTGTTATGTATGTGGTAACCTAGTTACAGGCTCCCATAATGCTTTACTACAACAACAACAACAACAACATGGCTGCCTCTACATTGAAAGGGCTCTTTTGAAAGCGATAGATCGATTTAAACAAAACTACATGTAGTTATGACTATGACATCAGATGATAACTGACTAGATAAGGTAAAAAAGCTATGAGCGAAATAATGATAGTAAAGATTTAGACTTAGCCTGTAGAAATGGTTATAATCTATACCACTTGCGTAATACAAAGTGTAAACAACAGCACATTTAACCGGAGAAATCCGGGCATAACAGTACTATGCATTAGAAGGGACTGCCTTTTCCGTTGAATTAAGTCTTAATCTTTATATACAGTTAATCTATATATCATAATGATTGCAATATCTATTTGGAGAAGAAGAGACAATACGTGTCGCCTCACTGGAATGATCAGTTAATAAACCGCAACTTATATATATTTACCATTTACTTATGAACTCAACTCATCATATGAAAGGACCGTCTGGTTATATAAAAAAGCAAATTTTGAGTTATTAAATAGTAAAATATCGTCTTTTAACTGGGATTGTCTATTAAATGGATCAGTTCACGAAGCTTGTAATATGTTCACAGATATTTTTATCGAATTTGTCAAACTATGTGTACCATTAAAAAATGTATGGTTAGACCTGACGATAAACCCTGGTATGATTCAGAAATTCGAAAAATATCGCGAAAAAGAGACAATATAAAACGAACAGAAAAATACTGGCAAATTAAATGATAGGTCTAAATACAAAAAAGTACGTAATAAAGTAAACAACTTAAAAAAAAAACATGCAAAAGAAATATTTTTTAGTAACTTAGATATAAATATAGCTGACTTGCAGTAAAATGATGAAAGGGGATTTTGGAAAATAATACGCCATTTTGTTAAGAAAAATACTTCTTCAAACATTCCTCCAATTGTGTAACATCTCCAAATGGTCAAAACAAAATATTTACTACAAATCAAGAGAAAGCAGACTGTCTAAATGATTATCTTTCGTCAATCTCTAGCGTAGATGATTCAAATGTAATGCTTCCTGAACTATTTTTAAGAACACAAAATCGATTTGATAGTTTTCATTTTACTCAAGATAAAATTAATGATATTATGTCCTAATTTAATACAAATAAAGCCAGTGGTCCAGACCAAATAAATCATAAAATGATAAAGGGGTGTGCAGATTATATCACAAAACCGTTAGTTATCATTTTTAACCGTTCTATACCAGAAAGTATTTTCCCAAACTCATGGAATATAGCTCAAGTTGCTCCCATCTTCAAAAAGGGAGATAAAACGATAACTTCTAATCATAGACCCGTTTCACTTTTAAGCTGTTGTGGAAAGATTCTTGAAAGCATAGTTTTTAAAAATATGTAACTTTTTCTTGACAAATCAACTATTGTATAAATATCAGTCTGTTTTTTACCTGGCCACAGTACAACGTATCAATTAGTCGGCATATATCATCATATCTGTCAAACACTAGATAATAATCAGTTTTCATGTATGGTATTTTGTGATATCTCCAAAGCGTTTGGCAGAGTATGGCATAAGGGACTGCTTTTCAAACTACGCGAAAAACGGAATAAATGGGAAATAACTAAATTTGGTATCAAATTATTAATCAAATAGACAACACTCGACACTATCTGATCTTAAACCAGTCACCGCAGGGGTTTAACAAGGCTGCTTCCTTGGACCCATTTTATTCGTCATATACGTTAATATATTTCAGATTCACTTCTTAGTCTTACACGATTATATGCTGATGATAGTTCTTTATATTATTCAGCTGCAACCATTTAAGACATTGAAGGCATAATTAATTACGATTTGACAACAATAACAGAATGGTCAAAACAATGGTTGGTTAATTTCAACACAAATAAAATTGAAGCAATGTTCTTTACCCTTAAAAATGAAAATCTTCATCCGCATTTGATTTTTGAAAATACTGGAATAATATTTGTACAAAACCATAAACACCGGGGAGTAATATTTAATAGAAATGGAAAATTGACAAAACATATAGAAGAAATCTTGACTTCCTCATCAAAAATAATTGGTATAATGCAAAAATTG
This sequence comes from Panopea generosa, assembly GCA_029582155.1. Classification (NCBI taxonomy): domain Eukaryota; kingdom Metazoa; phylum Mollusca; class Bivalvia; order Adapedonta; family Hiatellidae; genus Panopea; species Panopea generosa. The sequence goes on from CM055907.1 coordinate 53,393,898, forward strand.
AAATTTTCCCTTAATAGAGCAGCATTAAATCAAATATACTTGTCATATGTTCGACCTATTCTCGAGTATGCATCTACTGTATGGGGCGGTTGTACAGCTTCCACTTCTGAATCCCTTGAAAAGCTTCAAAACGAAGCAGCTCGTATAGTTTCCGGATTTACAAGATCCGTTTTGTTAGAAAAACTATATAAAGAATGTTGTTGGGAAACTCTTTCCCAAAGAAGAGAAAATCATAAGTGTTCCTTTATATTTAAATCGGTTATTCGTATGGTTCCTGAGTATATAAATGATATTATACCTCCCCTTGTTGGTGATATTACAAGTTATCCATTACGTAACAGAAATAATATTGAACTTCCCCTTACACGATCTGCTTTATTTAAACAATCTTGTATCCCATCATATATATCATTATGAAATTCTTTAGAAACTGATATTAGACAATCAGCGTCTTACTCTGTTTTTAAGAAAAAATTTCTTTTTTTCTTTATCTGGCACGAATGAGATCCCTGTTGACTTTGTACATGGCAATCGATATGTATTGGTTATCCATGCTAGAATTAGAAACAATTGCAGCGGCGAACTTAATGATGACCATTTTCTAAATCACTTAAGACAAAACGCTATATATGTGATTGTTCCAACGGAATAGAAAATGCTGAACATTTCTTTTTTCAATGCAGTCGTGACAGAAATCTAAGATATTCACTTTTCCAATCTACAAGAGAATTCCATCCACTTAATATTATTGTATTACTATTTAAAAATAAGAATCTAAAATTGGATGAAAACATTCACATTTTTCAAGCTGTCCAGGACTATATCAAAAGTACAAACCGGTTTTCAAATTGAGTTGTTTTACATTCTGAGAACATTTGATAAGCTTTCCAATATGTACATGTATGATGTGGTAAATAACCAAGTAAACTTATGCAAAGTTATTATATGTAATTATTTTTTGTAGTCGGTCAATCTCGAATGTTTATCTATATTTAATCACGGGATCACACACTCGTCTTCTTATGAAAACTCGTTCAATTAACTATGTTAAACAAACATTTTAGTATTTTTTAAAGTGTGTTATAAATTTTATGTTCTCTCTGCTCTCATATTCTCACAATTCTGTCTCTTTACTCTTCATATTTATCTTTATTTGTTAAACTGTAGGGGGAGGGCCGAATCTAATGTTGGAAGAACTTTTGACCCAACCCCGTTTCCGTATATATAAATAGAAATAAAATATGTTTAAACGAGCTATTTAATTGAAAATACAGATCCATGAATAGTAACTTAATAACTTACCTTACTCACAAAAGCAATCCAAATTTATATTGAGATGGTAATTGGGAATGCACATGTAGAGCGAAATGTTTTGCATTGAGCTATTTTATAGCATGTTTCGATACCATCTGCTGCCACAAAATGAATGTTTGATCATTTATCATCTTTTATTTTTCAAACATTCAATGAGACATACAGCCCGGGAGGTTAAAAATACATGCACACATATATTTATGGTGACAGTGAAGTGATATGTTTTGTGATACTTTAATTAACAAATTCACAATATTTACAAAACTCAAATATATACCAGAGGTGTTCATTAAGGCATTTATACACAAAGTGTGTATATTTTTTATTTTTTTAAATTTGTTTGAGTAGGTGCTGTTAAGCTTCGGTTTTTTTTTCTGAAAGTTTAATAAGAATATACATGTGTATAGAAATAAAATATTAATCCTAATACTAATAAGTAATCTTTTATCCAATGTAATAGTATTTTCGTGTTTTTTTAAATAACTTATATCTACTTCCATTTAAAATTAAACTATTTTGGTCAAAGACTTACAGCGTGTGATGAATTTTTGCTGACCTTTGACATTTACAATATAGTTTTATTTCAAGAACATTAAAAATATTGTCCCCATATATTTACAATCCGTACTCAAATTAGTTAAGACTGCCTATAGTTATAAAGAATATATTATTTACATTAATTATATGGAGATAATTATTTGTGAACAACCAAGACATAAATGAACACACAAGACTACGGCGAGAGCGCCTAGCTACAATGCAAGCCATAGACACAATATCAAGGCCTCTGCCAAACATATACATTTGGTGTCGACCATGACTTATATACTAAGGATCAACATGCAGCACATCTGGACTGGACGGACAATTTACACACATGAAGTGATAGATTTATATGAGTAGGATCCAGTTAAGGATTCATGACTACTCATATGCTATATAAAGGACAGATTTATGGATCCGTTGGATCATAGAGATACTGTGAATTTGTATATATTTAATTTCATAAAGGGAGGTTATTAAATTCACAATATGAAACTTTACGATTTTTGGGATCTTTTCAGATTTACATTAGTTATATATACTCATACAGTTCATTGATCGAATCTCTCCATTTTTTAGACTCTCATCGAAAGCAAAAGGAGGAAGGAAAGTCAAATGTATGTACGAGATATTATTTAGGTCAGCTACCACTATTGAGTCGAGACTGCTGATTGAGTGAAAGATATTGGGTGGTTTTGATAGCAAGATAAAATATGATTGGATATTAATGTAAATTTATTATAGTTTTGGCATTAAAATTCAGATATGATTACATTGTTTTGTTTAGATAATTTTATTCAGAAGTATGAACGAAATGTAAAGTTTTGTTATGCTGAAAACAGGGGCGGAGATCACCAACTTTAGGTGTCGAACAGTGGTTAAAAGTGACATCTTTGTCCCCATGTATTGTTGGAACATTTGAGTCTGCTAGTAGTAGGTTAGTACATGGAGATTTTTCAACATTCGCATTGTTCGTCCGCGAAACTAAGACCTAGAGAAAGTTAGGTCAAACGTTATAAAGCGCGCCCGTGGAAAATACAACGATGACGTCTGGACTTAAGGTTTTCATAAGAATTACCTCCCTTGCATTACGGTAACAAGATTCTTGCGACCAAGATATTAGATTGATTGATTGATTGAATATTTACCGTCATTTTTATGCCATCGAGGGCTAACAGACGAGAAGATATTAGAGCTGTGTAAATAGGATTGTCAACATTTTTATTGAAAATACATATAAATATTTTCATATTTCTACGAGCATATTAGAGCATTTGGAACATTTTCATGAATTCTGCCAAGTTTGAATGACACTGGATACTATTTGATGCGTAGTGATACACAATAACAAATGGGCAGAATTGTCAAAAATAAAGCGGTGGCATCAAAACCATCAAAATGGTGAAAAAGCAACCTGGTCAACTCCCTATTTTTTCTGCATATTTGGTCAACAAAGGCTATATATGAAAACAAGGTACTTTTAGAGCCACCGGTTATGTTTTCAGTGTTCAAGGAGTATATTTCTCTTTATATGGAACAGTGCAAAATTAATTGTTGTGTTGCACGTAAAGACAATATGTTTAAGTAGATACATATTTACATCCATTAGCAAATACGTGTTAATCACTTTATTATCTCTACTAAGTGCTATACGAGTGATCACTCGCCTAAAACTACGTACGCATTGCAGTGTCTCTAATGCGACATGTTTTCGCTTACCCAAATGAACATTTTAATTCCCAAGGTAATTAAATTGCCACAGGTGAAAGGATGCTATCTGAATTCGCAGCAATATGAATTGAAACATTATAGACTTAACATTTAGATGAAGTTGGTTAATGTCCTGTATAAGAAACAGAGAAGGGGTCCTCCATGGCCGAGTAGTCTAAGATAACTTACCTCCCTCCGCTAAGGTCGTAGCTATAGGTTCGAGTCCCATTCGCTCTAAAAACATTACTTGTGGAAGGACGGTGGTTCTGCTCAGAGTCATTGTGAGGTTTTCCTCACCGATAAAATCTGAAATGTCATACATAACCTGAAATCATTGTGAAGATTTCCTCACCGATAAAACTGGAAATGTCATATATAACCTGAAATCATTGTGAAGATTTCCTCACCGATAAAACTGGAAATGTCATATATAACCTGGAATCATTGTAAGGTCTTCCTCACCGATAAAACTGGAAATTTCATATATAACATGAAATCATTGTGAGGACTTCCTCACCGATAAAACTGGAAATTTCATATATAACCTTAAATGTGTTGAAAATGGCGCTAAACTCAATTAAAAAAATAAATAAATAAAATCACTAGTTTGGTATATTTCATAAAAATTATTAAGTTGACTTAAACGTTGCCAGGCTGAATATTGTTTGTGCTGTCATGTTCTTTTTAATGGGGGTTAACTACGTTTTCAACACGTAATGAGTTATGTATGTGGTATATCCAGATTTTGTGGTAGGTTTAGACCTCTGAAGGTCTCACTACACAGTTGAATTTTGTTCTTTGTTCTATATAAAATAAGGTCTAGGATTTCACTGGTAAAAAAAGAATTCCACATAGATTTTTAAAGTATTCTTTTTTCATAGCAGGAATGTGTACACAAATGCACAATAACTGGTAGGTTGTCCATGTTTTTTTTTAAAGAGGGTGCAGTGACACTCTGAGCTTTTTTGAAAAAAGAAGTCCTCAAATGCTCATAAATACATGCATATGTTGAAATCCTATAAAAGTCACATTTTTAACACCAGTGATGTCTTATTGCAGTATACGCTATGCCAACTTTTGCTCTACTCATCTACAGCAAGAAATCACAGCCACTATGAACCATTTTGAAAATATTTCATAACCAAAATTCATAGGCCTATTTTTTAAGAGTAAGAATCTTGCTACCGTGAGAAAAAAGGGGCGTAACTGTGTAGTGAGACGTCAATGACTCTGAGTAGAGTCCCCGTCATATTGCAAATAACTGGCAAACTTTCTAATATACGTATTTTGGCTGAGCTGGCTTCACAACTTAAGGTCTCACTACACAGATTTTTGCCACCTTAGCATTGTTCTCTCACTATATAATTTGGTTTTATCTATTTTCAAATTGAGCATAGGGACTGTGATATTTTCTTTCTGTTGGTGAGTAAAGTAAAAGCTGGCGATAGGAAATGCTGCAATAAGACATCACTGGTGTTACATGTAAAATGTGACTAGTATGGGATTTTAAAAGATGTATGTATTCATGAGCATTTGAGGACTTCTTTTTTGTAAGAAATTGTGGATGTCACTCCATTGTCTTTAAAAAACAAAGCTGGTGTATTTATCAGTTATTATACATTTCATGTGCGAATACTTCCTGCTATGAAAAAAATGCTTTTGAAAGATTCTATGTGGAAATAATTTTTTTACCGTTTAAATCATTATTTTTGATAGAATAAAGAAAACACTGACGCTGTGTAGTGAGACGTTCGGTTATAATAGAAGAAGAACGAATATATCTATACAATGAATGAATGAATGAATGAATGAATGAATGAATGAATGAATGAATGAATGAATGAATGAATGGTGTTTTACGGCACGTCGACACATAAATAGTTATATCTATACAAAGAGATCAACATCTACAGCATCGCTTATCCACAATGAAAGTATTTCTTTGGTGAATGGGAAGTTATTATCTAATTGGAAAGCTATCCGCTGGGCCTTATAATTATGAAAGTATATTTTATCATTCACGATGAACATATGATGTTATAACTCCTTAGGGTTTAATTAGTGTATGGATGCAAAAACAGCAAAAGGAAGATGTATTACTAATAACGCGCCCAATGTTTAGTGCTAAAATATACCAAACGATAGTTTGCCAAAAGCGACTTATATTTATGGAGATTATTATTTGCGAACAACGACACATAAATATACAGACCAGACTACAATGAGCGCGCCTAGCTGCAATGCAAACAATTAACACAATTTATCAAGGTATCGTAACAAATAACATATTAGCATAATTTGTATTTAACTTTGGCCGTATTTCAATTATCAGACATACACCATTAAACATGACTGTAAAGCTAGTTGGTAGTTCGCAGTTGGTAGTTGGGGATTCGAATAACCAACTACCCACCAGCTGCCAATTGGGAATTCGGATTCGTTATTATAATTACTATTTGATTTACATATTTTACTCGTGTTAATATGTTTAAAAATATAATCAATAATAAATTTATGTAAATTAATAAAAATTCTGAATCCCCAACTGGCAGCTGTTTGGTAGTTGGCGATTCGCGGCGAATCCCGAACTGGACATTTTGAATAGCCGTCTGGTGAGTATACTCGTTATATTGAAGAACCAACCCGGCACTAGTGTGTTATTTATTATTATAAACTTACTTTTTGTTAAAATAATAAAACAGCGATTTAATAGACAAAATCCGAATCCCCAACTGGCAGCTGGTTAGTAGTTGGCGGCGAATCCCCAACTGGACATTTTGAATAGCCGTCTGGTTAGTATACTCGTTATATTGAAGAACAAACCCGGCACTAGTGTGTTATTTGTAATTATAAACTTACTTTTTATTGAATTGATTTGTTAAAATAATAAAACAGCGAGATAATAGACAAAATCCGAATCCCCAACTGGCAGCTGGTTGGTAGTTGATGATTCGCCGCTAATCCGCAATGGACATTTTGAAGCGCCTCCTGGTGAATTTACTGTTAGTTTTCTGTTAAGTAATGGATAACGTGTAATATCACCAACAATGGGTGGCATAATATCACTTATATACTCAGGAACAATAGGATTAACCGATTTAAATATAAAGGAACTTTTTTGATTTTTTCTTCTTTAGGAAAGAGTTTCGCAACCACATTCTTTATATAGTTTTTCTAACAAAACGGATCTTGTAAGTCCGGTAACTATACGAGCTGCTTCGTTTTGAAGCTTTTCAAGGGATTCAGAAGAGGAAGCTGTACAACCGCCCCATACAATAGATGCATACTCGATGATAGGTCGAACATATGACAAGTATATTTTATTTAATGCTGCTCTATGAAGGGAAAATTTCAATTTTTGCATTATACGAATTACTTTTGACGAGGAAGTCAAGATTTCTTCTATATGTTTTGTCCATTCACCATTTATATTAAATGCTACTCCCAGATGTTTATGATTTTGTACAAATATTATTTCAGTATTATCAAAAATCAAGTGCGGATGAAGATTTTCATTTTTAAGGGTAAAGAACATTTCTTCAGTTTTATTTGGGATGAAATTAACCAACCAGTGTTTTGACCATTCTGTTATTGTTATCAAATCTTAATTAATTATGCCTTCAAAGTCTTAAATGGTTGCAGCTGAATAAAATAAAGAACTAGCATCAGCATATAATCGTGTAAGACTAAGAAGTGAATCTGAAATATTATTAAATATTATTAATTATTATTATTAGTGCCGAGTGAATTGCAAACTTTTATTGTATATTTGATTAATAATTTGATACCCAATTTAGTAATTTTCCATTTATTCCGTTTTCGCGTAGTTTGGAAAGCAGTCTCTTATGCCATACTCTGTCAATCGCTTTGGAGATATCCCAAAATTCCAAACATGAAAACCGATTATTATCAAGCGTTTGACAGATATGATGATATATGTCGACTAATTGATACGTTGTACTGTGGCCAGGTAAAAAACCAGACTGATATTTATACAATAGTTGATTTGTAAAAAAAAAAGTTATACATATTTTTAAAAACTATTCTTTCAAGAATTTTTCCACAACAGCTTAAAAGTGAAACGGGTCTATAATTAGAAGTTAACGTTTTATTTCCCTTTTTGAAGATGGGAGTAACTTTAGCTATCTTCCATGAGTTTGGAAAAATACTTTCTTATATAGAACGGTTAAAAGTGATAACTAACGGTTTTGTGATAGAATCTGCGCATCCCTTTATCATTTCATGACTAATTTGGTTTGGACCACTGGCTTTATTTGTATAAAGTGAGGAGATGATATCATTAATTTCATCTTGAGTAACATGAAAACTATCAAGTCGATTTTGTGTTCTTAAAAATAATTCAGGAAGCATTACATTTGAGTGATCTACGCTAGAGATTGACGAAAAATAATCATTTAGACAGTCTGCTTTCTCTTGATTTGTAGTAAATATTTTGTTTTGACCATTTGGAGATGTTACACAAATTGGAGGAATGTTTGAAGAAGTATTATTCTTAACAAAATGGCGTATTATTTTCCAAAATCCCCTTTTATCATTGGACTGCAAATCAGTTATTTTTATTTCTAAGTTACTAAAATATATTTCTTTTGCATGTTTCTGTAAGTTGTTTACTTTATTACAAACGTTGTTGTATTGATACCAATCATTTAATTTGCCAGTAATTTTTGCTGTTCGTTTTATATTGTCTCTTTTTCGCGACATTTTTCAAATTTCTGAAACACACCAGAGATTATTGTCAGGTCTAACACATACATTTTTGAATGGTACACATAGTTTGACAAATTCGATAAAAATATCCGTGAACATATCACAAGCTTCGTGTACTGATCCATTTAATAAACAGTCCCAATTAAAGGATGACATATTACTATTTAATAACTCAAAATTTGCTTTTTATATAACCAGACGGTCTTTTCATATGATGAGTAGAGTTCATAAGTAAATGGTACATATATATAAGTTGCACTATGGCCACTTATTTCTGACGGGTTGCTGTGTGTCCCTGCCTCAATATAAGCCATATCATTGGGAATAAGAATAGGTTAAAAAATAGCGTGTTGTCTTGTTGGTGTATTTATCACGTTACACAATGAATTAGTGAGTAAAATATTTTTTAAAAAATACGATACGAGTTATTTAATAAATCTTCATTTAGGTCGCCTGGCAGTATTATACTTTTTTTTATTTTTCCAATGCCTTTTTCTATATTTCTGTTGAAGTTATTAAAAAAAGTTACATCATATGTTTTTGGACTATAAAAATACTCCTATTAGATAAATTTCACAATTTAATCTAACATCAAACCATATAGATTCCCTACAAAATTGTTCAAGGTCAGTTTTTTTAGTGCACTAAAGCTTTATTTAAGTATACAAGAATTCCACCTCCATGATTTGTTCCACCCCTTCTATAGGGAACATCAAATGTATTTGTTAAAATAATAAATTCATCTGTAATAGCTTGATTTAAGTGAGTCTGCGTAAAACATAATATATCGAAATAAATGTAAGTATCTCTTATAATCTCTAACATATTCCTAACACTTCTAATATATCAATGAATGGTTGATAAACAATGATTCCCAGTGATTGGTCCAGGGTTAATCTCAATATCACCAGCCTCCAAAAGTAGAAGACATATAACTAAATTAAACTATGAACTATAAAATACATCTTTGGCTAAATGTATTATTTCCCTCAAACACGACCTAGCCTTTGCTAAAATCAACATAATACATTTTGTAAAAAGCTTAAGCTTTACATGTAATCTCTTTGAGCCAAATATACTTTACCATGAAACAAACCGATGGCGACCCCTCCATGCAATTACATCATTACCTATTAGGATATAATAACACAGACAATCTGAGGGACTCCAAACAGCCTGTTTCATGGAAAAACTTAATACCGGAATCACACATAAGGAAGAAAAGACAAGAATAAGAATACAAGGACAAACTACCTGGCATAACATATGTATGTAGTAAAGTAGAGAGTAGAAGGAAAGGAAAGATAAAATAAAGAAAAAACTTCATGTTAAATATTGATACAGTAGTTCCCATCGGAATCAGCAATGAATAATTTTAAGGAATTTGAATGTTCAGCCCCTACCAACTGTGAACTACCTACTTACTTTACAGTCATCCATTAAACACTTTTTTTATTTGAGAGTATTCGTAGAGCAACAAGGAGACATACGACATGTGGTGCATTTTATTTTCTTCAGCTAGTATATGAAATAGTATTTACATTCCCGCTGCAATCGGCCTTAATGAACTATATAAATTTATTGCATTTCATTTCCCAATGGAAAACACTGGGCGGAGCTAAAAAGGACCAGTTTGCATTTCATTGGTTGCACGATTTTGTTTTGCTGATCAGAGGCACGTTGCCGTTAGATTCACGTGGTGTTTGCCATAAGTTGCCATACAAATACGTGCACTTATTTTAGTATGTTGATAGCGGCACCGTTACATTCATGACATTGGCTCTGCGGTTTAATTTGTATAATTTGCTTTTTAAATATCAAAATTGCAAATATAACGTTAAAGTTTTATCTAAAATAGTTGGAAAATATAATGTTAATATAAGGATTTAAAGCCGAATTTTTAGTTTTGATCGGGTGATGAGAAACATTAAGTTAGTTTATTGTTGTCGGGAAGCCGAATTGCTCCATTTTACAACACAAACTCACTTCAATTTATGAAAAAATGTACCAAGTGTAAAAACAAAATAAAAAAATGTACTGAACACGATTATCAATATCAAATTTGGCGCAGTTGTAAAACAGCATATGTTCTGTAACTTGTTCTAGTTTAATACTTGTACTTTGAACCAGGAGGAATCGGCAGTAGAAGTCACATGACCTGAACATGTTTACATATGGGCGCTGTAAACTTCAAAACATAGACACAAACTCTATATTGCAGCCTCAAGCTTGGGGGTCATAACTCTAATTCAAGCCAATTATAGGGATCAAAACTCTATATGCAAGCCAATTATAATGGTCAAAACTCTATATTCAAGCCAATTATAGGGGTCAAAACTCTACATTCAAGCCAATTATAGGGGTCGAAACTCTATATTAAAACCAATTATAGGGGTCAAAACTCACTCTACATTCAAACCAATTATAGGGGTAGAAACTCTACATTCAAACCAATTATAGGGGTCAAAACTCTACATTCAAGCCAATTATAATGGTCAAAACTCTATATTCAAGCCAATTATAGGGGTCAAAACTCTACATTCAAGCCAATTATAGGGGTCGAAACTCTACATTCAAGCCAATTATAGGGGTCAAAACTCTATATTCAAGCCAATTATAGGGGTCAAAGTTCTACATTCAAACCAATTATAGGGGTCGAATCTCTATATTAAAACCAATTATAGGGGTCAAAACTCTACATTCAAACCAATTATAGGGGGGTCAAAACTCTACATTCAAGCCAATTATAGGGATCGAAACTCTACATTCAAGCCAATTATAGGGGTCGAAACACTACACTCAAGCCAATTATAGGGATTGAAACTCTGCATTAAAACAAAATATAGGGGTCGAAACTCTACATTCAAACCAATTAAAGGGGTCGAAACTCTACATTCAAGCCAATTAAATAGGTCAAAACTCTACTTCAAGCCAATTATAGGGTTAAAAAATCTACATTCAAGCCAATTATAGGGGTCGAAACTCTATATTCAAGCCAGTTATAGGGGTCAAAACTCTATATGTCGAAACTCTACATTCAAACAAATTATAATGGTCAAAATTCTACATTCAAACCAATTATAGGGGGGGGGGGGGTCGAAACTCTATATTCAAACCAAATATAGGGGGGGGGGGGGGTCGAAACTCTATATTCAAACCAAATATAGAGGGGTCGAAACTCTATATTTAAGCAAATTATAGGGGTCAAAACTCTATAAAAGGGTCGAATCTCTATATTCAAGCCAATTATAAGGGGGTCTAAACTCTATATTCACAAATTATAGGGGTCAAAACTCTTCATTTAAACTAATTATAGGGGTCAAAACTCTATATTCAAACCAACTATAGGGGTCAAAACTCTACATTCAAGCCAATTATAGGGGTCGAAACTCTACTTTAAGCCGATTATACAGGTCGAAAATCTACTTCAAGCCAATTATACAGGTTAAAACTCTACATTCAAGCCAATTATAAGGGTCGAAACTTTACATTCTAACTAATTATAGGGATCAAAACTCTATATTCAAACCAATTATAGGGGGTCAAAACTCTACATTCAAACCAATTATAGGGGTCAAAACTCTACATTCAAGCCAATTATACGGGTCGAAAATCTACTTCAAGCCAATTATACAGGTCAAAACTCTACATTCAAGCCAGTTATAAGGGTCGAAACTCTATATTTAAGCCAACAATAGGAGTCGAAACTCTACATTCAAACCAATTATAGGGGTCGAAACTTTACATTCAAGCCAATTAAAGAGGTCGAAACTCTACTTCAAGTCAATTATAGGGTTCGAAACTCTACATTCAAACCAATTATAGGGGTCGAAACTCTACATTCAAGCCAATTATAGGGGTCGAAACTGTACATTCAAACCAATTAAAGGGGTCGAAACTCTACTTCAAGTCAATTATAGAGTTCAAAACTCTACATTCAAGCCAATTATGTGGGTCGAAACTCTACATTCAAGCCAATTATGGGGATCAAAACTGTATATGTCGAATCTCTACATTCAAACCAATTATAGTGGTCAAAACTCTACATTCGAACTAATTATAGGAGTCAAAACTCTACTTTCAAATCAATTATAGAGGTCGAAACTCTACATTCAAACCGCAGCGTGGTCTAGTGGTAGAGCGTTCACATCTCATGCGGAAGGTCGTGGGTTCGATCCCCGGCCGGGTCATACCAAAGACTTTAAAAATGGTACTAGAAGCTTCCTTGCTTGACGCTCAGCATTTAGAGTTCTATGTCTGGTCGGCGCGGTGTCAATATAATGTGACAGGGTGAGATATCATACCATGTGTCTGCGGCATGATACTCAAGTGTGACAGCGATCAGAATACTGTCTCAAGTAGACACAGTCGCGATATGACTGAAAAATTGTTGAAAGCGACGCTAAACAACATACAGCAACAACAACAATATCTACATGCAAGCCAATTATAGCGGTCAAAACTCTACATTCAAGCCAATTATAGGGGTCGAAACTCTACATTCAAGCCAATTATAGGGGTCGAAACTCTACATTCAAGCCAAATATAGGGGTCGTAGCTCTACATTCAAGCCAATTATATGAGTTGAAACTCTACATTCAAACCAATTATAGGGGGTCGAAACTTTACATTCAAACCAATTATAGGGGTTGAAACTCTATATTAAAACCAATTATAGGGGGTTGAAACTCTACATTCAAACCAATTATAGGGGTTGTAACTCTAAATTCAAGCCAATAACAGGGGTTGAAACTCTATATTAAAACCAATTATAGGGGGGCCGAAACTCTACATTCAAACCAATTATAGGGGTCGAAACTCTATATTCAAACCATTTATAGGGGGTCGAAACTCTACATTTAAGCCAATTATAGGGGTCGAAATTCTATATTTACCAATAGTAGGGATCAAAACTCTACATTCAAGCCATTTATGGGGGTCTTAACTCTACATTCAAACCAATTATAGTGGTCGAAACTCTACATCGTAGCGAATTAAAGGGGTTAAAACTCTACATTTAAGCCAATTATAGGGGTCGAAACTCTATAGTAAAACCAATTATAGGGGTCGAAACTCTACATTCAAACCAATTAAAGGGGTCGAAACTCTATATTCAAACCAATTATAGGGGTCAAAACTCTATATCAAGCCAATTATAGGGGTCGAAACTCTATATCAAAACAAACCAATTATAAGGGTCGAAACTCTATATTAAAACAAACCAATTAAAGGGGTCGAAACTGTATATTCAAACCAATTATAGGGGTCGAAACTCTATATTCAAACCAATTATAGGGATCGAAACGCTATATTAAAACAAACCAATTATAGAGGTCGAAACTCTATATTAAAACAAACCAATTATAGGGGTCGAAACTCTATATTCAAACCAATTATAGGGGGTCGAAACTCTATATTCAAACAATTTATATCAATGTCAAAACTCTATATTTAATGTAAATAAATATTTGACTACACAATGGTATAAGCTCTTAGATTTCATTAAGAATAAAAGCCAAGAGGTACATAGCCTGTAGGTTTTAGGAAGGAGGGGATTGAACCCCGGATTGAACAAGGGATTTAAAGCTTATATTACGTGTCCAGAAAAGCTGGTCAAAGCTCGACATCCCATTTTGCAAAAGAGATAGGGGTCAACCCTCTACATCATATGTCCAAACAAAGAGAGGTCAATACGGTGACACATATAAACTAGCCAAGAGAGTGCACCCTCGGGACTCAATTTTCTGATTAGTTATTAAAGTCAAAACCTTTAAACGCCGCGTTTACTAAGTACTGTTAAAATGTTACTTAGTACGTTTCAACCTTTAAGGAACGAATATTATTCATATTGATGATGCCATGGTGATTATGAATATAATGGCAAACATGTCCATTGTATAAAGCATGTAATATATGTTTAGACGTTTACATGAAATAATAATGGTTTATTCTTTTTCAATAAAATGCATGTATGACACTGCAGCAGGGAATATCTTACAAAAATATAAATATAAATAATGAATGAATAGGGTTTTACGGCGTACCAACATATTAAAGGTTATTCGACGCGAACAGGAAGGAAGATTCCAGGTTCACTCTACATGTACAAAAACAACAAATTAAGATACAGATTAAAAAAAAATACACCAACAAATGAATATGCAGAATGAACCTAAACCCCCGATACCTGCAGAACTGCAGAGTTTCAGCAAATTCTATCATATAACGCAATTAGTCACTTCTTACGACATGCATAAGCCATAGTGATCCTATTCTTGCCATCACTCATGGCTCCCTGGAACCGCACAGGGGTTGATAATTTAACCACAATAGTGAACATGATAAAAAATGATAAAATGAACATGACACCAATTCGGAGGATTCCTACTCCTCTGCAGATATCCACAGTGATTCCATTCTTAGCCGGAACCACACGGGCTAGAAATATAAATGAAAAAAAGAGATGTGCTATCTAAGATTTTTTTTTATCAGACAATAACGACAACTCTGTCACGCTTGCTAATGGCGTTAAAAAGTGACTATACCCTTTGAGTAAGATGCAGTGATATTTAGCGTCATTTGTTATGGCTTCGAGGGCTTACATACGATCATTTATTCTAACCACTGTTTCCTGGGATCCTGGAAGGTTAACCAGTACTCTAGCACAGCCCATCTCCGCAAGTTAATACAAACTTTCCCACTTGAATCAGCAGTGAGAGACGAATGATAATGTCACGCAATATCGTATATCAATCATTAAGGAGATTTCGGCCGGGCGGGGATTGGAACTCACGACCCCTGGATTTGTAGTCAGGCGCGTTAACGACTGAGCTATTCGGGCCCGGCTGGAGTAAGTAGTTCTTTACTATTCTCGGAATACATGTAAGACTACCATCCAATGTTTCTTTTTCTTAAATAAAGCATATATTTAGACATTTGCATGAAATAAATGTGATACGTTTTTAATTAATACAGTGAAAATTTCACATTGCAACATTATACCGGTTGACTTTCAAAATGCTTTATTCAGTAAAGTAAATAACAGAATTATTGATCTTGCGGTAATATCTAACAAAAATTGGAAGATGAATGTTGTACCAATCCAAGATATATTTTTATCAGAAAATATCGACAACTCTAGCATGCCTGTTGATGGGGTTGAAAAGTGACTCTGCCTATAATTGAGCAGTTTTAATAAATTGTTATTCATTTATTAGTCAATCTCGGAATACATGTTAACTCTTATCCAATGATTCTTTTCTTTTTAGAATATTGCTCATACTGGTCTAGAACAGGGGGAGGGAACTTACGTCACACGCATCGCTAAATACGGTGCCGGTACGTTGTTTCAAAAGCTGGTTTTAATGTTTTTTCGTGTCAGTTTTTGATACATTTGTATATGTTATAATTCCAACCGACCGTCTGCCTATCTGGGGGTATAAGAAGAATCTTTTTCACTGATATACAATTCAGTGCGACCTACAAAATTCCCAATTACCTCAAAACAGTTTTAAAAGCGTCATGTCCGGTAACGTTTACATTTAGAATGAACTACTTTTAAGTTATCTGGAATCGTGTTGATCGTACAGATCTATATATCGGTGAAATATATTCCTCTAATACCCAGACGGTCGGTGGGAACTACAAAATATGCACATGTACCAAAAATCAAAACGAAAAATCATTTAACCAACTTTTGAAACAACGTTCCGGTACCGTATTTAGCAATGTGCGTGACGTAGGTTCCCGCCCATGTTATCGACCAGTTTAAGAAACATTCTACATAAGAAAAGAAACATTGGATAGGAGTTTACATGTATTCCGATGTTGACAAATAAAAGTGTGGGTATTGAGTGTGAGAGGTATCACCCTTTTCATTTACCGTATGCCATAGACTAGTTGAAAGCATATCTGTTGTTTTGTTCTTGGGTGACCTACTGATCATTCCTATGAGGCGACCCCTGTTGTCGGTGCATATATGACTATTGTACTTATCATAAGTGTCTGTTTTTTTAATATATAAATGTTATGTTGTGTTGCTGGCTACGTTCTTTGCTTGCTACGTCCATTACTGGCCACGTCCTTTGCTGGCCGCGTCCTTTGCCGGCTACGTCCTTTGTTGTCCGCATCATTTGCTGGCTACGTCTTCTGCTGGCCACGTCCTTTGCTGGTTACGTCCATTGCTGGCCACGTCCTTTGCTTGCTACGTCAATTGATGGCAATATGTCCTTTGCTGGCCTCGTCCTTTGCTGGCTGCATCCTTTGCTGGCTATGTCGTTTGCTAGCAACGTGCTTTGCTGGCCACATCATTTGCTGGCTACATCCTTTGCTGACCGCGTCATTTTCTGGCTACATCCTTTACTGACCACGTCCTTTGCTGGCTACGTCATTTGCTGGCCGCGTCATTCGCTCACCGCGTCCTTTGCTGGCTATGTCATTTGCTGGCCACGTCCTTCGCTGGCAGCGTCATTTGCTGGCTACGTCCTTTGCTGGTCGCGTCATTTGCTGGCTGCGTCCTTTGCTGGCCGCGTCATTTGCTGGCTACGTCCTTTGCTGACCTCGTCCTTTGCATAGAACATCATAATGTTATAAAGTTTCTACATAATATAATAAACTTTCAACAAGATATAATAAAGTTTTGACATAATGTTAAAGTATCTACATAATAAAATAAAGTATCTACATAATGTAATGAAGAATTTACAGAATATAATAAAGTAATCACAAAATGTAATAAACAGTCTACATAATGTAATAAAGTATCTACACAATATAATGGCGTATCTATATAATGAAATGAAGTATTTACAAAATATAAAAAAAATATCCATATAATGTAATAAAGTATCTACATAATGTAATGAAGTAGCTACACAATATAATAAAGTATCCACATAATGTAATGAAGTATCGACATAATGTAATAAACAGTCTACATGATATAATAAAGTATCTACAAAATGTAATGAAGTATCGACATAATGTAATAAAGTATCTACACAATATAATGGCGTATCTATATAATGAAATGAAGTATTTACAAAATATAAAAAAAATATCCATATAATGTAATAAAGTATCTACATAATGTAATGAAGTAGCTACACAATATAATAAAGTATCCACATAATGTAATGAAGTATAGACATAATGTAATAAACAGTCTACATGATATAATAAAGTATCTACAAAATTTAATGAAGTATCGACATAATGTAATAAAGTATCGACATAATGTAATAAACTTTCGACAAGATATAATAAAGTTTCGACATAATATAATGAAGTATTTATAAAATATAATAAAGTACATGTATTTACATAATGTAATGAAGAATCTACATAATATAATAAAGTATCCATATAATGTAATAAATAGTCTATATAATGTAATAAAGTATCTACATAATATAATGATGTATCTACATAATGTAAATAAGTATCTACAGAATATAATAAAGTATCCACATAATCTTATAAAGTATCTACATAATGAAGTATCTACACAATATAATGACGTTTCTACATAATTTAATAAATTGTCTACAAAATGTAATGAAGTATCGACATAATGTAATAAAGTATCTACACAATATAATAAAGTAATCACAAAATGTAATAAACAGCCTACATAATGTAATGAAGTATCTATAGAATATAATAAAATATCGACATAATATACTAATGTATCGACATAATGTAATGAAGTAGCTACAGGATATATTAAAGTATCTACATAATGTAAAAAAGTATCTACATAATATAATGAAGTATCTACACAATAAAATGACGTATCTACACAATATAATGGCGTATCTACATAATATAATGACGTATCTACATAATGTAATAAACCGTCTACATAATATAATAAAGTATCTTCAAAATGTAATGAAGTATCGACATGATGTAATAAAGTATTGACATAATGTAATAAAGTATCTACATAATAAAATAAACAAAGCACATAATATAACGTTGAATGCACATGATATAATAAAGAATGCACATAATGCATATAAAATGGACCACAAAGTTTGACTATGTATTAAGTGTCCCTTTACGCTTCCAAATTTTGTTTTTTGAAAATAGTTTCTATGTGTGTTTTCAAAATTCATTCTTGAGTTCAATTCGAAGTGTATTCTTAAGAATATTGAATACTAACCATTAAATGGAGGTCATTACCGTATGCGAAATAGTAACTCATGAATATTGCCGTGTATAACATTAATTGATTGAATAAACTATTGTCAATCTAGAGTCAAATCATAATTCATAACGCCAAACGGTATCTTCTTACACTCTATCAATACAGTTATCGGAGTGACTCGATTCACAATCCAGTAACGCTTTTGATACTTAATGTAAAGTTTACATTGTAGCGACGGTAATACTCATCCAGTTGCTAATGGAAAATAATGATCTGTATAATGTAAAAGTGACATGACAATCAAATTGTTACTAATCAATTTGTAGGGTATTCAGATTGTATCATCTATCGTTCGTCCGTCTGATATTGGGATAAATACATGTACATGTATATCAAATAATTTGGATATCAAGTAGAATATGTTTGTTTTTAAATAAACATTTTAAAAGGGAATATATCAGGCGGGAAATAACGCGATAAATGTCTTAAAAAATGAAATTATTTTTAAAATGGTTCAAATACATCTCATTATCATTAATAAATAAAACACGAATGGCTTAGTATGTCAAATTTACCAAAATGTGACAAAATCGATATTTAAAGCGGATTCATAAACTTGAAACGAAATCCCCATTCTAAAAATTGACATCATTTAAATACTGCTAGACGACCTTCGAACTCTTTTTAAGATGAAAAATTATGTAAGATGAAAAATTGTTTTATACCTGTATAACGAATCAAATTGAAATAAAAAAATGAAATCACGTGACTAATCTAATACGTCACAACATATGTTGCAGTTTTAAGCGGGAAATCTATTTCAGTTTAACGTTGGCGCGTAGTCCAAGGTAGGAAATCCCTTTTCAATACATTATATTGGCATGTTTGAATGTATAGCATAATGGAAATACGGGGTCAGAGAGTATATAAAGGCATGACACCTTTGGAAAAAATAGTCACAGCCAATTTCAAAATTTTGTAAAATCCTGATAAAAACGCTTTAAGTCGTTTAATTACACTAATATCTCTTTAAATGATTAATTGTCGGTATCAAAGTTTAGCATAATAATATAACATTTGTTAAGAGAACACGCACAATATTTATATGACACGATATTATCGATCGCATTCTTAAAATATACTCGAAAAATGCTGGAAATCTATATTGATAGCATTAGATTAGCACTTTTGATAAATATTAATTACTCTGTAAAACTCTATCTTGCATTCTAGTCCATAATTGAATTTGCATTGAATTCTGTGTATGTAAAACTGAATTGAATAAATATATTTAAACCAAATATTTGTTTAGCTCTTTCGATCATTTCTCGATCTCTCATTCTGCTTATGTCATTAGCTTTCAAACACATTATTCAGGTCCATTGTGTTTCTCTTTAATATACCGCAGGTTGTGCTAACACTTAGTATATTCGCATACTTATTTAAATATTAGAGCGGGCACTAGATCACGTAATTGTCGTTTACCGCTCCCAGCCATCATGTCAACTGGTTGTTATATCATACTTTGTCTACGCCTTACAAGCCTCGCAATCGAACATGACGAGTATTGTAAGAGTCAGATAGTTTCGTTCTGATCTCACAAGAGATTCTTACTGGATTAGAAATCTAGAGGAGGGTTTCAACTAAGAACAAAGAGATTCTATTTGGATAAAAATTAATAAACAGCTATAACACAATGGACCTACGGGATGATGTTTTATTATGCACTCTCAGTAATTGTCACTTACAATATTATTTGCAAATTAAATAAAAATAAAAAACAATTCTGTATTGTTTATAGGAGTTTTTGCCTTAGAACACTGCGCTTAAAACAAGTAAATATCGATTCAAAAACATTTAAACAGAAATAAAGCGACATTTAAATTAAATATTAAATTTTTCTTTTGTAATATTTATTGGATTTTTTTTCATAAAACACAGCGCAAATAACAAGTTAATAGTGGTTCAAAGACAAACAAATAGTGGTATATCACGCAAATGCTCATTACGTGAATGTTAACGCAAACATGGATATACTCACCATAGTGATTTTGTGTACACTTTACTCCGGAGTTCTCTCAAGATGTCAGTGCGATTGCAGAAATAGAGGTTACGTTGTCAGTTACGTATCTATAGGTAAATGTAGTATATGTATATGTAAGAAAATGTTTACAAAGTTATCCGACTTGTGCGGGAGAAAAATACCCCTAAAGAAATTCGCGCTTTTGTTGAGGTCGCCTTTCTACTATCTAAGCAAGATCGCATTCAGTCCTGTTTGGCATTTCTTATCTTTGTTTTAGGTGACGTTATTCAAATTGTTCAGCCCGTGTGGTTCCGGCTAAGAATAGAATCACTGCCGATCTCTGCAGAGGGGTAGGAATCCTCCGAATGGGTGTCATGTTCATTTTATCATTTTTCGTCATGTTCACTATTGTGGTTAAATTATCAACCCCTGTGTGGTTTCAGGGAGCCATATGAGGGATGGCAAGAATAAGACTACTGTGGCTCATGCATGTCGTAAGAAGCGACAATTTGAGTAATATGATAAAATTTGCTGAGATTCAGCAGTTCTGCAGGTATCAAGGTTCTAGGTTCATTCTGCATATTCATTTGTTGGGTTATTTTTTTTTAATCATCTGTATGTTAATTTGTTGTTTTTGTACATGTAGAGTTAACCTGGAATCTTCCTTCCTATTGGCGTCGAATAACCTATAATGAGTTGGTACGCCGTAAAACTATATGCATTATTCATTCAAATTGTTCACGGTAAAATACAGCGGAAAAAAAACATAAAGGCATAAAGGTTGTGGTAAATAATGGTAAACGACCCATTATTATCAAATCTACCTGCCAAATGTTCGAAATACTAATCTTCCAAAATATCATTTTTCTTATTTCACTGACCAAGAGAAATAAGAAAAGCGGAAGTTCCGTTAATTGCCGATCTATTAGTGGAGTCGTTTCGTGAAAAAATTGTGCCATTTTGGAGATAAGCACAAAACTTTGCACAAACATAGAACAAGGTTAACTGCTTATTTTAACACCGGGACCAACTTTCAAAATGGCGGAAAATCCAAGATGACTGCCAAATTTGACAAAATCCATATGTGTCTTTCTATTAACAGTAGTTAAGGATATTTGATAGCTATTTATGACTAATGTTATTAAAACATATTCTAGTTTCTAATGATAAAGAGCAAAAAAACATGATTTGCAAAATACGGTGGGTGGGGTAAATCAATATTAAATGTACATTAATACTAATGTGACCTTATATTTACATTATTTAACACACTTTACCCTGTGAATTAAACGAAATGTTTTCAAGGTTCATGATTACATATAAAAAAGTGTAGGATGTAATAGTATTGAAGTGAGCGATATGAAAAACTACAATATGTATTGTATATATCGTATATTGGTTCAAAATGTAAAACATACTAATATTGCCGGATATGTTTTTATTGTTTTAGTGCTTTGCTGTACCGATTCATATAATTTCTATGCAATACAAGTATCATAACTCAAATGATAAATACAGCTGACACATGTACATATACATATATAAGTCAAGGGTGTTATTGTTAATTGTGTTTGTTGTCTCAAAACTACCAGATACAAGTTGTTGCGTATTCATTATTTTATAAATTTAGAAAAAGCATCATTAGTTTCATGATAAACTTTTTTTAACAGAATGCAGAAAATTATCATAGTCGTTTTATCACATGCCAGTATGTTGGAAGGATCAGCTATATATTCAATCATTGACAAATGCGCCCTTCTACCTCATTCGTCAGTCAGTTAACATCACAGGGCGTCTGTAAACCTTTTCAATCCCGAGCAAACTTCCTTTATTGCTTGTGACCAGCCTCCACCAAATTCAATAAAACAGACCAGGTGTATTCGAATGTACTGGTAGTCAGTTTTGTTTGAAGAGCTTCAAATTGGGAAGTCTTCTTTGAAACAATCCTGGCAACTGGCTTAGAGGTAATGACTGCAATAGTACTCTGGAAAAGATAGATAATGTATCAGAGGGCCAGGTAATTCCTCAAGGTCATCCGCATAAAGGTACACTTTTCGCCTATCAGATGACTGCTTGCGCATTTCATATACTTATGAAAAGTGATTTTGGATTAAGAAACCAAAATACAGATGATGGCAGTAGTAACTTTTTTTCTTGTTTTTTTGCATCACTGCAGAACTTTTAACTGAACTGTTACCTTGATGTTTAGTTTATGCTAATTTATTTTAGCTCAATTGCGATGAAAGCTCAGTGTTCATATGAACCGCTTTCGAGCCCGCTCCCTGGGTAGAACCAGTACTGAGTGTTGTTTAATGAGAGGCATCGGGTCGATCGGGGTAACGAACCTGCAACATCTGGCGTGAGCAGCCAACACTCTAACCATTACGCTAACGTCCCGCTTAATATACAGTGATGTTTTGTCAGGTCGCTGTTACAAAGCAACTTTAGCTTAACAAAAGACTCTTGTTGAACTTTTACTTTGGTTCCTTGTTGACATTTATGACATGATTTTGGTGGACGAGATAGCAAAACATTTATCAAATAGCGTAATTGTAGTGGACAATAAACACATCATTATCTTCTTTTGAACAGACCAAACACTTAAAATACCAAGCTTGTAAAATGAGATGGAGGATGTTGACGTTACTTCTCATATGGGTGGTGTATTATTAGTTAATGGATTTTTGATGGCACTGGGAAAAAAAAGTATAGAGAAAAGGAGCAAATGTTCAACAAATGTCTTAAATTAAGGCCTGAAGTAAATGACCTGTGCGTGACTATGGAAGCAATAGGTAATCCATTTGTAAAGCACTTTGGAAATATGTTGGTATACGACACAGGCGATGATAAAGATTTAGTTAATTACAATTTATATAGCTAGACTACAAAGTAAGATCAGAATTTATATGTAGAGCTCTTGAGTCCCTTCTCTAGATAAAACCAGAATTGTTTTTGAGAGACCAAAGGGTCGAGTTTGGATAAGAAACCTGGCATAAGCGGCCAATGATATTCAAGGCAATACTGCCCCGCTTGTACAGTCTTGTGAGAAAGGCACATAAACACACCAGCTCCTCTCCACCAAGTGAAATATGCGTTTTGGATCACACCTGAAATCCAAACTAAACCTAGTGTACAACTAAGAAAACACAGTATGTTATTCTCGGTGACAAAGTCTAAGCAAAATCCATAACCTGCCAGACAATCCAAAGTTATGGTTAAAATGTGTTATAACTAAGTATAAGAAGAGATCTCTCCGATGTAAGCTGATTGATAGGGAAGGGTGATAGTCTTTAATATGGTCTACGATAGGAAATGGAATACATAGAAAGCCACGTGGAGCTCCAAACGTCCGGGACGCATTTCTCGGGATTGATGACGACAAGAAAGAACTTCTGGCCAGTCTGTACTGTGAATAATAGGTAGTATATGTATTCCAAACAACACAGATATGGTCTGCCACTAAATATATATTAACGGTCATGATAAAAAGCATCTGATACATATGTCCTGGAATTAACCATTGGTTTAAGTTGACAATCTGAGGTCCCTGGCAGCGTTTCATTCATTCACGGTGTGTGTCCAAATTCCATCATTATTTAGTGGGAAAGAAAAACTATAGGTCTGGGGAAACGCTGAACAATAAGGCATTTGAAACTATGTTCACTACTTTCTCTAAATAATCCATAAAGGTGTAATGCCATTTATAGTGTGATTTGTAGTTTAAGTTTACTCTACACTTATCTATTTTCCTTCGATTGCGAAACAAGTTCTTACAACTTACACAAATTACGTTCGAAGAATTCCTGGGTAGAACAAGTACTAAGCATATGCGGAAAAAGTGTCTTGCTCTATGTTTCCACACTTGGCCGTGGTGGACGATGGGTTCAGTACTCTACCAAACGAACAGCTTATCAGGTCTTTCATACCATCATTCAACCCCCCCCCCCCCCCCCCCCCCCCCAAACAAAAAAAAACAGAGTAGGAAAAAATGGAAACCGATCTGGTCGTTACTCTACATGCTGAAAAATGGTATTTCAAAAGATGTAAACGTACACAGGCTAAAGTATTGTGTACATCATAGTAATTAACCAGTAGCTGTTAGATAATTCTAAAATTTAATCTTTAATTTGTTCTAGCATTCTGACTGATACTCAAACATGTCTTTTTTTTTCATAAAATTCAATAAAAACGCTGTGCAAAAGTATAAAATATTATCTAAATAATAGAAATCTTTGCTAATTTTGACAATTTTAATCATAAGTTTGCATTTTTATTTTCTCTTTTAGAGTAATTTGTAGTTATAAAACCATTAGAATTATTAAATATCAGTATAATTTTATACCATTAGTCATAAAATACTGTAAATATAAGGACAAACGTGAAAATGTAAAATTTGGCGCCCATCTTGGATTTTCAACCATTTTGAACGTGGATCTTGGTGTTAATATAATCCGTTAGCCTTGTACTTTGTTTGTGCCAAATTTAATGCTTTTTCAAAAAAGGCACAATTTTAATAATATAGTGCACAATAATTCCCCAACTATATGAACCGAAGACGGTTTTAACCGATTTCTGTGAATCAGGTAAAACGCTGGACACTTACTCATTTCACATTCTTTATCATTTATATACACTCTTTTTTGACTATTGATTAATTGATTGAATATTTAGCGTCATTCGTATGTCATCATACATGCGTTTGCTTACTTTATAAACTGTAGAAATCATGGTATTAATCACAGAAGAAGTGACGACAGAGGTCACTGATGAGTGCTAAACTTGCTAACAAATACACCCAGCATCATTATCCCCTACCCACATCTCCCCATCGTCACAAAATAACAAGTAACAGTGTAAAATATAAGCAAACCCAACGAGACTATTCTTTCACAGATACGGCAACCTACACACGTCATGGATGATGTAAAACACATAAATTCTCAGACATGATACGTTTTAAACAGCTCAACAAACTAATTTGCACACGGAAACCTTTGCATTATCAGTCGCCGCTCTCCATACAGCATATTGATAAATATTTCATACCGGTAATTGAAGCGTGCAAACCGACTCAAATTTCAGATTGAGTGATCGGTTTAAATAATGGATCCATTATTGTTAACCGTTACTTTCACTTTTATGATACAGATCTCTAACTTAAAAGGAATATAATGTATTTATCTATAACAATTTTAATTTTAAAGGAACACGTGACATTGATTTGATTATATTTACGATCACATTGTGTCTCTCGTTCATCCGTTGTTCGTTTATCTGTAGTTATGCTTTAATAACTTCATTAATGGTTCAATAATATTTAGATAAAGTAAAATCGTGGAATTTCATAGATTTAAGTGACCAGGATCGGTCACGTGAGAGGTAAACTGATTGATTGAATTAGTTACGTGTAGAGTCATATTAAATAGGAAAGCCCTTTAAAGGGAATTTATCAGGATTTTTCACAATTTTAAAATTGACTATAAACATTTCCCCCAATATATCATGGCTATATATACCCAACGACCCGGCATTGTCAAAAGGATATGTATTTAAACATGCCAAAACAATATATTGAAAAGGGATTTCCTAACCTGGGCTACGCTCCTATGTTAGACTAAAATAAACATATTTTGTGACATATTAAATGAGTCCCGTGATTTCATTTTGATTTCAATTTGATCCGTCATAGAGATCAACACGTAGAAAAAATGTTTCATCTAAAAAAGAGTCAGAATATCGAAACGAAGGTCGTCTAGCAGTATTTATGTATTGTCTATTTTTAAAATGGGGATTTCGTTTCAAGTTTGCAATTTCAATTTATATAGCGATTTCGTCATATTTAACATAAGAAGCCGTTCGGATTTTATTTTATAATGATAATGGGATGTATCTTAACCAATTAAAAAAAAATATTTTTAAGACATTTATAGCGGTTTTTCTACTGATATATTCCCTTTAATGGACCAAATCGTAAAAGCTACGACTATGACTAGACAATGCTTCAATCTCAAATGGGATCAAGGTAACGCTGAAAAATTAGCCCTGTGTTAATATAAATTTATGTTGTTCTAATCTCTAATATATAAATAAAACCAAAATGTTTGCTAATAAGCAACATCTGAGTTATAATAGGTAAATCATATAAACTCTCAAAGTAAACTAATTATGTATATTAAGAATATTAATCTTGAGTTTTATGTTAAAATTAACCTTTTAATAAAAAAATAAAATCATATTACACAACTACGCTTCGGTACCTTTCCCATTGCAATCGGTATATTGGTATACAAAGAGACCAAATATTTTGTAAGTAGTGTAATTTGAATAGTGTTGAAGATGAAATACATTTCATATTCTGTTGTTCTACATTTGATAAATTCCGTGAATATTTGAACGCAAAAAAAATGGATTGTGGGATACAAATCATTCATATAAAGGTAAATTTGACATAGAATTACAAAAAAAAATGCAAAAATATTCCTCGGAAAGTTTATTTACATCGCGCTTAAAACAAGGCACCTTTAAACATTTGTTTTCATTGCATTGATGGATAAATGTTATTATTCATTTTATTTTATTCTTGGTGTTTTGTTTGCCTTTATTTTGTCTTCAATGTTAAACAATGTCATGTAAGTTTCTTTATATATATGTTGAAGAAATTGCAATTTGGTTAAAATAGTGACTGATAAGCCTTATTAGGCTGAGTATTTCTTAACATTTTTGCTAATGTTGTAAATCTAACGTGTGTTATGCCTGTCACTTTAAACATATGATATACACTATCAATGTCATATATTAACACATTTCAAAGGGACATATGACCATATTTAAATCGTTATTTACTTAATATTTTCAATATCAAACCAGTCTTTATGCCTATGAACTTATTACCGTATGAAAATATAATAGTATTACTATCTGGATGACATTGAGTACTGTTTGATGAAGATATAACAGATGCGTAGTGATACACTGCAACCGATGTTTTTTTTTCTGCATAATTGAATCAACAGAGGACAAACTATGGAAACGAGGCACTTTTAGAACCATTGGTAATATATCCAGTGTTCCATAAGTGCATTTCTCTATTTGTAGAACAGTGTAAAACTAATTGGTGTGACGACCACAGTGAAGATTCATTTGGATTTAAAAATGACGGATAATAAGTTTCGAAATGACACCCTGTTGAGTTCAAAAAGATATTAATCGTGAAACGTATGTCACAGATATGATATAGCAGAAATAGAGGTTTTAAATAATAAAGTGTTTAACTTTTCATTTATAATACTATTGATTGTCGTGATTAACAGAGTCCGTTGGGAATTATCAACTTTCGCAGTTGCACGACTCATTAGGCGGAAAATATTATAAAATTCAAACGGCTCTTTTGAGGCGTGCACTGTGTCGCACTACCTAGATCCATTTTCGTAGATACATTGGAAGCTCAGAACGCCACCAAAAGAAAACAAAAACGCCGACTCGGTTTTATTGCGTCTGTTCATGAGATATAATGAACCCTGCAATAAACCTCAACCCCCACCCCGCTGGCTGAATAGGTATTACAGTAGAATTTCGCTGGCTCGAAGCCGATGGGACTGGACAAATCCGTTCGAGTTAATGGTTATTCGAGGGAAGTATTGTTCAACAATATACCGTACATGTACATGTTTATACCTCAAAATAGCAATTTGGCCGGTGGCATATAAGTTCGATTTTTTGTGGTGTTCCAGCCATCTGAGTTCGGGTCAACGAAGTGTTTACTTCTCGGACACAACTAAATGAAACGTCCATGGTTTCAAAGAATCAAATCTATAACAACACTGAGACAAAGCGGTATGCGATTTTTACGACTGCATCACAGTATATAATACTTTATAAGGTCTCACTACACAGTTGAATTTTGTTCTTTGTTCTATATAAAAAAGGTCTAAGATTTCCATGGTAAAAATAGAATTCTGCGTAGAATTTTTTAAATTATTTTATTTAATGCAGGAATGTATACCCACATAAAAATGCACACTATTTGGTAGGTTGATCAACTTGGTGTAGTGACACCCTGAAATTTTTTTTAAAAAAAAGTCCTCAAATTCTCATAAATACATGCATATGTTGTAATCCTATAAAAGTCACCGTTTTAACCCAAGTAGTGTCTTATTACAGTATATGCTTTGCCAACAGTTGCTCTACTCATCTGCAGCAAGAAATCACAACGACGTCGCGTCAGAAGTTGAAGCTAATAAGTGTAACGTCAAAACGTCGTGAAATGCGAACCTCAGCCATACGTTAATTTTGATTAACTTTAAAAATAACGTGCGTAAACACTTGATTTGATGTTTTATTGTACTATATAATAAGTTTATAACAATACATTGAGCCGATACTATTGATGTCATTCGCAAAAAATAACTGTAAACTTTAGCTCACATGTCAATGGTATGATCGACTTAAATACATTTGCGTAATCTGTAATACGTCTGCATACATACAACGTACAGAGTAATATTTATCGAGATCCTCTATAGAGTACTTTCAAAGTTGATAGATAGTCGTCTACATTCAAATTGAATGTTTTAATTTTTGTTGTTTTCTGTAATATAAAGAATAGATGGTGCTAGGGTGAGGTTTATATATTTACATTCCTTAAAACCGTATTCTCTCAAATACACGCTACGTCAGGTCGATTTAAATATTAGCGTTGTGACATTTTTACTAGAAATCACTAAACTGTTATAACTTTCTTATGCGTTGGAGATTTGCAATTATGTTACCACATGTTGTTCTTTATAAAAACACTATTATGTGATTAAAATGAAATTGATATACGTTTAAAAGGAAACATTATATTTTAGATGTGAAACTTATATGTGTAATTAACAATACATGTTTTTAACCATTTGTGACATTTTTACTAGAAATCGTATTTCCAATTAAACTATTTAATTTCTTTTTCAATTTTACAAAAAAAAACTCATAAATAACAAGAAAACACGTTTTTTAAAATGTGCATACAGTCTTGTTTTGTTGAAAAATAAATTTGTAAAATGACTTTAATACTTAGCCATGTTTTTCTTCATTCCTTTTTTCCCAAAACTCTCATAGTTTTATAAAGTTTAAATTATACTTTTCTATCTGTTCTTTTGTTGTCGCAATCTTTTTTTTTGGACACCATTTCCGTCTGTGTTAGTCTCAACGTCATACGTGTTTTCAAAACGATTAGGCTCTGTTTTCACCCAAAAATCTTTTATTAAATCGTACCAGTTGCTAGTTTCTGTTACATCTCTCACCGTGTTTTTCTGTTGACGCAAAAGCGTTAACGATTTCCCTGACGTATGTGTTACACGATGATCAAATAAAAATATTAAAATTACAAAGAAAATGAAATTATCTTTAATTTGGTATAAAATAATTTATACAATATGATTATTCAACAATATGAACAGTCTATTATTTCCCGCATTACCCTAAAATCGGCGTAAGCCTCAACTTCTGACGCGACGTCAACCACTTTGAACCATTGAGAAAATATTTCAAAACCAAATATTTTACGCGTAAGAATCATGTTACCGTGGAAAAAAGGGGCGTAACTGTGTAATGAGACGTAGTATATAAAACAAGGACTTACAACATTAACTCGTGAGGAGTTATTTGTCTCTGCCAGATTGAATCCCACACAAAAGAGTACTCTGAAAAAAATAAACACCTAAACAGCGTGAGGAAGCATAAAACACAACAGTAGACGTAGATGTCAAATGACCACCAGAGCATCATGGTCAAAATAAATATATGTACAGAATAAATGTAAGACAAATTCACACATATAAAAGAAATAACAGCAAGACATCGCCTTTGAAAGGTCAGTGGCAATATATTCCTTGGAATTGCTTAAATCTCGTTGCCAAGTCTCACTCTTCTCGCGTTGTTACGTCATACCACGTGACAGTGCTAACAAACTATTTATATATAACGATAATATATTATCCTTCTTAGGGAAGTACGTGATATCTTTATTTGTTTACAAATAGTGTAAACAAATAGATATTCACTTATATATACATGCACATAGCCTGCACATATAAAACAAACAAAAATAAAGTAAATATATATTAAAGGAAGCATTTTATGTTATAAGCAGATCAAGTGTAGACAAGATAATGGCTTCATCGGTTGAATGAACAAGTCATTGCCAATAAACACGTTAATGACCCATTTTTGAATATTCTCCCAAGATTCTTTATGATTATTAGATGAAACGTGCAGCTGACAAGTCACAGAAGACAGTTTAACAGATACGAATAGATAACTATATTTAACTCAAGTTATGCATAACTAATCAACATGAATAAGTGATTTGGTACAATTATGAAAAAAGGAGATTGCGGCAACAGCTGTCTTTATGCTGTCTACTTTCGATCCGCCATAAAAGTAGCTTTTAAACGCGGGTGCCGTCAGAATTGCTTTAATTGAGTAACTGTCAAACTATCTGTTGTCAAGTGTTTTGTTAACGCAAGAAAACATGACACCATATACTGGTAAATGTGGTTTAGGATTTCTAGTGAAGTGCGGCATCCAATATCGTGATAAATGACATATGTTGGATATGTTCTTAAATAAACTGGTTTTTACATTGTTTGTATGTTTGCGGTCTGAAATACGATATTTTGTTAATTGTCGCAATGTTTGTTTTGCTCATTACA
This sequence comes from Panopea generosa, assembly GCA_029582155.1. Classification (NCBI taxonomy): domain Eukaryota; kingdom Metazoa; phylum Mollusca; class Bivalvia; order Adapedonta; family Hiatellidae; genus Panopea; species Panopea generosa. The sequence goes on from CM055907.1 coordinate 53,425,060, forward strand.
CGCAATTAGATGATGATGTTTTGAGGAAAAAGATGTGTTCATGTGTTCATTACCTGTTTACTTACAGATCGTACTATTGTGCTAGGTACAATATGTAAAAAAGTAGGACCATTGCCAATTGATTTGATAAACTGTTGATATAGATTGTAGGACAGTAGTTTTACAATGTATGTGTATATAGTTTGTGTGATAATTATTTGAGAAAATGAAAGCAGTGTAAAATGTATAGTTAAAAAGTGCTTCGGATGCTTGTTGTAGGCAAAGGGATTTTGGATTGTGTGTATATTCAAGGACTTATATAGAAGGCTTGGAAACTGGCATCTCTTTACTAAATGTTTATAAAATAGCAGGCGAAGAATAAATAGTTTGACAAATTAATCATTCATATTTCACAAGCAACTGATTTCTTCTTTTACATAACATGGAACTTTATAGGTATATGTGTCCTTAGATGTGTTATAATGTTTTAAACACGCAAAATTATCTTGAATGTGAAATATTGCAATTTGGCGTAAAAATTTAAGTACTTTCTTTGATGCTTTAGTTGCAGTATGCACATTTTGTGATCAAAAGTACTTAAACAATCTTAAACACACTTTAATGGGGAAAATGTCGTTTTGTAGAGAATTTCATTGTGCAAAGAAATAATTTTTTAATTTGTATTTCTGAGATGAATGGACGTGAGGCTATTTGAAACCGATATTTCACGACATTTTGCGTGAATACGCTAGCGTTTGTACCATCTAAATGAGTTGATTTTCCTTCTCTATATCAGTTCTTGCTTTATTTGAGGAGAAGCCGGGCCTGATTAGCTCAGTCGGTTACGCGTCTGACTATCAATCCAGGGGTCGTGAGTTCGAATCCTCCGCCCGGCAACAGTCTCCGTGATGATTGATATACGGCATTGTGTCTCATTATCATTCGTCTCTCATCACTGATTCAAGTGGGAAAGTTATTAGTTACTTGCAGAGTTGGGGTGTGCTTGAGTACTAGTTAATCCCAGGAAACAGTGCTTAGGTTAACTGATCGTCTGTTAGCCCTTGATGGCATAAAACGACGCTAAACATTCAATCAATCAATCAATTATTTATGTGAGGAAAATCACCAATACTATATGATAAATTTTGTATCAGTTTAACGGTTTTTAGTGTTAATATGAAAAACTTCATGTCATTCCGATCCAATATTTTAATGGATGAAAGTTTGGAATGATAAAAAAGTGTTTCCTTCAGACACGTATGTTAGAAACCATGTTTATGTGACATTTCAAAAATTCTAAAATAGTTTCCACCTATAAATGCACAATGTTTGTTGTTTTTAACACTAAATTTGTATCGATATTCGATACATAAAATCATTTTTGTTGTACAAATTATTTTACTTACATGTAACAGATTTTCAAAATTTTGATTTACCGCTTTAAAGATCTTTAAACATAAATGTCCTGCTTCTATTCTATACATGTACCACATAAAATACAATCATAAAATAAAAAAAATATTTAGGCTTAAAAATGTACTCAAAACAAAACGAAAATGTCGTGGCTATCATCAGATGCTTAAGAGGTGCTTCAAATGAATTTTATAAATGTATTAGGTAAATGGTTCTGTTCTAATACATATTGATTTCTATTAATGTAAATTTGAATTAATAAATATGTTTAAACCAAACAATTGATAATAGCTTGAGGAAAGTTTTCACCGTTCGAGAGAGTGTTCTATTAATAATATATTTTTAATATGGTACTTCAAAACTATTTTTCAGTAATTTCATTTTGCAATGACCTTGGAAATACTCCCCCTTTTCCGAAACATTTCATTTCAGTCAATCTAATTTTGGAAATAGTATTTGTAGTCGTCAAGTGGTATACGCATCGATGACGGACCACAGGTCGTTTTCGAACTGCATCTTTCCAATTTTGCCTGATATTTCACTTTTGAAGAAAAAAATATTCACATAGTGTCAATTCGGGTGGGCAGTGCGGGTGAGGAATGACGGTCGGTGATATTTTCAGTATGAAAAAAGGTCTGTCGAAATACATGCATTTTGTGCCGGTGCATTATCATACAGATGACGAACGTATTTCTAATCTGATGTAGGCGACAGCGTTTGTAGTAACTGTAGTTCTTCATTGTTTCAATAAAACATTTTTTTGTAAATTTTTCTTGTTGGACTTCTAGATATTGGCACTGCGTTTCGTATGAATGGACACTTATTAGTGACGCATTTTGCTTATATTACTTTCTAAACTGTTCTCATTCATTAAGCGATATTTTGATTTAATTATTGTCACAATATTTACTGTCACATATTCGGTTTGAAACTTTTCTTTCGGGTTGAATATAATAAACCATAGTCGTCTCATCACCATTAACTTTCAATTTTTAATTAGCTCGCTTTAACGACAAGTTTGTCATCCAAACTATTTGTTTTACGCTGTATCGAGCTTCATCTTTTATGGTATTTCGCTTTTTTCCAACATTGGTTTTAGAGAATCGTTGGTCCGGTGGTAGAGCACAGACATTATGATCGGATGGTCATGTGTTCGGATCTCCGAGAGGGCTATATGAATATGCTTAGTGCTTGTCCTACCCAGAGAGACTTTGAGCGTGATTTGTCTAAGTTGTAAGAACTTGTTTCACAATCGAATTGAAATAAATCGCTCAGGGACGACCAGTGCGAGCAGTATCCACCAACTGCTGCTGCACAAATTGAAATTTTACAATTCATCATCAAATACTTCAACAACACATTGATCCACACACACATAGATATCACACACCTCATGACTTATGTATTTTGCTAACATGCAAAGTAACGACCTACCTTTAATATGGCTTCTAATTTTAAACAAATTTTCAGATTGATTGTCAATCAGTTTGTCTGCAGTGTGCGCTAAAGCAATGCACATTGCACAAACCAGTCTTCTTGATGAATGATTTACGACATTGTGTCTTATTGTCATTCGTCTCTCGCCGCTAATTCAAATGGGTGATGCGGAAAAAAATGTGTGATTGAGTATTGTTTAGCCTTCCAGCATCCCAGGAAAAGTTGTTAGGTTAACTAATCGACTGTTAGCCTTGCATGGCATTACACTGAAGCTTAATATCAAAACAAACAAACATTGCAATAAAACTAGTGAACGGGAGGGAAAGTTAATTGTTGCCCAAGAGAATCCGTTGGATTGTACCAGGTAAATTATATGGTTTATTTAGGAAAACAAGAGAGGTGTTTTAAAGCAACTACTTGCATGCTACTTAGTAATTCGAACTGTTGCATTGAATTTTTGCCAGAAGCAGTACATACAAAGAAAACCCCATTTAAGACTCGGACAAGTGATTTACATTGTAAATATAACGGCATAAAGTGGTGATTAAAACTATAGAAGTAGTGTAAGACTTGACACAAAATCCACACAATCTCGGAACCATGACACTTTTGTTCTTGTTGCTGGTTTTACAGTACGTTTCAAATGTGTTTCTCCACTGCCGATGTGAATTTGGACACAACAAAACGTTTGTATTCGGTAAATTGACTCATTACTTTTTTAAATCCTTTTTTTTTAATAGAAGTGTTTGTCTGTTTTTTATATTGTGTTATTAAAGCATATATCATCCCTGTTATTAATAGTTGTATTCATTTAAAATATACTTGCAAACAACATAGGACAGTTAGGTTGAAGAACGGACCCAACTCATCTGATTGGCCTGTTAAATAGCAATGTTGGGAAAGCCCCATTTGAGCACGTTGATTGGTCAGTTGCTTCAACTGTGAATGACGTCATAGTTTAGTAAGCGTTCAATTGTTATGAATTTTGGATCAGGCATAGGATTTCCTGCTTTTTTATTGGTGGTTAATAGACCTGATTCGGGAGTCTATCAGGTTCTTGGATAAACTACATGTAATAGGATAGATAAGTAACTAAATCTAGGTTAGGTGCTTTCCCTACTGAGTTTACTACATGAGGCTAAGTAATACAATGTAGGTTAGACTCTACTCTGGTATTCTGTTTATCGTTTTTAACTAAAATTTAATAGTGTATGTTTCAATCGCAATATCTCGAACAGAAAAAATATTGGTTCTATTAAGTCTGTATAACGGACCCGATCAGGTCCGTTAAATAGTTATGGTGGTAAAGACACATTTGAGCTCGTTGATTGGTCAGTCAAGCACACGTGTGTCGAAATATCATTAATTTGATTAATCCATAAATAATTAATTATTTTAGGTATCATTGAAAATGGTAAAAACCGAGTTAATATTCATACGGAAGAAGTCCAGCACTGCAATGTTACGTTCCATTGGCACTACGTCGAAATGCAAGAACCGTTCAACATATTCAGAGCAGGTGGGTGATATTAATCATAAATATTATAAAGCACATGAGTATAGTTTGTCCAATGAGAACATAGCACCGTTGAGGTCTCACTACACAGTTGTATTTTGTTCTTTGTATATATAAAATAAGGTTTAGTATTTCAACGGTAAAAAAATCCACATAGACTATTTTTAAAGAATTCTTTTTCATAGCAGGAATGCATCCGTACATAAAAATGCACAATATCTGGTAGGTTGACAAGCTTGGTTTTTAAGAGGGTGCAGCGAAACTTTAAGATATTTTTTAAAAAGAAGTCCTCAGTGATTTCTTATAACAATATATGCTATACCCGTTCTGCGGCAAAAAATCACAACTTCGATGAACTATTTTAAAAATATTTCAAAACCAAATAACATAGGCCTTTTTTAAGCGTAAGAATATTGTGGGGGGGGGGGGGGGGGGGGGGGGGAGGAGCGTAACTGTGTAGTGAGACGTTGACATCAATGTAACTCTTGTTTACACAGCCAGACAATGAATCTTGTGCGACTCACACCACTATTACCTCGCTTGAGTACTCCGGATCTACATATGAAGGAGGTAGAAATAAAATTTAGTTCTCTTTTTCTTCTTTTTTCAGTGCTTTGTACTGAATGGTTTATTTTTTTGCTAGCATGAATTAAATGGTCAGTATTTTAGAAATCACCACTGAAAATTTGATGCTGACACAGCTGTATCAACATTCTAGACAATTTTGTGTCATTTCAGAATTGTTGGTTCGAACCGCATCTAGGGCGAATAGTTGATATATTATTACTCTGGAAATTGATAGGTCTCACAAAAGCATTGAATTTTTTAAAAAAAACTGGTCAAGGTATGCTTTTTTCCCTTTATAATTGCATATCTTGAACCAGTGAAGAATTTGAGCCCAGACACATGCTGCAGAATTTAATGTTCCACTCTGTTTTGGACATAAATGTTACAATGGAGCCCTATGGGAAATGTAATAGTGGTGTGAGACGTAAAGGAATATGAATCTACAGAAAGGATAAACAAACCCAGCTGAATTTCAGAGACACTTAATCGAACTACAGTAGAACTTCGATGGCTTTAACCCGACGTGATTGGACAAAATTGTTCGGGCTACGGGTAGTTCGAGCCAAGTAGTATTCAACACCATACCATACATGTACATATATCTCGAAAAAACGCATTTCGACCGGGACCAGATAAGTGGTTTCGGATAATATATATAGTTCCAGCAATACGCGTTCGGGCAAACGAAGTTTTACTGTATTGTAAGCGGTATATACAGTTTAAGAATATGCATGTCAGGATATTTCATTATTGTGTAATTGTAATGATCACATTAACAAAATCTATAATGAACCACATTTACATACGCATCATCAAATTATAAATAGCCTTACAATAGTTGTAAAATGTGGCTGTTTAATTCACCGGCGTTTCTTTATTCTTTCAGTTTATCTATATAGTTAAATTGAAGAAATTGTAAACAGCTTTAAATAAAAAAAGACAAGTTTCTTGAAAGCTAGTCTAAAAAAAATTTGCTTATATTTTTCTTATTTGTTTATGTGACATGATTACAATCATGTAAGTAAGACACGTGTTGTGTTGTTTTATTAAACACGTGTCAGTTACTGTTTGATATACTAACATGCAGACCGTTTATTTTTCAGTTCGGATTTTGGATAACCGAAGCGAGGTGGACTTTATAATCATGTTTGATAATATAAAGATTGATTACGCTGCTCAAGACGTGTTGAAAACGGAAAACAAAGATATCATTATTTGGGGACAGCGACCTTCGTTTTCTCTAAAGGTATGTAAACGTTTGTACTGTCTAACCTGTTTTAACCATCCAGTCAATGGAAAGGGCAAAAGCGTCCTTTTTAAAGACAGACTATTGCTTAATACAGGTTAATTTGCTCTAAAAGCACAGAAATGGGAAATAGCAACTATGGCTACTTAAGACAAGTGGCTGCTTAACAGGGCTAACCGCCTAAACAGGTTTGACTGTATTCGTTCTCACTAAATGTGTGCACACGTTTGCAAATGTCTTCAAACTCAGACGTAGTTATTTGTGTTTTTTTTGTCACGTGATATATTTTTCAGTGTTCTCATAAAATAATGTTCGAGTACAAGGATTTCAGAAAAAAAGTGGTTAACATAACTGACAGACTGTTAGCCCTCGATGGCATTAAAATGATGCTTTTTTAGACACACATATGTTGATGTTGCGATTGTATTAAGGGTGTTACGTTTTGTTATTTGGAGTGTTAGAATTGTATCAAATACTATCTGCTAAGCTTAAAAGAATGCATATTGAAAAATTCGATTTGCATATAAAATATCCAGAAAACATGCAGCTAGTTAACGTATGAATTTGTTATCAATGAAATCAAAAGACAGTAAAACCTGTGTTAGCGTTCACCTCTATTAGACACCCAGCTGTCTTAAACAGCAACACTTTCTATTTACCCCTTTTATAATATTAGTTCTTGTCAGCCAGTGTATTAAGCAGCCACCTTTCTGTACGAGGTCAATTCTATTTGTTCTGTTGAGTGGCTTTTTAATCTTTTTTTAGATTTGATTATATTAATTCTAAAAGCAGTACATAATTTAAACAGAAACATTTATAAGTTCTAGTTCCTTAAAATTTCTGATTAAGGTTCTGATATTTACTGCTGTAACGATTAAACCAATAAAATATTCATAAACAATCAAGAAACATTAAACAAATTGCATTAAAACTATTCCACAAACCACTACAGAGTTTTCCTGTATTGATTCATTGTCGCAATATTTTGTTCCGATTAAGTTTTAACCTTTAAGATAATTGATTCATGATGTGTATGCATTATGAGGCATGTCCTGATAAACTACATGAACATTTATCAGACCTGTCTCTCCAAGAATACCAAAGCCGCGGCTCTGGAGACGAGCACGTTAGATAACTGCGTAGATTAAGGTAGAATAGTTAATGTTCTTACAAATTGATTGTGGTAGTGAACTTGATTTATTGTTTTCAAGCACTTATTACATTAAACTGGGATTTGTAGTTTAATTTGAAGACCGGGAGTTGCATCAGTTAAGTATCGACCAGAAAGCAATTAAGAATATTTGGTAGATAGAAAGGAGTTTTGTGCATGCTGCGAGAGAGAATGCATATCAGGGTTACTTTTAATCATGTTCAACATGACACAGTTAGTTTGTGAATGCATGCAACAGCTACAATGCAACTAAGTCTCATGCAATGGTGTACTTACCATTCATTCCGGAGTTAAATTTTCTTTTTCGGCACTTTTTTCTGACCGACCCCTTTCTCAACTAAGATAAAATAAGATAAGATAAGATAAAATAAGATAAGTTGATTTTCCCCTATGGCATTTAAGAGCATAAACATATACATATTTAAATGACAGAACATACAGGTATATACAATTTGACAAATATCAGTATTAAATGATAAATACAGTATTCACATGACGATCAAAACAAAAGAAACAACGAAAAAATAACAATAAAAAACAACACTATATATAATCATATGAAACATAATCATGTAACTAACATTACAATAAGTTATTATATTTATTTTACGCTCGATACTTTATAGTTACTTTAAACTTAAACGTACATTGAAAACATTTCGAAAACACAATATCAATGACTGTCACGGGCAACTACAGTCAAGCCTGTGTTAGCGGTCACCTCTATTAAGCAGCCATTTGTCTTAAGCAGTCATGTTTGCTAGTTCCCATTTCTATGTTTTAGAGTCACTTTTGTTCCTTCCCATGACTGACTGCTTAAGACTGTATAAGATGTAAATTCCTATTTTGAGAAATGAAAAAAAAGAACTGAATGATGTTTACACCAAATTTTAGACGAATACGAGAAGATATTTTCATCTAAATTGTGTTAAATCAAGTTACTGTATAAAAAAGAGTGGCAATTTTTCTGTCTGAGTCTATAATTTACATCTTCCCCGGCCTTTAAGGCAATTCGTATTACCATTGCAGTCACAGAGTCTTTGCAGTCTTTATTCCACAACAGAACACATGTGAACATGTCAATCTTCCATGAGGCCTTCAAACATATAAACAGTCTTTACATCAATATGCTAAAATCAATAATACATGAGAAATTTTCCTCAATTTTAGGGACAAGAATATTAATTATGAATGTATTCTTGACAATTCGTGTAATACAAACAGTGATATATTAAAGTCGGTTATGAACTATTTGTTATGAGCCAGTCTGGGCTCTGGCGCTTACTGTTTAACCCATCGCAAATACACAGTTTTGAAATGGTTCACTGATTTTTTTTTTTTTACAATAATTGGAAGACTTTTCCAAATTTTTTGATCCCGAATATTTAAAAGACTTTCTAAACAGTCGGAGAGTATAAGGGGTGTTCATTAAGTATTGGTACAATATGTATACCCATATGTGTATACCCATCAGACACTTGAAATACCACATAGTCTGTTTTGTGTATACCCATCAGACACTGAAATACCACACTTCTGTTGGCAATGGAAGACATTTGCCTGGAAAATACAATCATTTTTAACATCGATTAAAAATGAACACGCAACGAGGAAATTGTCAAATTGACTTACGGCCATTTTTGTATGCAGCCCATAAATACTAGCGACTACTGGCATATATAAATCTTCTTACTGGACAGGTCTGATTCATCACTTTGACGTGACATGTGAACACTATAAATATAATTGATTGTTAGTTTAGTTTAAACTTATTTATTTATTTATTTCGATTGTGAAACAAGTTCCTATAACCTATGCAAATCACGCCCGAAGTCTTCCTATCAAGCCCGAAGTCTTCCTATCACGCCCGAAGTCTTCCTTTCACGCCCGAAGTCTTCCTATCAAGCCCGAAGTCTTCCTATCATGCCCGAAGTCTTCCTATCACGCCCGAAATCTTCCTATCACGCCCGAAGTCTTCCCGAAGTCTTCCTATCACGCCCGAAGTCTTCCTTTCAAGCCCGAAGTCTTCCTATCACGCCCGAAGTCTTCCTTTCAAGCCCGAAGTCTTCCTATCAAGCCCGAAGTCTTCCTATCACGCCCGAAGTCTTCCTTTCAAGCCCGAAGTCTTCCTATCACGCCCGAAGTCTTCCTATCACGCCCGAAGTCTTCCTATCATGCCCGAAGTCTTCCTATCACGCCCGAAGTATTCCTATCACGCCCGAAGTATTCCTATCACGCCAAAAGTCTTCCTATCAAGCCCGAAGTCTTCCTATCAAGCCCGAAGTCTTCCTATCACGCCCGAAGTCTTCCTATCAAGCCCGAAGTCTTCCTATCAAGCCCGAAGTCTTCCTATCACGCCCGAAGTCTTCCTTTCAAGCCCGAAGTCTTCCTATCACGCCCGAAGTCTTCCTTTCAAGCCCGAAGTCTTCCTATCAAGCCCGAAGTCTTCGTATCACGCCCGAAGTCTTCCTTTCAAGCCCGAAGTCTTCCTATCACGCCCGAAGTCTTCCTATCACGCCCGAAGTCTTCCTATCATGCCCGAAGTCTTCCTATCACGCCCGAAGTATTCCTACCACGCCCGAAGTATTCCTATCACGCCCAAAGTCTTCCTATCAAGCCCGAAGTCTTCCTATCACGCCCGAAGTCTTCCTATCAAGCCCGAAGTCTTCCTATCAAGCCCGAAGTCTTCCTATCACGCCCGAAGTATTCCTATCACGCCCGAAGTATTCCTATCACGCCCAAAGTCTTCCTATCAAGCCCGAAGTCTTCCTATCAAGCCCGAAGTCTTCCTAACACGCCCGAAGTCTTCCTGGGCAGAACCAGTACTAAGTATGTTTGCATAAAGTGTCTTGCTCAAGAACACCACCCATAACCGTGACGGAGGATCGAACCCACGACCTTCCGATACTGGGTCAGATTCTTTACCACTATACCACTTTATGTTCTAAGTATACGTAGTATAATCAACTAACTGCAATATATGAATGTATAATAAAATTGATTAATTGAAAGTGCAGAATACAGACAAGAAAAAGAAACGGACTCGGTTTTGTCGAATCTGTCCATGGTTGTAACAAAATTAAGCAAATCCCATCACGAACCCTAGCACACCGGCTTCTTGTTTATTATCAGTATTTTGGTTTCAAGCAACACTGACCGAGTGCCATAATTTCAAGAAACCAGTAACCCTGAACATTCAAAGTTCAGGGAAGCATTTTACGGCCGTCACACATCACGTGAGATTAAGCACATAAACACATTTCATAATAGTCTGTTTTATTTGTCAATTCAGACAACTACAGGAACCGTCTGACATAATGATAAAGTGAAGTAACTAAATTGCGGCGTGTGATCAAGATAAAACAAAAGGAAACATCTCAGATATATCAAATTTACCAATTGTGTTTGTCCAGGAATAAATTGTTGCTAAGCAACCTTATTATTTTTTTTGAAAACTATGTTTGGTTTACAAACTACACGGTAAAGTCAGTTAAATATCGTCTCATTGCTGCACAAAAAGGAGCCAAGTGTATATGAAATAGGAAGGCACTTGGCACCTTTTTGCATAAACGAGAGAGAGAGGGGGGGGGGGGGGGGGGGTATCTGTTATATTATGTTATAAATTCATGAATCGATTTAATGTTTTAAGGTGGTGTTAAGAAATTGTATACATAGGTGTATAACATCAAAGGTCAACCAAAGCGAGATGATATGGCAGTCAGATGGAAATGATATGTCAAGATATAGTTTTAGGCTTATCATCATTTAAAGATGACAGGTCGTGTTCGGGATGTATGTGTGTAGAAGTTTTTTTTTTACCCTCGCGCTTTGAAACTAGTCATTTTGGCGAGCAGGATAAGCTGGTTACGTGGAGAGTTGACAGCACCGGCCGGATCGCTAGTGGCTTGATAAGGCGTTTATTTTCAAAGGTTGATGAGATGTCTAAGCTAGTCGGCTCTTGTAGGTAGTTGATTAAATCGATTCTTAGAAGGTTCCCCGCTGGTTAAATACACCGTCGTTTAGTCTTGGATATGCCGTTTGCCGTTTGTTGTAGCGTTGTTTGTTGAGCTGCTGGTTAATTATTTGCGTTGAAACAGTCATTTTTAGGGTCACGTTAAAAACATAAAAGCAATGATACTTTAAAATAGATGTCTCCACCAACCATCAAAGCAGAGACATCCGTTATTGTAAATTCATTCATCATTCATCGATCATTAGAGAAAGATGGGAATAATCTTTTACAATGATGCCCCATTTTGAAGGCTGTAGCTCCGGTAAACACGTCCTACCGCTTCGATAGCCGCCTGTAGAGTCGTGTTGGGGATAAGATATGGGCGATTTTAATTATGGACTTAGTAATTAAGAAACTGACCAATAGCAAGATAGAAATGTGTTAACCAATCAGGGAAAAAGGCTCAAGGCCATTTTGGGAGTGTGAAAAACAGAACTTGACGGTCAGTTAGAGATAGGCCTTGCTATGGGTAACACGCTAGGTAGAGACAGACCTTAGTGAGTTAAGATGTTAGCTGTAACTTAGAATTTATATTATTGAGATATGTATAAACCAGGGAATAAAATGACTTTAATCCTTTACTTCATATAGACGCCTTTGGATACCTCTAATATAGAAGGCTTTTCAAATATTGGGTGAATTATGTTTATATTAACTGACAGTTTGGAAAACAGTGCAGGAAGTGTTCAGATTGCTCGTTACGAGCAATCTGAACTCTTCCTGCACTATTTTCAAAGGCCTTCTGTGATTGGTGTGGGAAAACGCGTATCTATGGAGTAAAGGCTTAAATGAAATCACTCTGTTTTGAGTGTCTGTTTTGCCACATATATCGATCGTATCAGACATAACGTTCACACTCAGTGTTTTTCTTAGACGTGTTCTGTGCTGCTGATGAATCTTTACCAGGGAAGACAGAAGTGCTGTACGGTCACTTTTCATGCACAGAATCAATAAAACCGGGTCTGGTACACTTTTTTCTTTTGGTTGCACTCTGAGCATTCAATGGGTTCTTTATCAGAGCAGCGAGGGTTGTTGCATGTGTCATTAACTTTTATGAACAGACGCAATAAAACCGAGTATGTTACTTTATTAATTTGGTTGTGTTCTGTGTTACTAAGGGATACTTTCTTCTTTGCAACATATCAGTTCTATAAATTTGAACACGTTTATGTTCATAATACATTGCATGAAGCCGTATTTTTTGATGGGGTAAAATTACTTATTTATAACAAATTAATTTGTAATTATTAACGTTTTAAGAACAAGTCTGTTTCCATAAACGTCCACTTTAGAGGCCCTCCCAATGGGGGGGGGGGGGGGGGGGGTCCCTTTTCCCTGGATTTCTTAAAGTAATGACCGCTGTGCCCTATATCCCTAAAAGTATTTGCCATAGTTCCCAAAAAGTATTTTCCCTCGATCCCTAAAATTAGGCCTTTGATCCCTGGATCTCTGAAAATTATGGCATATATTCCCACAGATCTCTAATATTAAATGGCTATGTTCCCCCAGATCTCCTAAACCCCTGGAAGGGCCTCACTATATATGGGAAAACAGTTGCAAAGTGTTGAAGAACCAAACTCATATACTGAATTGTAACGCCGCAATGAATTTCATACAAATGCTTTTGTTTCTAATTTTATGTCGCTCACTCGTAAATTATTTAAAAGGTTTTTGTAATGTTATACGTTTTCCAATCTCTCATTGTCGGCTGTCTTTAAAGGCAACCATACTGGGTAACATTTTAACTGATCACATGACAGATGTTCTTCAAATAATTAATGCCTGGATGAATTGCTTATGGTATGATATTTCTCAATAATGGGTTCCATATGTTTGGACGTATAATTTGTACAAACTATAATCGTCCATTCTTCGGTTTAAGTTGTATGGATCCATAATCAGGTATCAAGCACCCGAAGGCTGTTTTGTTATTGATATAAACAGAATCAATATATTGAACAAGTTGGCTTTTTTTAAATGAACACAATGGAGATTTTTGTAAATAGGTGATGGGTGGTATGTCAACCAAACGAATGTGGTTTAACGCCATGTCCAACACATTTCAGGTTATATATGGTAGATCTAGTTTTGTCAGTGGAGTCAGACCTCAGAATGAATCTGTGTAGAACCAGCGTTCTTCCGCAAGAAATTGGCAAACTTTCTCACAAAAAGTTTTTCAGCGAGCAGGATTCGAATCTATGGCCTTAGCGATGAGAGGTAAATGATCTTGAGACGGCACCTTAGACCACTCGGCCACGGAGGACCCTTAACCAAGTGACCACCAGGGTTCTGATTCATCAACATTTTATTTAAAAACTTAGAAATATTTAAACAGTCTTGTCTGGTTATTTATATAGTTTATAAATAATATTAAAGAAACCATACGTAATTTTAATGGAATCAGTCTAAAATCATGATCACCTGGCTGCTTTTCTTCGATACAAATTTTTAAGTATTAAAGTAGATGTTGTAACAGGAGGAAGATTTTTAAAATCAAATTTGGGATCAGTTAATTCGCATTCTCATGTAGACAAATCGGAATAAATATAAGATTTTTCATCAACAAATAATTTGAATTTAATACAACTATCATACTTATCACACAAATAAAATGTTAACCCATCTAAGAAAAAAAGTAAATACTGAAATATTTCAGAAAAGCATCCGTGTAAGCATGATGTTAGACTGGTTCCAGAAAAACTATATTTATTTTCATTGAAATTGCTATAGAATTTTCAAGTAACCAATCAAAATGAAGTTAAGTAGAACTTAGCATATTGTGTCATTATTTTTAACATATTTAATGATACATTTTAGACCATTCGAGTTACTACCCAATCCAGTGGTTTTGACGCCTGTCCTGTTGTTACCAACATAAAGACTACGAGGGTACCGTTCTGTTTTAACGACAGCGATATACAAAAGACAAACAACGGGACAAGAGTAGATAAGGTGCCTTTTATATTATATATAATTGTATCATTTAAATGAAGTTATACGCCATTATCAACATATATCAGGTTAAATAAGGCATAATCAGTTTTACTGGTAGAGGAAGCCTTCAGTAAAGTAGAGCAACACTGTCTTTCCGCAAGTAACTGACAAACTTTCTCACATAAAGTTTTTGGAGCGAGCGTATATGTTGACTTAGATTCTTTTCTACATTTTGCAGAATCAATATTCAGAGAGTTTGTATTTAAGGGACACACGATGCTAGTTATTATATTTAAGCCATTTTTGTTTGCTCAGCAATTCAGTTGCTGTGCTTGCTTAATTAGGTATTTGAAATGGGGATGAAATATAAATATAAATAATATACTATTGTTACAGCAGCAGTAGTTACAAGGAGTAAGTTCACCATTGATTTTTGGTCTTTATTTTATAGTACATGTAAATAAGGACAGTTTACATGCTTGTCAGTCATAGAGAAACTGCTGACAAAGTGAAAGTAGACTTCCGAAATCTTGACTTTTTATATTCGTACCCCCGTTCCTAAGCATCGCTTTTTTCTTGATTCACAATTCAAACATGACGATGCTTTCAATATGTTCACAATACATCAATAATGCCATTCAAATTAAAAAAAGGAGCATTAAAATAATGAATTATTTATAACCGCCATAGTGCGACTACCCCACAGAAGCATTTCCTGTTTCCAATGGTGGTGCTATGCCTTAAATAAATAAAAGGAATGAACTACGATAAGAGTCTACATATCAAAGAGAACCTACTGGCACTGTTGTATTTACTTACTTGTTGTTCTGAGTCGGACTTAGCCCTGATTATGTCGAAGTCATTATCATGCTTTGAAGTGTTTATCACCGCCAAATGATCATACGCGACAGGGACTACTTTTTATTCCTAGAATTTCATTTTGTTCATGTATTTAATATAAGTAAACAGAAACCAGTCAAACAAAACACATATAGTGTGGACATTGTATTATGTCATTTTAAATAAATGATGCATGGAATAAACCAAATGCTACCATAATATCAATCAAATGAGGAAGGCGTATGAGTATTTATTAAAGACCGTCTAGCAATACTCGTATTACCCATTTTCAATACATTCCATAATAAATAAGGCATTCGGTTGTTTTGGTTGACGAAGACTTCAGAATGAATCTGAGTAAATCCACAGTCCTGTAGCAAGCAACTAGCAGAGTTGAGAATCGTTTCAGGTAAACGTGCGTACGTCCAAATTTCAAAGGAATTGCCCTAATACATATTCAGAAAATACATTAAATGTCAGGTACATAAAATATCAAGTGGCGCGTTAGCTGCTACGTTCAGTAAACATCGTTGTGTGTTATTTCAATAAGGTTTGAACCCGCATTAATGCATATTAATCAGATTTGCACTTCACGCAGGTGTCCCTGACAGCACCAGCTATACTGTCTTCCTTGATTCACAAGATCATGCACTGGACCTCGGTATTCGTTCTTCATGAAAACCAAACAGGTATGTACGGTAGCTGCTGTACTATATTGAACGCTGGATGTTGTTGATGTTGAATGGTGTTAAGCGTTGGTTTTAACAAGTTTTCAGTCATATCGCGACGGTGTCTACTTGAGACAGCATTCTAAGCGCTGTCACACTGGAGTATCATGCCCCAGACACATGGTAGGATACCCAACCCAGTCACATTATACTGACACCGGGCCGACCAGGCCTAGAACTCTCCTCTAAAAGCAGGTTTCAAGCGAGGAAGCTTCTAGTACCATTTTTAAAGTCTTTGGTATGACCCTGCTGGGGATTGAACCCACGACCTTCCGCATACGAGGCGGACGCTCTACCACTAGACCACGCCGTGGTCTTTGAACGATGGAATATGAAACATTGCTTGTTGAATGGGTTTTATACTACAATGTCTTTTTAACAGTTCAGAAAACGAATAAATATATATATATATCTGCTGTAGAACTTCGTTGACTTGAACGCAGATGCCTGGAACAACACATCGAGCTCGAACCGCTTAACTGGTCCGGGCCGTTTCATATTTCGATGTATGTACATGTACATGTATGGTATGATGTTGAACAATACTTGGTTCGAGCAACCCTTCAGTCTATTCGGAACACCTCGCTCAGTTCTCCAAAGCACGAAAAATGCGAGCAGTGCCCGAGGAGTTCCGAATGCTCTTCAGTCGGACTATTTTTTTTCCATTATGAATTGTGGGACAGGCACGGAATTCCCTGCTTTTTCATTGATGTATACCATGCCTTATTCGTGAGATTTCAGGTACTGGGATAGACTGAATAACAGCGTAAATTATAATTTTGTACTTTTGTAGAAACCGAAGCTGCCTCGTTGGTCGACAACTTGTCAGGATATGGTGTTCTGGTTGTGGTGTACAACGTCGATATGGTTAACAACCTTACAGAAATTCTTATCAACGCATACAATAACAAAGTTTCTAATTTCTTGAAAATGAATATCGTTGTTGCTTGTACGTTTGATTGTATTCGGCGAGTACTTCACGCTGTAAGTATCTGGTTGTACTATATCGCCTAGATGTGCATGGTCTATGTCCCACAGAACAATCATGCACTGTTCTATATATAGAGAGAAATGTACTTCAGGAACACTGAACACATTAACAACAGTTTTAAAGTACATAATGGCAACCCTTAGTGTTACAAAAACCCTTAGTGTAACAATTAGTGTAACAAAATCCATTTTCGTTGCACTAAGGGTTTCCATAGCTAGTCCTCTGTTGGTTCAAATATGCAAAAACATATAGAGTTGACCAGGTTGCTTTTTTTACAATTTCGATGTTTTTGTGACAGCCCTTCATTTTGGACAATTCTGTCCGTTTGTTACAGTGTACCAATACGCATCTTCAAACTACAACAGCTTCATCCAACTGTACTTGATATCATACAAAGTTGGCAAAACTCATTAAAATGTTCCTTTATTCTCATGTGTTTAAAGAAATATGACAATTTTATGTATTTTCAATAAAACGAATGTCCAGCCATTTACACAGCTCTTATATCTTGGGCGCAAGAATCTTGCTACCGTCATGTAAGGAAGGGAGGTAATTCCTGAGTGAAAACACGTTTTTCTTTATTATGTCCAAAATGAGACATACATGTAACACTCGACTGACACACTATAACAACATAAACATAATCATGTAATACACACACACCCTACCCCCAGCCCCACGCACACGCTACCCCCAGCCCCACACAACCCTACCCCCAGCCCCACACACACTGTATGAGTTTTTAGAAATTTAACGGTCATCACTACGTTATTTTTTATTTTACATGTATTTTGCACACTGTTAGATTATTGCTTGTATATTCAGTTGTCAAAAATTTTCAGAAAGTATTTATTATTATTTGTGTATTTTCGAAAATAAAGCTAACCTCAATCTGCCTAAACTTGGAATTTTAGGAGAGGGGCGTGTGAGTGATATATTCGAAATCATACACACACACATGAATTATAATGTTGTATGCTCCAGCAGAGGAATTTTATGTTATATTTTAACCCACTGTTACATGAACGGCAGGTACAAAATACTACGGTTATATAACATCCATTCCTACAAAATGCCCTACCAGAGTAGAGACTGTTTGGGACTTATAATTAATATAGGCCAATGTTATATACACATCTCACTACATAGTTACGCCTCTTTCCCCCTCGGTAACATGATTCTGACGCTTAAAAAAAATGTAATTTGGTTTTGAAATATTTTCAAAATGGTTCATTGTGGTTGTGATTTCTTGCTGCAGATGCGAAGAACAAAGGTTGGCATAGCATATACTGCAATAAAACGTCACTTGTGTTAGAAAGTGACTTTTATAGGATTTCAAAATATGCATGTATTAATTAGCATTTGAGGACTGGTCAACCTACCAGTTATTGTGCATTTTATGTGGGTATACATTCCTGCTATGAAAAAAAAAATCACTTAAAAAAAATTCTAGGTGGAATTATTTTTTTACCATGGAAATCCTAGACCTGATTTTATATAGAACAAAGAACAAAATTCAACTGTGTAGTGAGACCTTTAAAACTCCGATGGCTCGAACCTGACGTGACTGGACAAAATAGTTCGAAGAATTCGACTGGGACTTACCTAAGTGGTTCGAGCTATATCTGGTGTTCCAGCTTTCAGTGTTCGAGCCAACGCTGCTCTATTGTAAAAGTACAGTAGAACCTCGATAGCTCGAACACGACGGGACTGAACAAAATAATTCGAGTTGAGGGTTGTTCGAACCAAGTTTTGTTAAACATCATGCCATTCATGTATAAACATCGAAATAGGAATCGGTCTGGACCAGATAGGTGGTTCGAGTTATATGTTGTGTTCCAGCCATCCGTGTTCGAGCCAACGAAGTTCTACTGCAATTACAATCTCAGATGAATCCATTAATGAATATTGTTGTATGCTAAATGCGAAACTAATGATACGCTATCAAGAACGGTATAACAGGTCTTTAACATTGTTTTACTTTTGTACATTTATCTTATAGGCGAATGAGTATGATGACAAAAACAGTAAAACGCTATTGAAACAGATTTCACGTTGGTTGATTGCATCATATGACCACACCCCGGAAGTCACAGAAACATTACGGTCATGCGCAAATGACATTGACAACGTTGCATATGTTGCATTGCCTGCTGTCCAAGCTAATGACTATGAAAAGGTAGTGGATCTATACACGTATAAATAGTTAGTTGTACTATAGTAATCTGTATATATATATATGTATGTATATATATAGATGTGTTTCAATGTGAGTGTATTGGAAATAAACATTGATATTTTTTAATTTAATTGATTCAGTGATAAAACTGCACTATGATCATTTAACTAGGAATTGTTATTAAATTCTGTACTTTAAGACGGTCAGCTGACACTTACAAGAGCAAGAGACCCATGCTTGACCTCTTCCTTATTGTCCTCTGTTTCAGAAAGTGTGTGTTTATATACCATTAATCACTACCAACTGCTAATTATAATTGCGTTTATTCAGTAGTAAATGAGTAGAATGGGGGAGACTATGTTATTCTATGATTCTCTGGAATGTATGCATGTATTTGTAGTTTTAAATCATTTCTCAAGCATCTTCTGAATAATAAAGTTCGTTATAAAAGAAGAATTGTTTCACAGTTATGTGTTTTTGAGTGTATTAAATCCCATCCTCTGAATTACAAATAGTGACTTGTAACAAGGGTATTAACACTAAAAAGTATATTTAGTATCTTACCTTGTCATTGAGAATCTGTAATACCTACTTATTTTTCAATGAACGCCTACTCATGAACGGCCAGTTTTAGTTTCGAACATAATTAACAACTATGAGTAATGTACTTTTTATGATTACTATGCATATTGACAATGTCCTTGGCTGTGTCCTTTGAATGGTATATATTCTGTTGGTTACTTAAATGACATTGAAGACGAATACCATACCATACTAATTTGCCCATTTTATAATGATCAGAGAAAAGTATATAATACCTAAATATAATTCAACTCATCCAAGCATGTTTAAATTTATTAACCTTCCTAATATTGTCCAAAAACCAATTTAAACAAACTTGCAACTTATTGTATTAAGGGTTTCAAACTCAGGGATACTCGTTTAAGTTTAATGTGGAACATATTGTATTGTTATTCAAATGTGTATTGAGTTTATGCTTAATATAATTAGAATGACTGTTTCTAAATACCAAGATAACACTCTCACAAAAATATCAACTTAATGAAACAATTTTCACGTACCACCATATTTCAACGTATGTATTGATTTTGTGTATATGTATGACAATAAGCTGTAATGCTTAAGTTTAATAAAATATATGTTCTGTTTTGTTCTGTATATTCTTTTCAATGTATGTCTTGTCGTGAAGGTGTAGTATATGATTGAATAAAATCATGATTTCATCACAAACAATATAACAATATTTACTTGTAAAATCGCGTGATACAAAACTCCAAAAAGGATCCTCCACGGCTAAGTGGTCTAAGGCGCCGTCTCATGATCACTTACATCTCATCACTTAGGTTTAGGTTAGACTCCCGCTCGCTCCAAAAACTTATGTGTTGAGAAAGTTTGCCAGTTATTCTGCAGAAAGACGGCGGTTCTACTCAAATTCATTAAGAGGTCTTCCGCTAGTAAAACTGGAGAAACCACATATAACGAATGCGGCGTTAAACCCCATTCAAAATAAATTTCCTGAGAAATATCTGATATATTG
Organism: Panopea generosa; assembly: GCA_029582155.1. Lineage (NCBI taxonomy): Eukaryota > Metazoa > Mollusca > Bivalvia > Adapedonta > Hiatellidae > Panopea > Panopea generosa. The sequence goes on from CM055907.1 coordinate 53,445,631, forward strand.
AATAGATAAAGTCACGCCGGGTTAATCTCAGAGCCACACTATCCAACTACTGTAGGCGATATTCAAAGTTATAGAATATGAATGTAAAGGTTTTTTATTAATGATTTGGCACTTTTAATGATCATTTTGACAAAGGTAATAATGAAATGTCTTTATATAGATATCATACATATATATAACACATTGTGTCATATTAGCATTAACAACTTTGAATTTAATCTTCAGCATTTTCGGGACGACCTACAGAGACTCTTGCTTGAATACAGTATGGCCTATAATGAAAGTTCAGAGACATCCGAGGATATTGTCAAATACATGATAAACACCTTAAAGGAGGTACATCTTTATAAAGTCATTGTTTATAATGTTATTTGTTTTGTACAAAAACAGCATTGACCGATTTGTACTGATTTCGATAAAATTATTTACATCAGTTTTGTATATACACTTATATATATATAATTATGATAAAATCTGATCCACAATCTCAAGCAATACGCACCTATAACAATACATACTTTATACTCTTAAAATGAAACTTGTGAAAACACTGAGATTTTGAAAACTGCACCAGAATGTCTACTTAAGTGCTTATTTAAACTGTTTTAAGAATCAATTTTATCATGTAAATGCAATAATTTTTGTTGATAAATTGTTTGCCTGATAAACATCGGTTTATTAAGTCACTGCAAATTTATCAGGCACATGGTGTCATTATGTATAGCCATGCATTTTGACCTGGACGGAATCTCTATAGGCTGTAACAAAAGTTTGATGCTGATTTTCAATGTCATTAAAATATTTCACCAATGTTTCAATATTTTTACATACACGACACAAAACATGTTTCATGCATTTTGGTTATAATAATGATGCATATAATGCACATAGTACAGTTTTACTTGACACTTGTATATATATCAACACAGTCTCAATAACAAACAACATTTTGATGTTTTTGCCAATAAGTGGAATTGACTTACAATGATAATATGGCGAAAAAAAAATCTTTTATATTTTTGTTGAAAAAAAAAAGAAGAGGAATTTGATTTTTATTTACTATTATATAATTACTGAATGATAATTGAATTAGTGAAAAAAATGTGATTATCTCGACCATGTAAATAGCGTTAACAGTTCATATTAGCTTTCTTAGAAATATTGACATGATAAAGAGAATATCATGTTAGTGTCTGATACCATCAACTTCGTCAGGTTCGGCACGAAAAATCTATGACTCAGCAGAGCCTCGTCCTGTTTTCTTGTAAGCCTCACCTGATAAAGTTGATGATATCAGACACTAACATGATATCCCCTATATCATGTCAAATCAGATTAACATACAACTAAAGACTCATAATGCAGTATTTAATTTATGGGGAACAATTGATAAAATTTATGATAAAAATGAACCAGAAATTTAGTTTAGTCATCTGTGGATCACCTTTCACCGGTAAGGTCGTAGGTTCGAGTCCTGCTCGCTCCAAAAACTTTATGCGAGAAAGTTTGCCAGTTACTTGCGAAAGGACGGTGGTTCTACTCAGTCTGAGGTCTTTCTCCACAAGTAAAACTAGATACGCCATATATATAACACCTGAAATGTGTTGAACATTGTGTTAATCCCAATTCAAAAAAGAAAATTTACGCCACAGGCATGTCGGCCTTGTTTTTGTCATTGTGACCAAGCTTTGCAGTTCTAAATAACCACCAAAAATAATCATACGCCAGGACAAGGACTCCTTTTTATTCGCTGAATTTCATTTTTTTTCATTTATTTTATATAAGAAACAAATCAAAAATTTAAAGAAAAATGTTAATGTCGTCGTGGTCAAGCTTTGCAGTGTTGATCACCGCCAAAATGGGACTACTTTTCATATCTCAAATTTCATTTTGTCATGTATTTAATTTAAGAAAACAGAAAAAAATCAAACAATGAAAATATATTGCGGACATTGTGTTATGTCTTTATTAAAAATGTTAAATAAAATAAAAACAAACGCTACAATAAAAGCAATCAAATTAGAAAGGCGTATGAATATTTATTTAAGACCGGTTACTCACAGTTATTTGTTATTTATAGAAATGGCAAGAAGATATTCATAGTTCATCGAAAGCCTCTCGTTACAAACATTTCAAGTCATTGCTTAATATTGAATCATATCTAAGTTTGAATTTACCATACGAATCGAGAAAGACATTGTCAAATTTTAGATGCTCTTGTCATTGTTTAATGATCGAAAAAGGAAAATGGGTCTTGACAAAACTTAACAATTTCACGATTTTACTTATTTTGTCATAATTTAAATGTAATATGCAATTGAAGACGAGTTTTATTTCTTTTTCGAATGCCAAATTTATGAACATCTTAGACTTCTATACTTTGAATACATCTGGCTAAATTCTAGATTTTTTAAATCTATTTTATACAATTATGTCCTTGTCACACACACATGGTAGTATCTCTATCTCAATATACTTGTTAAATGTTTTTGATAAAACAAAAATGGAATTAAAAAAAAAACACTATAAATGTAACCTAACAAATATTTGTTTACAGTTAATTTATGTTTTCAATTTGTTTGTTCCATTTCACTTGATTGTCGCTCCAATGTTTGTTTACAAAATGTATATGTTTATTGCATTTTGGGCCAGTGGCCTATTTTACAGAATAAAATATGTCTGTCTGGTTACCGGTAATTTTAGAACTTTGATTTTTTCTTTATTTTCAGAAAGCATCGGCCTGGATGCCAGTCAGCAAGTGCAAAGGTCTTAAGATTGATACATTGATGTGGAAGACGCACAACACACGGGCGTTTAATAACGTCGGTTATATCGCGGATACAGGAGAAGTAGTAATGTTTTCTGATTTGTTTCCCAACACGAACTTCGGCTACAATAGGAGACAGTTTCTTGTGTCCACCTTGCACGTAAGAACATATTGTTGACTCACATATATAAAAAGATTCGATTACTTGAGGTCGACTCGGACCCTCACAAATGGTCCAATTTGTAGATACTTCGAGTTTCCGAGGTTGTCAAATTATTGAATGAAAAATATTGAAATCAGGAAAATTACATTATTTTTAGTCTTGCATTTTCAGTTGTCATTTAATATTAAATATTATCTTATATAACATGACCTTAAGTTTCATATACCCAATATATCGCATAGAAGGTGAAATATGTACATGGTTGTCCGGTACCAAACAGTTTCTTCGTGTTAGCTGATATGATCGATGTTTTGAAGCTCGAATGTTCACTGTATTTATATATATAGACATTAAGACATTTTGAGTGAACTGTCCCCCAAAACGCAAACACTTTCTATCTGGGGAGGGGAGGGGGGGGGGGGGGGAGAGAAAATGTAAACAACGACATATATTATGTAGTAAAACATTTTTACTATTACCACTAATCTGTCGATATTAACCCAAAGAATGTATAGTTATGCCTTGGAGCCAATGTCTTCAATGTCGTGATAGCACAAGTTCATTTACTGAAATAGGCAAGAATATAACTTATTAACCTATTATTAAGTAGTCTGCGGTTAAGCAATCAAGCGTTGCCGGGTGTGTATGAATTTGTTCGTTAGGCACATGATATGTCGTCCCTTTAGTAAACCAACTACATTGTATTTGATTTTTGTTCATACAAAAAGTGCTATACTTCAAAAGACCTCTCAGAGCTTTTGGAGATCTGGGGAACTTGGCCAATTATTTTTGGACCGTTACTTTGAGGGATCCGTGTTCAAATGAAACTATGACAAATACATTTGGGGGACTGAGGAACAATGACCCTTATCCAGGGAACAAGGATCCCTGGGAGGGCCTCGCTTCATACCATTATGTGACAAAAGCAAATAAAGTGTTCTACCGTGATCACAAGTCTGAACGCTTCATTTGCATATCATGACATAGAAGAGGTCTGGCGAAAAAAAATTTCTAAGTACGTTGTGTATGTTTAAATACAGACCTTATAACAATACGGACTCAGTTAGTATAAAGGCATGACATTTTTTTAATGATGATTAATGCTATTTTCGACACATGACAGGTAATATATGGCATACTTTATTTTATTGATGAAAGAAATCCTCAAAATAAATCTTGAGTAGAACCAATTACCTGGCAAACTTTCTCACACATGTTGTTTAACCGGGCGGGGTTCGCACCCACGATCTCAGCGACGAGTGATACATAATCATTAATCGACAACACCTTAGACGACTCGCTCGCGAAAACCCATGATCAGATAAACTTGCGTCCTTGTTGTTGTAGACTGGACATTTTTTTCAATTTCCTGATATACTTTATACTCTCTTTGACAAAATAGATCAAACATTTGTTCCCCACGGTCCCCATTTGTTGGGGTTCTATTTTGTTAAACGGTCACTTAATAAGTCACATGATTGTACCTAGCCGTACACGCAAACAAACAAATAACGTAAGAATAGACACAATGTAAGATAACTTGCATTGATGAATATTTGTTGCTATCCTAATAGTTATTCACCAACTTGCTGTTTTATTCAGGTTTTCAAAAATAAGTGACCATCGTACTGGTTTTTTTTAATTTGTGTATGTGTATTTATTTTGTACATCTGCATTAAACAGTATCCGCCATTCGTAATCAAAAGTGAAAGAAATGGAACATGGATTTACGAGGGCATGTGCATGGATCTATTGAAAGAGTTGGCGAAAACTCTGAACTTTACGTAAGTGATCTGTTTAAATTTCTCAGTGTGTTCTAAGAATTCAATTACTTAAGAAAATCATTTCACATTTTATAATTTGACGACATGGTGCGAAGTTGGTTAAACCAACTATGTTTAAACCGTTCCAATGCGGTGACCGTTGTTATACATATACTGAACGGAACAGCTAAATTTCCAACATCTTCTTCAAAATTTCGAGTATCGTTATTAATTTGTATACGACATTAACAGACAACTATGTATTGATTTTACACAACCTAAATATTCTTTTTTATTCAAATCCAAATTTCAAGGAAATTACGTTAATACGTTTTCAGAAAGTACATGTCCATAAAATGTCAGGTGACGGGTTAGCTGTTCCGTTTAGTTTACATTATTTAGTATTAGTTTAGTCAATGTATCGAGTATGTTTATGCTGTTGTGGTGACTGTGTCCTTTGATAGTCTTGATCATATGCGACGCTTGCTTTTCGAAAAGACAAACGTTTGAATCTGGAAGTAAGATCTGGTTGGCTGAAACAAACACACCTCTTAAATGGTTATGTTATAATAAAATTTAAAAATATTTATTTGGACGGAAGTCATGGCAGTTATCTTGTATAAGATCTTTGTTGCAGCAAATATCTTATAATACACAAATAATTAATATAGAAATAAACATCCAAACGATACCTTCTTGAAATACTGTGGAAATCTCCAAAAACAACCAATCAAAAACGTTATCCGATTATCGCTAAAACTATTTTACTTTTGTTCTCGGTCGAACTTGTCAAGACGTTTGTCTTTTAGAAAAGCAAACGTCGCATATGATCAAGACTACGTCATTTGAATGCTGCGTTTTCTGGTGAATATATACTTCCCTTTTGCTGTTTATTACAGATGAGAAAAAATAAACTTTGCATATTTCAGATATAATTTGACTGAGCCAGCTGATAAGAAGTGGGGTTCGCCCGTAGAAGGGGCGAAAACTCTTACTTTTAATGGCATGATAGGGCAACTACAAAGGGAGGTAATACTTATATACATAGTTATTTCTCTTTGTTTACTTGATACTGGGATAAGTGAATACATGGACTAGACATTTGAAAATGTGTGAAATACAGCTCTGAACTGAATGAGGAGTATAGCCATTTTCAACACAAGACATTTTATATATCCAGTTGTATTGGTGGTGGAAGAGCTCAGAAAAAAAACTTGTGTGAAACCATTATCCATCCGCAAGTAATTTGCAAACTTTCTCACATAAAGTAGTTTGGACAGAGATGGGCTCGAACCCACGATCTCTGCGGAGAGAGAGGTAATTAGTTTTTAGAAGACAGCAATTTAGAACACTCTCCCACGTAGGACCTAAACTTTGAAATGGAGCAACAATGAATGGAGTATGTTAATAACTAGCACAACTTCGACAACAATATGCATAATACTGTCAGTTTTCTTGTATATAATCGTACAATTTTTCATTTGAGAGAGGGACGGATCACAGAACCACCTGAATATCTGCTGAATTACAAATTATGCATGTGCACATCTGAACAATAAAACACATGTGACGTAGGATACAAAAAAGCGTTTGAATGAATTATAAGTGTGATCTTTTGTTATGATATACACCGTTTCAAATAGTGAAATTATAAAAGTCATGGTAATTTCATTGTTTTCGGTTGTTTCAAGAAAAAAAATTAATTAGCATACTCATTCGTGGCTTTGTCATACGTGACCATAACATTTCAAGATACTAAAGCTTACTTTTATATATATCCATATGAATGACATGTATGGATGTTTTACAATATATTTCAGGAAATAGATATCGTTGCCTCCGACATTTCCATACAAAAACAGCGCGAAATGGTGATGGATTTTGCTTTCCCGTTTTATTACGGGGACACATCAGTCCTGCTGAAGAAGCCGGACCCCAACAGTGGAAAGTGGAGAACTCTTGTGGATCCCTTTAAATGGCAGGTCCTCGCCGCTATAGGGGTCACGCTTCCGGTTGTTTCACTTTTAGCTTTTGCACTAGAAAAGTATGTGAAGGAGATATGTTTCTTTTTGTTTTAAAACTTTGCCATGAATCATTTTGGTAATAAAACAATAGAGTCAAACCTGTCTTAAGCAGCCAGTCAAGGGAAGGAGCAAAAGTGATCCTAACAGGTTGTTGCTTAATACAGGTTGTTTTGAAAGCATAAAAACGGGAAATAGCAAATGTGGCTGCTTAAGACAAGTCGCTGTTTAATAGAGGTGACCACTAACACAGGTTTTAATGTTTGTGAAAGTGATATTACATAAGACTTTTGATATACTTTTGTTTTGAAAAAAATGTGGAATAATTATTCCTGTACGATGTGTATTATGTATTGAACTCGTCATTGATTTCGTTTGTATGATTGTATTGATATGCTTTTTGGTCTTGAATATTGAATGAAGAACATGTATTTATTATATCTATATATCAATCTATTATGTTTTACAAAATTCTTATAATGTCAAACCATCTCATAGATTTGATAAAATTCGAACATTGAGATTATAAATGAGTTCATTAATACCAAATATGCGTTAATTATGAAACATCTATACTTTATATTTTAATATATTTGCTACTCGTTATGTAATAATTCAATTAACGATTTCATTACGGATAAATTAGAGTAATTTTATCTCAGCTAGTAAATGAAGTCATATGTCCGAATAGTGTCATGGTTACCATAGCAATAGTAAATATCATTTATGTCATGGTATATTTCTATTAACCGTCTGTTTTGTGTCAATTACTAGATTCAATCCCTTCTACACGGACCCCGACAACGCCTAGTTAGCAAAGGAGACGTATGTCCGAATAGTGTCATGGTTGCCATAGCAACAGTAAATATCATTTATGTCATGATATATTTCTATTAACCGTCTGTTTTGTGTCAGTTACTAGAGTTAATCCTTTCTACACCGACCCCGACAACGCCAAGTTAGCAAAGGAGACGTATGTCCGAATAGTGTCATGGTTGCCATAGCAACAGTAAATATCATTTATGTCATGATATAGTTCTATTAACCGTCAATTTTGTGTCAATTACTAGATTCAATCCTTTCTACACCGACCCCGACAACGCCAAGTTAGCAAAGGAGACGTATGGACTTCACACATTTCACGATTCATTTTGGTACATGTACGGGGCTCTGCTGTCTCAAGGCACGTGTTTTGTTTTAAACATAACATATTTTACATCGATTCTGAAACAAATTCTTACAATTTAGACAAATCACGCTCGATGTTTTCCTGGGTAGGTTCAGTACTAAGCACATGCAGAAGAAATGTCTTGCTCAAGACCACTGCATATAGCCGTGGCGGAGGATCTGACCGTTGATACCCCGATTCTGGGTTTGACGCTCTGGCAATGGATCACGCAATGTACATAATTATACCGGGCTGCATGCCCATAGCTATACAGAGGCGAAACGAGATTCTTGCATCGGTGTAATTTGAGAGCCGACCAATGTGAAAAACTTTGTAAATTGCCTTTTTAGTAAGATTTTAATGAATGAAATATATTTATATGAAAAAAAAAACACCTGAACTACTTTTCAATATTCATTAAGATAATTTCAGCATTTTGACAACATTTTGGATAAATTCAAACACACACTATATTGCTCTTAACACAATTGTTTGTAATCTAGTAAAAATATTATAATGCCCTATATCGACATTTTGATAATGCTTGATTTCAGTCGATGTGTTTTTAAAGTTCTTTCTCCAAAGAAACGAGCTAAAATTAAAATCGAATTGCAGGTGGTGTGAATCTCCCAGAATCCATTGCTGGACGGACTTTTGTCAGCTGCTGGTGGCTGTTCAGCATCGTCATTGTCGGCACTTACTGCGGTAACCTGATTGCCTTCCTCACCGTCACCAAGGACAGACCCCCATTTAACACACTGGAGGAGATGGCCGAGCTGAAGAACGAATACAGATGGGGACTCCAGGCCGGAACTAATTGGGAATATGTGTTTACCGTAAGTTTTTGAGAAAGAAGACTTTAGTAATATTATGCTCTTATATATTTTAAATCGGAAAACAATTATTGAAACTGGAAGTTTAGTTTCGCGTTATGCCATCGAGGGCCAACATACGATTAGTTAACATAACCACTCTTTCCTGGGATCCTGGAACGTTAACCAGTATTCAGTGCACTCATCAACTCAAGTAATTGATAACGACCCCACTTGAACTTTCATAAAGCCGCCCATTTATGCTATATAGTTGTATGTTGTTATTTTTTGTGTTTTTGTTGTTGTTGTTTTTAATGGGTTTAAATCCATTTTCAACACATTTCATGTCATATAAAGCTTATCCAGTTTGTTTTTTTTGGTGAAGGAAGACCTCAGACTGAGTAGAACCACCGTCCTCCCGCAAATAACTGGAAACTTTCCCACACAAAGTTTTTGGAGCGAGCAGGACTCGAACCTACTAGAGGTGAGAGGTAAGTGATATTGAGACAGCGCCTGGGACTACCAGGTCCCTTATAGTCGTATGTAGCCGAGTGTTTATAAAGATTTTGGAACGAGCTGTACTCGAACCTACGTCCTAAGCAATGAAATATTGGCCTATAAGGTAAATGATCTTGAGACGGCGCCTTGGACCACTCGGCCACGGAGGACCACTCGGCCACGGAGGACCACTTGGCCACGGAGGACCACTTGGCCACGGAGGACTACTTGGCCACGGAGGACCCCTATAGTCGTACGTAGCCGAGTGTTTAAGGCACCGTCTTCTAATGCTCACTTAGGCTGAGGTCATGGACTTGAGCCCAGCTCGGTCGAAAATTTAATGTGAGAAAGTTTTGCTAGTTATTTGAGCAAGGACAAAGGTTCTTTGCATATTCATTCTGATGTAATCCTCCATCAATAACACTAGATAAGTCTCTCATGTTTTGAAAATTGCGTTAATTAAACCCCATTTTATGTTATATATAAGTTCGTGATACCAGGAACCGGTACAACCACTGCAAGTTACCGGCAAATTTCCAATATAAAGATTTTGGAACATGCTGTACTCGAACCAGCGTCCTAAGCAATGGTATATGTATCCTATAAGGTAAATGATCTTGAGACGGCACCTTAGACCACCCGACCACGGAGGACCCTTAAAATGGCGACTCCTCTGATCTTCACAATTTCATTTTATGTCTAAAAAAACCCCTATTGCAATGGTTTTATTCATGCAAATCTCTATTATCATTTTTCATGTAAGTGTTACATGGAACTTTGGATGTTGATATTGAGTTTAATTTCTATGAATCAGACGTCCACGAGAAAAGAATTCCGCGCCGTGGGCGACATGCTTGTTGAGTTCAACAAAAGTGACCCATCCGTGATGGCAACAGACTTCTCAGTACAGCTGGCTAACGTACAAAAAGGGTTTTATGGTTGGATAGGTAACATTTATTATTCCATTATTTAAGTTTAACTATTCGTGTTGGTGTTAGTCACACTACTCTAGTCAGACACTTGACATGTGGGTCGGTCTATAACAATTGGTCTCAATGTGCGGATGAGGTGGGCATTTTTTATACTCCTCATACGACCAGAGACCAGTATTTTAAAGGTGTGATCAATGGACGCTGGTGGACCACAGCGTGTGCGAGCTACGTTCAATCATCTCGACTGTACTGTTAATGTTTGGTTGAGCGGAAATGATAGCAGAATAATTCTACATTTGTTTTAACATCATCGTACAAGTTAATGAAATTGAAGTTCGACCTAAAGAGAGACAATGCTTAGCGGTTCATATTTATATAAGCAAATCTACTTTTATTGATAGAAGAAGGCAATTTAACCGATATTAATGTACATGTAGTTTTGAATCAGTTGAATATAAGTTTTTCTTCTTAATAAGCTAAAATGCAATTTTTTTCGAGATAGAATTCATTTATTTTACTTTTATTTTCAGGTGATACTGTCATAATCGAGGTTGAAATGGCAAAGGACTGTAACCTGATGATGATTAAGGAAAGATTTTTACCTCTAAAATATGCCTTTGGGTTTACTAATAACTCGCCACATGCAAGAATATTTTCAGAACAGTAAGTATGGCGCTATCATGTTTGTTCCACTATCTTCAAAAATTATCTCAGAACGCGCAGTGTTTTTCTATATATATATATTTCTACATTATTGTACAAGCTCTCTCTCTCTCGCTCTCTCTCTCTCTCTCTCTCTCTCTCTCTCTCTCTCTCTCTCTCTCTCTCTCTCTCTTTCTCTCTCTCTCTCTCTCTCTCTCTCTGTCTCTTTCTCTCTTTCTCTCTCTCTCAAGTCCTAAACTAAAACTGTTTCTAAGTCCTCCTTTACACATTATCACTATTAAAACACATATATGCTTCAAAACATAGTTAAGACGAGAACTCCCTCTTCCCCCAAACAGCCTACTGATACTTTCCAACCCAAAACTCGACTGTTCGCTTAGACCACCCAATTCGAACTAAACCTACCCTTTCCCCACCCCACCCGTGTACTGCTAGTTGTTATAAGAGAGTGACCTCTCATTAATATACAAAGATCACATTTATCAACGGGTATTTTGTACTTTATTTATATAAGGTGAACATGCTGGACAGATATTCCTATTCATACCCTATTCTCTTGATAGGTCATCACTCATCAAAAGTTTGACCCCTTACTTCTCAAAATATCAAGCTATTAAACTAATAAAATCAATAATTAATGAGTAACTCTGAAACATGTTGGCATGGTTACAAAGCTACTCTACAGAAAACAAAATATTACTTTCTTATCGTAATTTGTCTGACACCCGTCTGTATATACTTTTAAAACGAGGCTCTGAGCAGCCTACCTCTGTCTGTCGGTAGATTTAGAAACCGGAATAATCTGACAATTTGATCACTTGTGAAGTTATGCATATCAAGATGAGAGTAACATTGGCGGCAGTTCTTGAAAAGTCCGTATCATATAAAAACAGCATTTTTTTTAATGTTTCGAACCTTTGGTTTGAAAGTTCAACGTTTCAGATATTGAAACATTAAAAGGAGGCACCGCTGTGACAAGTTACATGTAACACGGACCGGATTTAATCAAAACATCTCGTAGGTGATTGGTTAATTTCGTCAGCAACGGGTCAATTAGACGTTTGGAACAGTTTTTAATTACCGCGTTGTTTAGTAGGTGTATATAAGGTAATCACATAAATCTGGATTGGTCAGTCTTATGTGAGAGTATTTAAAGCAAATTCCGCTACAGTTGTCAGTGCACATTACGTAGATCATGTAAACAGTTCCCTTTGATAATGGCGGTTATAAATAATCCTTGTTTCTTCTTCTTTAAAAATGCATTTTCCTTATTTTGATGCTCATTTTTTATTTGAATGACATTATTAATACATTTTGAACATTTTGAAAGCATTGTCATGTTTAAATTGTGAATTTAGAAAAAAATCGATGCTTGGAAATTGGGGTATGAATAAATGATTTCAGAAGTCTACTTTCACTTTGTAAAAAGTGTACACACTGAGCAGAAAGAAGATCTTATATGACACATGTCCCCTACTTTTCTCATCATTTTCTGGTAATGCAGAAGTTGACAAACAGTAAAATGTGAGTTTTACTTCTTTCATTTGGGTCTCTATGAAAGACACACCTTCAATTTTTTATCATTTACTATTGAATACAGAACAAAAATAATGGTGGGGTTATCCTACATAGAAACTCACCTTCGTGTTCAGTGATGAGCACATCCCCTAAAGCTATTGTACCCGATAAAAACTTAGAAGGAGCGCGCGAAATATTGGTTTCTTGGAGGAGCAAGCAGAACAAGATATATGCCAGTTAGAAGTTAATGACATTCCCTACCTCCATAAACAATTCCATATAACTGTTACATGTGATACATACATATCTAAGTAATAGTTAGTGTTCATTAAGTAATTATTAAATTTTCACTTAATGAACGCTAACTGGCTTAGTGTTAAACGTCATTTGACTGACAGTTTGACGTCATTTGACTGACTCCAGGCGGAGCTACGATGTTGACGTTTGTTAATGCCGTTTCTAAGCATAGCTTGCGCGGCTTTGTTATTTGTAGATGACTCGTTCAGAATTGAATCAGAGCGGATTCTGTGCAATGTCATTCACACGTGCGCAGTATTGACGACCTTCTTAATAATTAAGAACAAACTTAACAATTAAGTTATTGTGTGGGCTGTTTTAATAGAAATGATCGACAATTGAAGCGATTCCATTGGTTGCCAAATGAGGTTAAACACTAAGTACATTTTGTATAAGTTAGAAATTATATGGATTGTTCTACATCATGCAACTACTATCCGGCTTAGATCTACTTTCTCGTTTCTGGAGATTTTTTATTGGCTGGGGAAGTAGATCAACTTCTACTGACGACAATGACGTTATATGTAAAAAGATCTCGTCTCACAACACTATTACATTTCCCATAGGACTCCATTGTAACATTAATGTCCAAAACAGAGTAGAATTAAAATTCTGCAGCATGTGCCTGGGCTCAAATTCTTCACTGGTTCACGATATGCAGTTATAAAGCAAAAAAAGTATACATTGACCAGATTGGATTTTTTAAAATTCAATGCTTTTGTGAGACCTATCAATTTCCAGAGTAATATATCAACTATTTGCCCTAGATGCGGTTCGAACCAATAATTCTGAAATGACACAAAATTGTCCAGAAAGCTGGTATCAGCATCAATTTTTTAGTGGTGATTTTTAAAATACTTACCATTTAACTTATGCTAGCAAAAAACAAACCATTGCAATACAAAGCCCTGGAAAAAGAAGAAAAAGAGAACTAAAGTTTTATTTTTACCTCCTTCATCTGTAGGTCCGGAGTACTCAAGGGAGATAATAGTGGTGTGAGTCCTTCCATGCTGAAATATCTGAAAGATTTTATTGGTTGAGAAAATAGGACAACAGCTCACTCAGTTTAGGTGTTGACTTATTTTTTCAGCCAATGAAATCGCTTTTTTCTATTTAAAAAAAAACACGTCGTATTTTAACTAGAAATTCGCTTTCGTTTTCAGTGACGAACAAGCTCACTAAATCTATTGTACCAAATCGAATAATGGTAGCTTGGAGCGTGTCGGAAGTTAATGAAATTTAGTAAGCAATTCCATTGATAAACGCGTGACCTATACATAGTTATTTTACATAATTTACGGTTCAGGAGTGTAAAATCCATGACATATTTTTGATAATAACCTTGTGTTATATCAATTCCGATTAATCGCTCGTTGTTTTCCGCATAACTCGGCTCTCGTTCAAAAATTGTCGAAGTACTTTCCGACTATAGAAATGACATCGATTTGTCATGAATAAATGAAGTTGTTTTTGAGATGATGATGACCAATGAAAACAAATATGGCCATTTTTTTTTCGTTTCCCATAGAGGTGATCTGTTAAATGAATGGTAAATGTAAAGTTTTCCTGATTAATGCGATAAAATGAATCTTACATTCGTGCTCATTTATTATTGAATTTATCAAACTCGTTGGGAAAAACTATATAATGCTCGGCAGAACCTCGCATTAAAATATATTTTCTAACTCGTTTAATAAATTCAAAAATAAATAACCACGCATGTAAGATCCTCTATGTATTTCTGTATTGTGTTACTGCCAACATCACGTTTTATTTCTTCAGAATGTTATCCATACACGAATCGGGCCTTATGCAAGTTTGGAAAAGACGATGGTGGCCTAAATCGTCCATCTGCGCCGGGGCGGGTAGCATCCCCGAGGCGAAGCCTATATCCATTGTGGACGTGCAGAGTGCGTTTTACGTTGCAGCGGGAGGGGTTGTTATCGGAGCTATTGCGTTTTTAATAGAAGTCATAGTTGGCTACTTCATGAAAATAAAACGTAGACGACCCATGAGTAAAACCTTGGTAGAAAGCGTCTCCCAGAAAGATTTATCAGAAAATAATTTTGAAGCTTTGAAGTGACATGCCTCATGATATGGTTATGGGTATAGTATTGTATGTACATATCGGTACCTTGGTGCAAAAACAGTCTACATTGCATATCAGTTATATAGTTAGACAGTTTTTACTCCGTTGTGAATACATAAAATACTCAAAATGCGCATGGGTTCAGTTCCGAAGTTCATCTTATTTGTAGTGGATATGAAATGTTTTCCTTATCAAAATCAACAGGTGATATATTGTAATACAAATCTAATAAGGAAAATCGATTGTCTTAAATGTGTCGATTTATATCTCAGACTGATAAATGATCACCTGCAGACCAGAGCGCGTCCATGAAGTGAAAATAGCAGACTCCCCTTACCCCCTCCCCCATCCCCCGCCTAACCCCAATAATGGCTTAAACATTATTCTTTTTTTGTATATATTGCTGGGTTAATGTATGGGGCGGACGCTGTACTTTACTGGTTTACCGCTTGTGGGACCGTTATAGGTCTAATTTCACGACCGCCTTCTGTCGTTATTTGTGGGACCGACAGGGGCCCAACGATCAATGATACAAACACGTATTTAAATGTATATTTAACTATTTATATATAAATTTTGGCTTCTTTAGAATTATTATTATGGGTTCTAACTAAAAAGTTTGTATATATTGGTCGCAACATGGGCAGACATTTCGTATACAGGTCCCATATGGGGCCATTATATAACTTATTTGCCCAGTTAAAACCCATCATTGGCGCATATGGTCATGCTGGCTGGGGTATTACGACCGCCACATATCACGTACAAATGTTGTGATAGTTAATACAATCTGGTAATGGGTCTCTTTTGAAGCAAATAACACCTTCAAGAAGTCAAAATAGCACACTCGGGTTTATTGAGTCTGTTCATGAAAGGAAGTGCAATAAGCCTCGCCCCATCAAGTCCTCGACCACCATCTTAAGAAGTGTTCTATTTCAACTAAGCAACGCCCCTCAAGTCCTCAACCACCATCTTAAGCAGTGTTCTATTTCAACTGAGCAACGCCCCTCAAGTCCTTGACTACTATTTTAAGCAGTGTTCTATTTCAACTAAGCAACACCCCTCAAGTCCTTGACCACCATCTTAAGCAGTTTTCTATTTCAACTAAGCAACGCCCCTCAAGTACTCGACCACCATCTTAAGCAGTGTTCTATTTCAACTAAGCAACGCCCCTCAAGTCCTCGACCACCATCTTAAGCAGTTTTCTATTTCAACTAAGCAACGCCCCTCAAGTCCTCGACCACCATCTTAAGCAGTGTTCTATTTCAACTAAGCAACGCCCCTCAAGTCCTCAACCACCATCTTAAGCAGTGTTCTATTTCAACTAAGCAACGCTCCTCACGTCCTCACGCCCTCGACCACCATCTAAAGTAGTGTTCTATTTCAACTAAGCAACGCCCCTCACGTCCTCACGCCCTCGACCACCATCTAAAGTAGTGTTCTATTTCAACTAAGCATCGCCCCTCACGTCCTCACGCCCTCGACCACCATCTAAAGTAGTTTACTATTTCAACTTAGCAACATCCCTCACGTCCGCGACCACCATCTTAAACAGTGTTCTATTTCAACTTAGCAACACCCCTCACGTCCGCGACCACCATCTTAAGCAGTTTTCTATTTCAACTAAGCAACGCCCCTCAAGTCCTCGACCACCATCTTAAGCAGTGTTCTATTTCAACTGAGCAACGCCCCTCAAGTCCTCGACCACCATCTTAAGCAGTGTTCTATTTCAACTTAGCAACATCCCTCACGTCCGCGACCACCATCTTAAGCAGTTTTCTATTTCAACTAAGCAACGCCCCTCAAGTCCTCGACCACCATCTTAAGCAGTGTTCTATTTCAACTAAGCAACGCCCCTCAAGTCCTTGACCACCATCTAAAGCAGTGTTCTATTTCAACTAAGCAACGCCCCTCACGTTCTAGACAACCATCTAAAGCAGTGTTCTATTTCAATAAAGCAACACCCCTCAAGTCCTCGACCACCATCTTAAGCAGTGTTCTATTTCAACTAAGCAACGCCACTCAAGTCGTTGACCACCATCTAAAGCAGTGTTCTATTTCAACTAAGCAACGCCCCTCACGTTCTAGACCTCCATCTAAAGTAGTGTTCTATTTCAACTTAGCAACACCCCTCACGTCCGCGACCACCATCTTAAGCAGTTTTCTATTTCAACTAAGCAACGCCCCTCAAGTCCTCGACCACCATCTTAAGCAGTGTTCTATTTCAACTGAGCAACGCCCCTCAAGTCCTTGACCACCATCTTAAGCAGTGTTCTATTTCAACTTAGCAACATCCCTCACGTCCGCGACCACCATCTTAAGCAGTTTTCTATTTCAACTAAGCAACGCCCCTCAAGTCCTCGACCACCATCTTAAGCAGTGTTCTATTTCAACTAAGCAACGCCCCTCAAGTCCTTGACCACCATCTAAAGCAGTGTTCTATTTCAACTAAGCAACGCCCCTCACGTTCTAGACAACCATCTAAAGCAGTGTTCTATTTCAATAAAGCAACACCCCTCAAGTCCTCGACCACCATCTTAAGCAGTGTTCTATTTCAACTAAGCAACGCCACTCAAGTCGTTGACCACCATCTAAAGCAGTGTTCTATTTCAACTAAGCAACGCCCCTCACGTTCTAGACCTCCATCTAAAGTAGTGTTCTATTTCAACTTAGCAACACCCCTCACGTCCGCGACCACCATCTTAAGCAGTTTTCTATTTCAACTAAGCAACGCCCCTCAAGTCCTCGACCACCATCTTAAGCAGTGTTCTATTTCAACTGAGCAACGCCCCTCAAGTCCTTGACCACCATCTTAAGCAGTGTTCTATTTCAACTTAGCAACATCTCTCACGTCCGCGACCACCATCTTAAGCAGTTTTCTATTTCAACTAAGCAACGCCCCTCAAGTCCTCGACCACCATCTTAAGCAGTGTTCTATTTCAACTAAGCAACGCCCCTCAAGTCCTTGACCACCATCTAAAGCAGTGTTCTATTTCAACTAAGCAACGCCCCTCACGTTCTAGACAACCATCTAAAGCAGTGTTCTATTTCAATAAAGCAACACCCCTCAAGTCCTCGACCACCATCTTAAGCAGTGTTCTATTTCAACTAAGCAACGCCACTCAAGTCCTTGACCACCATCTAAAGCAGTGTTCTATTTCAACTAAGCAACGCCCCTCACGTTCTAGACCTCCATCTAAAGCAGTGTTCTATTTCAACTAAGCATCGCCCCTCAAATCCTCGACCACCATCTTAAGCAGTGTTCTATTTCAACTAAGCAACGCCCCTCAAGTCCTTGGCCACCATCTAAAGCAGTGTTCTATTTCAACTAAGCAACGCCCCTCACGTTCTAAACCACCATCTAAAGCAGTGTTCTATTTCAACTAAGCAACGCCCCTCAAGTCCTTGACCACCATCTTAAGTAGTGTTTTATTTCAACTAAGCAACGCCCCTCAAATCCTCGACCACCATCTTAAGCAGTGTTCTATTTCAACTAAGCAACGCCCCTCAAGTCCTTGGCCACCATCTAAAGCAGTGTTCTATTTCAACTAAGCAACGCCCCTCACGTTCTAAACCACCATCTAAAGCAGTGTTCTATTTCAACTAAGCAACGCCCCTCAAGTCCTTGACCACCATCTTAAGTAGTGTTTTATTTCAACTAAGCAACGCCCCTCACGTCCTCACGCCCTCGACCACCATCTAAAGTAGTGTTCTATTTCAACTAAGCAACGCCCCTCACGTCCTCACGCCCTCGACCACCATCTAAAGTAGTGTTCTATTTCAACTAAGCATCGCCCCTCACGTCCTCACGTCCTCGACCACCATCTAAATTAGTTTACTATTTAAACATAGCAACAGCCCTCACGTCCGCGACCACCATCTTAAGCAGTGTTCTATTTCAACTTAGCAACACCCCTCACGTCCGCGACCACCATCTTAAGCAGTGTTCTATTTCAACTTAGCAACGCCCCTCAAGTCCTCGACCACCATCTTAAGCAGTGTTCTATTTCAACTAAGCAACACCCCTCACGTCCGCGACCACCATCTTAAGCAGTTTTCTATTTCAACTAAGCAACGCCCCTCAAGTCCTTGACCACAATCTAAAGCAGTGTTCTATTTCAACTAAGCAACGCCCCTCACGTTCTAGACCACCATCTAAAGCAGTGTTCTATTTCAACTAAGCAACGCCCCTCAAGTCCTCGACCACCATCTTAAGCAGTGTTCTATTTTAACTAAGCAACGCCACTCAAGTCCTTGACCACCATCTTAAGCAGTGTTCTATTTCAACTAAGCAACGCCCCTCACGTTCTAGACCTCCATCTAAAGTAGTGTTCTATTTCAACTAAGCAACGCCCCTCAAGTCCTCGACCACCATCTTAAGCAGTGTTCTATTTCAACTAAGCAACGCCCCTCAAGTCCTTGGCCACCATCTAAAGCAGTGTTCTATTTCAACTAAGCATCGCCCCTCACGATCTAAACCACCTACTAAAGCAGTGTTCTATTTCAACTAAGCAACGCCCCTCGCGTTCTAGACCACCATCTAAAGCAGTGTTTTATTTCAACTAAGCAACACCCCTCACGTTCTAGACCACCATCTAAAGCAGTGTTTTATTTCAACTAAGCATCTCCTCTCACGTCCTAGATCACCATCTAAAGCAGTGTTCTATTTTAACTAAGCATCTCCTCTCACGTCCTAGGCCACCATCTAAAGCAGTGTTTTATTTTAACTAAGCAACACCCCTCACGTTCTAGACCACCATCTAAAGCAGTGTTCTATTTCAACTAAGCAACGCCCCTCACATTCTAGACCACCATCTAAATCAGTGTTCTATTTCAACTAAGCAACGTCCCTCAAGTCCTCGACCACCATCTAAAGCAGTGTTCTATTTCAACTAAGCAACGCCCCTCAAGTCCTTGACCACCATCTAAAGCAGTGTTCTATTTCAACTAAGCAACGCCCCTCACGTTCTAGACCACCATCTAAAGCAGTGTTCTATTTCAACTAAGCAACGCCCCTCACGTTCTAGACCACCATCTAAAGCAGTGTTTCATTTCAACTAAGCAAAACCCCTCACGTTCTAGACCACCATCTAAAGCAGTGTTTTATTTCAACTAAGCATCTCCTCTCACGTCCTAGATCACCATCTAAAGCAGTGTTCTATTCAACTAAGCATCTCCTCTCTCGTCCTAGACCACCATCTAAAGCAGTGTTTTATTTCAACTAAGCATCTCCTCTCACGTCCGCGACCACCATCTAAAGCAGTGTTCTATTTCAACTAAACAACGCACCTCACGTCCGCGACCACTATCTAAAGCAGTGTTCTATTTCAACTAAGCATCACCCCTCACGTCCGCGACCACCATCTAAAGCACTGTTCTATTTCAACTAAGCAACGCCCCTCACGTTCTAGACCACCATCTAAAGCAGTGTTTTATTTCAACTAAGCATCTCCTCTCACGTCCGCGACCACCATCTAAAGCAGTGTTCTATTTCAACTAAGCAACGCCCCTCACGTCCGCGACCACCATCTAAAGCAGTGTTTTATTTCAACTAAGCAATACCCCTCACGTTCTGGACCACCATCTAAAGCAGTGTTTTATTTCAACTAAGCATCTCCTCTCACGTCCTAGATCACCATCTAAAGCAGTGTTCTATTTCAACTAAACAACGCACCTCACGTCCTAGATCACCATCTTAAGCAGTGTTCTATTTCAACTTAGCAACGCCCCTCACGTCCTCGACCACCATCTAAAGCAGTGTTTTATTTCAACTAAGGATCGTCCCTCACGTCCTAGATCACCATCTTAAGCAGTGTTCTATTTCAACTAAGCATCGCCCCTCACGTCCTAGATCACCATCTTAAGCAGTGTTCTATTTCAACTTAGCAACGCCCCTCACGTCCTCGACCACCATCTAAAGCAGTGTTTTATTTCAATTAAGCAACGCCCCTCACGTCCTCACGCCCTTGACCACCATCTAAAGCAGTATTCTATTTCAACTAAGCAACACCCCTCACGTCTTCACGCCCTCGACCACCATCTAAAGCAGTGTTCTATTTCAACAAAGTAACACCCCTCACGTCCTCGACCACCATTTAAAGCAGTGTTCTATTTCAACTAAACAACGCCCCTCACGTCCTCGACCTCCATTTAAAGCAGTGTTTTATTTCAACTAAGTAACGCTTCTCAGGTCCTCGACCACCATCTAAAGCAGTGTTCTATTTCAAATAAGCAACACCCCTCACGTCCTCACGCCCTCAACAACCATCTAAAGCAGTGTTTTATTTCAACTAAGCAACGCCCCTCACGTTCTGGACCAACATCTAAAACAGTGTTCTATTTCAACTAAGCAACACCTCTCACGTCCTCACGCCCTCGACCACCATTTAAAGCAGTGTTCTATTTCAACTAAGCAACACCCTTCACGTCCTCACGCCTTCGACCACCATCTAAAGCAGTGTTTTATTTCAACTAAGCAACGCCCCTCACGTTCTGGACCAACATCTAAAGCAGTGTTCTATTTCAACTAAGCAACACCTCTCACGTCCTCACGCCCTCGACCACCATTTAAAGCAGTGTTCTATTTCAACTTAGCAAGCCCCTCACGTCCTCACGCCTTCGACCACCATCTAAAGCAGTGTTTTATTTCAACTAAGCAACGCCTCTCATGTTCTAAACCAACATCTAAAGCAATGTTCTATTTCAACTAAGTAACGCCCCTCACGTCATCACGCCCTCGACCACCATCTAAAGCAGTGTTTTATTTCAATTAAGCAACGCCCCTCACGCCCTCGACCACCATCTAAAGCAGTTTTCTGTTTCCGAAAAATAGCGAACGAGCATCGCGATTCTAAGAAACCAGACAAAATCAATACCAAGTCAAAGTACAGAAACGCGCCAATGAAATAAACATAGCAGACTCGGGTTTATTTGGTCTGTCCATGAGGGATAATAAACTAAGCAACGCTCTCACGTCCTCGACCACCATCTAAAGCAGTGTTCTATTTCCGGAAAAAACAATGAAGAGTCTCGCGATTTAAGAAACCAGACAAAATCAATACCAAGTCAAAGTACAGAAATGCGCAAATAAAGTTAAAAAAAGTAGACTCGGAATAATTGTGGCTTTTTATGAGGGGAAGTGAAATAAGCAACACCTCTCACGCCCTCGACCACCGTCTAAAACAGTGTTCTATTTCCGGAAAAAAACCAGCAAACGAGCCTCGCGATTCTACGAAACCAGACAAAATTAACCCTAAGTCAAAGCACAGAAACGCACTAATGAAATGAATATAGCAGACTCGGATTTATTGTGACATTGTTCGTGAGTGGTGGCGAAATAAGCAACACCCCCGAAGCCTCCTAGCATTGACTTAAACCGTGTTCGTTTTAGAAATAATAGCGAGCCTCGCGATTCAAATGATCGAGAAATAATAATGTCCAATACCGATTCAAATATGGAATCGTGTCCATGAAGTGAAAATAGCAGACGAAAGTCTGTGCATGAGTGTTTGTGAAATAAGCAACACTCCTCACGCCCCCTTGCACGCAGGAAATGTCAAAACTGTCACAAAATATAATTAGTTTGAAAAACGAAGTTCAATACTTATTGCATATTAACACACGGTCATTTTTATATATATTTCCACACATTTGGTTTCCGTCTTGTTCCATTCCGTTAAATAATATTAACCGTTGATTTACGTAATGGAACCATACATAATGTAAGGCATTATTTTGTAAACATTGTCTTCAATCTTTGTGACAAACAGTTGAAGGATGATACAGTTACGATAATATGTATATCAATATTTGAATAAAACATTTGTTACATGATTAGTTTTTACTTTTTAGTAAAAAATGAACATTTAACAATGTTGAATATAAGTCACAGAATCACCTTTGAATATAAGATTATAAAATTAAGGATTTGACAAAATAAAAATAAATTTGATTTATGAATGAGAACCCCTTCTGGTGCCCAAACATTTTTTTTGGTCCCGTTTCAAAAAGTGTCAGTCCGTGTGGTTCCGGATAAGAATAGAATCACTGTCGGTAGGAATCCTCCGAATGGGTGTCATGTTTATTTTATTATATTTTGTCATGTTTACTATTGTGGTTAAATTATCAAACCCTGTGTGATTCCAGGGAGCCGTATAAGTGATGGCAATAATAGGATCACTGTGGCTCATGCATGTCGTAAGAAGCGACAATTTGAGTAATACGATAGAATTTGCTGAAACTCGTATCATGGTTTTATGTCCATGCTGCATATTTATTTAGTTGCTATTTTTTTACATCTGTATGTTAATTTGCTGTTTTTGTACATGTAGAGTGAATCTGAAAACTTCATTCCTGTTTGCGTCGAAAAACCTTTAATTTGTTGATACGCCGTAAAACCTTATTCATTCATTCTTTCAAAAAGTATGCAATAGCCACTGCAACTCAACGTTTAAATTACCTCTGATTATTATAAATATATGGTTAATTCAAAAAATAGATTTAATTAATGCACTATACTGATATTTCGAAGTATGGCCCTTTTTAGACTTATTTTAAGGGCAAATAGTAGAAGAGCGTTTACCTGAAATTTTCAGAACTAGCGTGACAAAACAAGTTTATAAAAGAATGTTAAGATATTCCTAGATATAGATTCTACGTATATGTTAGAAGTTATATAGAAAATTACATGTAATTTCTAACCGGCTTAGATGGTGATCTTTCTCGTACGTACGCCGGGCCCGATTAGCTCAGTCGGTTACGCGTCTGACTATCAATCCAAGGGTCGTGAGTTCGAATCCCCCGCCCGGCAACAGTCTCCGTGATTATTGATATACGACATTGTGTCTCATTGTCATTTGTCTCTCACCACTGATTCAAGTGGGAACGTAATCAGTTACTTGCGGAGATGGGGTTTGCTCGAGTACTGGTTAATCCCAGGAAACAGTGGTTAGATTAACTGATCGTCTGTTAGCCCTCGATGGCATAAAATGACGCTAAATATTCAATAAAAAAACAGTATTCTTTCTCGTACATTGGGTGATTTCATTGGCTGATGAAGTCCATATGTAGGTCAATATCTACTGACGGTCATGACATTCTATACAAAATGGAATGTTCTATTTTAAAATTCTGAGCGATTTTATTGGCTGAGACGTTGAACAACTTTTACTTGTAGATAAATATTTCTATATGATTATATATACAGTGTTGTTAGGACTGATTCGATGCACGGACAAGAGTAAAAATTTGAATGGGGTTTAACGCCATTTTCAACACATTTGGCATATTTGGCATATCCAGTTTTACTGATGGAGGAAGACCTCAGACTGAGTCAGATTTAGTAGAATACCGTCCTTCCGCAAGTAACTTGAAACTATCTCACATAAAGTTTTTGGAGCGAGCGGGACTCGAACCTACGACCTTAGCGGTGAGAGGAAAATGATCTTGAGACGGCGCCTTAGACCACTCGGCCACAGAGGACCCCTGGACAGGAGTAAAGCCCATTTCGGCATTTACGTATCGTCGACCTCACGCAAAAATGGTCTGTCTACCGTCTTAGTCTGTATAGACTAGTTTTGGTTTGTCAATTTAACCTTTACAATATTAAGTACAGTCAAACCGGTCATAAGCAGCAATTCACGAGAAAGAGACAACATGACCTTTCAAGTCAGATGGCTGCTTAATACAGGTTGATTAAAACTAAATTTATAAAAAAATAGTAAAACAAAATCGTTACTGTTTAAGACGAGTGGTAGCTTAATAGAGTTGGCCACTTTCACAGGTTTGTAACAAAAGAAGTACGCCATTCACATGTTCTTGAAAAGAAATGAAAAAAAAAACAGAATGAAAATTGAATGCATAATAGACGGAGAGGATACACATTATGTCGTTTAGGGAATTTAAAGTTATGGAAAAAAGTTATATAAAATGAAAATATACGGAATTGACAATAGAAAATTTACCGAATATATATATTTCGATGGAAAAATTGTGAAATTCTGCATATAAAAGATGTTAATTTGTCGTAGCGAAAAATACATATACATGGTTCACAGTTGTTTGTCTGTCCGTTAGAACTATGGGTTTTATACAATTCCAAGCATCGCCTATATTGAAAACCGGTGGTGGTGTAAAAAAACAGCTTATATACAACAACAGCATGATTACAAATGAAGTTTTAGAAAGAACTGAATACGAGTAAAACATGCCGTGTGCTGATCATCCCAACACAACCACTGACGTTATGTGTTCGAACTCAGCTGGGTCAAAAACATTATATGAGAACATTTGCCACTTGCTTGCGGAAGTCCGGTGGTTCAGGCTACTAAGATGTATTATGAAGTCTTCTACCATCAGTAATCTGGATATGATAATCAGCCAGGTTTTGAAAAGAGCACTAGATCATATTAAAAATAAAGTTGTTAGGATGACTCTGAGGCGCCACACGTGACTATATTCACGTCTCATACACCAATTAATTTTGTACTGTTCTACATATAGAGACATGCACTTCTGGAACACTGAATACATACATTACCAATGGTTCTAAAAGTGCCTTATTCCCATAGATAGTCCTCTGTTGGTCCAAAAATGCAGAAAAAAACATGGGGTTTTTCACAATGTCGATGGCACCCCTTCATTTTTGACAATTCTGCCCATTTGTTGAGGTGTATCACTACGCATCTTTAAACTGTTATAGCATCATCAAACAGTCCCAATGTCACCCAAACTTTGCAGAAATCATGAAAATGTTCCAATGTTCCCAAATGCACAAAGAAATATGACATGTTATGCATTTTTAACAAAAAAAATAACCAATCGCTTTACACAGCTCTAATTCCTTGGGCGTAAAAATCTTAAGCTACCGTCATGTAAGGGAGGTAATTCCACCAATGAGACCTTGAAGTGGCATAAATATATATGTATGTATAACGTATACATATTTTTACCGATTTGCCTATATATATATTTGTGTTTGCATAACGTATATATTATATTTTGTTTGCATAACGTATATTTATTTACAGGTGTGCATGACGTATGCATTACCGTGTATATATATATATATTTTTTTTGCTTGCATAACGTATATTTGTGTACCGGTGCGCATAACGTATGCATATTTTGTTTACATATAATATATTTATGTACCGGTGCGCAAAACGTATGTATACTTTGTTTGCATAACCGTTATATATTTTTTCCGATGTGCATATATTTTACATATGTAAGTCAGTTTACCATATGTATTTGTCGAGGGTGTATAGTTTTCACTTAAACGTATATATATTTACAAACAACATATTTAAATTATGTCTTTGAATATAGTCACGTTTGGCGCCTCATAGATGACTCCTCCTACGTATTTAGTACAGGAAAGAACTGTAACTAATTTTGTTATAACTTGTAGTTCAATACATTTGCATATGTTATATATTTTGTTATAATTTAATGTTTATTTGTATATATTGATATTATGTAACATACGTAATAAAATATGTTTAAACTAAACTAAAAAAAACGTATTTAGTAAGGGGGGTCATCTAAACAGAGTGGACATTCGCATACTTTTTCGGCATTTTCACTGGATAATTTGTTTCCAGAGTAATGTCCCTTTCCTTTATTCACAGTCTCCCGACTCAGGCCTATCCAACCATTTATAGCAACTGAACAATTACTAAACTGTGACGTCATTCAAACTTTCAGTTGAAGCAACTGACCAATCAACGTGCTCAAATGTGATTATCCCAACATTGCTATTTAACGTACCCAATCGGGTCATTATTTTACGAATGATTAAAAATAACAAAATGCAACGCACAGATACAAGAACACAATTTAATTAATTGTCTAAGATGTAGGAATTAATACATTTTCACCAATCTAACAAGGCTACCAACAACAAAGTAATTCATTTGTCATTCATAAGGTTGCAAGTAACTCTATTAGACACAGGGTTGACAGCGAAAGGAACAATAACTCAAGTGGGGCCATCAGTAAGTTGTAAGCCCCACATTGATTGTTTGTTCTTTATTCTTTAGTAAATAATTAAAAGTCTGAATGCCTGTCATTCATAGAGAAACCCAAATGAAAGACGTTAAACTTACATTTCAACCTCTGCACTACCAGAATATGGTAAACAAAGTAGGGGTCATGTGTCATATAAGAGATTTTTTTCTGCTCAGTGTGTACACGGTTTACAAAGTGAAAGTAGCCTTCCGAAATCATGTTTTCGTATCCCAATTTCCAAGCATCATTTTTTTCTAAATTCACAATTCTAACATAAATGCTTTCAAAATGTTTACTGGCATTCATATATGTATATAAAAAAAAGCATTAAAATCAAGAAAATTCATTTTTAAAGAAGAACAAACAAGAATTATTTATAACTGCCATTATGCGACTACCCCACGGAATCATTTCCTGTTTCCAATGGTGGTACCAAGCCTATAACGGACGATTCCTCCACCGGAAACAGATAAACTTTTACTACAGAAACTTTGCTAGTAGAACAGAGCGCACTAAACATGTTTTTATCGAATATAAAGATAGCAAGATGGTTTTTTTTTATTAAAACATGAATAGACAGTAATACAAAATCACAAAATGTGAATAGAAAGATGGCGGTATGAAGAAAGATGTGTGATAAGATGAAAGAATACATAAAATATCTTATATTGCTACCAAAACAAATAAAATAATGTGCCATCAACCTCAACATTTTTAACTTGAGTAAAAGTTCTCTAATGACTTTTTCTAGCAAACACGAATTGTGCCTTTTATTGTTTACCCTTTTTATTAAACGTTTCTCACAATTACATACAAGGGACATTGAAAAAGTAACGTATATATTTACACAAGCGATATTCACACTGCATTAGGGACGTAGTATCTGCAACACCAGATGTCGCTATCTCCACACGACTAGAAAGCGCTGTGGTACATACACGTATTTTAACAGGATTTATATTGACATCAACATACAACTTATTAAACTTTTTTTCACGAACAATTACTGTAAAATAACATAAACAAAATACGTATTGAACTTTTTTCATTGACATTAACTTTTTTCAACAATTACCATGAAATTCAAAGCTTAAAACATGTTAAATATAATTACGACACGCATAGTAAATACACAATTAAACCTTTCAAATGCATTTAATCATTATTTGCTTTAACAATTTCAATACCATTCACGTTGTTTGAATATTTATAAATGTCATCTGGCATAAAGGTAACATTCATTCAGTATTGAAGACTTAACTATAACGTGCAATTAAAGAAACCGCATTCGGTTAACTCAATTAGTTTCCAATTAGAATATGGCTAACAAATATGCTTTACAGCACCGGCCGCTTCGTTTTGATTGATAGTATTTTGTTACATGTATTGTATTTTCTTTGAATTCAAATTACTTTTTGAACGACCCTTGTTTATTTAAAAATTTAAAAAAAACTAAGTATTCCGAATGACGTCCAAATCAGCATTAAGCCTAACGATATGTTCAGTTCTCCGCTGCCGGAACCCAATGGTACTCTGTCCATGCAGCTTGTCGGTATCTCATCAATCATCAGAGGCAAGGCGGCGGATAATGGATCAGCATAGTCTTGTCCACAGCTGGTCCCAACAGTTTTGTCAACACATTTCTTGCCCATCATGAACTGGCTGAAATTAAAAAAAACATATTCAATTAGTGTATAGTATTTGACGACAGACAGACAGACAGACAGACAGACAGACAGACAGACAGACAGACAGACAGACAGACAGACAGACAGACAGACAGACAGACAGACAGACAGACAGACAGACAGACAGACAGACAGACAGACAGACAGACAGACAGACAGACAGACAGGCAGGCAGGCAGGCAGGCAGGCAGGCAGACAGACAGACAGACAGACAGACAGGCAGGCAGGCAGGCAGGCAGGCAGGCAGGCAGGCAGGCAGGCAGGCAGGCAGGCAGGCAGACAGACAGACAGCAGATGCACAATAATACACAGACTTACTCGCAGTTCCCTCCACTGGCCGGCTGTCCTATCTTTGTGGCACATGTAATAAACGCTTCAGTTTCAACTTGTTGTCTAACGCACGTATTGGTGTAAAAATCTGAAATGGAACAGGTATGAATGAATTGAGTTCTTAAATTGGACATATTGGATAACTTATATAAAAGTAACGTGACCCTGGGATCGACTAAAAAACTGATTTTACCTTGATTGCACTCAAGCACTCGCAGTTTTTCAGTAAACTTAAACTGTTGTTAACCATACTATCTCAGTTGTAGTTGTTGTTGTATGGTGTTTAGCGTCGCTTTCAACAATTTTTCAGTCATATCGCGACGGTGTCTACTTGAGACAGTAGTCTAAGCGCTGTCACACTGGAGTATCATGCCGCGGACACATGGTATGATACCCCACCCAGTCACATTATACTGACAACAGGCCGACCAGACCTAGAACTTTCCTCTAAATGCTGAGCGTCGATCGACGAAGCTTACAGTACCATTTTTTAAAATCTTTGATATTACCCAGTCGGGGATCGAACCCACGACCTTCCGCATGCGAGGCGGACGCTCTACCACTAGACCACATTGCGATCTGTATAATATCTCAGACACGGTCATGAAATGGCCAAATTGGATGACTAATGTCATCGTCAACATTGACTTATTGGATGGCGTGTGCACTCGTAACACCCGCAGTTTTAATTTTATCTTCGCCAAACTTACACGCTAGTTAGGCCTAAAAAAAAAGGTTTGTTTTCTGTTACATGCCCCAAAAAATATGGGTCGGTAGGTAGGGATTTTTTTTTTTTTTTTTTTTTTTTTTTTTGTCGTTACCACACTCCTTTATTAAATGGAACATCAAAATGAATGAGTTTGTTAGTTTCTATTACATGATTATATATGTCATTTTGGGGGTAGTGGTGTGAAAGTAATATATCTTTTAAATAGTACTTAATTTCAGATATGAATCTGAAATCTGAAGTGGCTATAATAAACCGAGGAAGATGTTTGATATAGGCTATACTGTCTTTGCAAAAATTATGCCTTGCACCGTTTCTGTGAGTCTATATCGTCTAGGCGTATGCAGTGATTATTTTATATTGAGATTACGAGCCTCTAAACGACACAGCGCGCCGGTGCGTAAGAATTACTTCGTTGTGAAAATCACCAAAAAGAGCGCGAAATCCGATGCCGATTTTTTAGACATAAAAACTTTTGAGTCGGCAGCTAAAATATAGGGTCGGTCGGGTAACCGGAAACAAACATCTTTTTTTTTAGGCCTTATATAATCATAATAGCACATGTAAGTTATCAAACTAGCAATATCGGAGAGAACTGGTGGAGTTGAGGGCCTTTAATCGTTATAAAGTATTGTACTTGACCACTATACACTTTATACTTGGTCTTCACGTAACAAACACAATAATTATATTACTATAATATCTCAAACAATTTAGTCTATCCTAGAACCTTATATCTCCCGGAATAACTCCAAAGAAAAAGCAGGTATTTCTGTGCCTGTCCCTCAATTCATAGCAATTGGACGCTTGCTGAACTGTGACGTCATTCAAACTTTCAATTACAGCAACTGACCAATCAACGTGCTCAAATGTGACTATTTATTAGTGTTAGTTTAGTTATTCTATCTTGCGTGAATTCTGACACATACATTTTTCACCAGATCCCTGCAAACTTAAAAATGAGTTATAACGCCAAATAAGTCGGACAAGTTTTTTAACTGACTAAATCTGATAATCAACGATGGCTCTTGAATTGTCACAATTTCGTTATTTAACATTGTGTGCACTCCAGGACCCGCCCGTTTCATATTGATCTTCTCTGACAAACGTCAGCAAATTTGAATAGTATTATTATAACCAAAAAAGCATGGACAAATTATTGAACTTGCCAAATCGGACGTAAATGTTAGAATCTCAGCCACTGGGTCGTCAGAAGGTGCGTTATTTGCATTTGTGTACACTCTAGAATTCACAGTTATTTTTTGATCCTAACAAACATTGCACAGAAGTTCTACAAACATAATATCTTAAAAAAATGCTTGAACTGACCATATCCGATTATTTAAGACAGAGTTATGGCCCTACGCTAATATCAAAGACCTGAACCGCCTGAGTGACTGATATTTTATCGGTAGAAGGAAATGAGATCGTGGTCAACAGAATAACAAAGGTATATAGAAAAAAATCGAAATATAGGCAAGATGATCCCTATAGGAGGCGAAGCCTTCCAAAAATAAAATCGTTTTTTTTAACTGGCTATAATTAATATGGGAGTTATGGTCCCTGAATAATAATAATAATAATAATAATAATATGATAACAATAATAATAATAATAATAATAATGATGATGATGATGATGATGATGATGATGATGATGATGGTGATGATGATGATGATGATGATGATGATGATGATGATGATGATGATGATGATGATGATGATGATGATGATGATGATGATGATGATGATGATGATGATGATGATGATGATGATGACGATAATGATAATAATAATAATAATATCAAAAATAATAGTAATAATAATAATAATAATAACAATAATATCAATAATAATAACAAAAAAAGTAATAATTACTTTATTTTACGATAAAAATGAGTTGGACTAAGTCCAATATTCCCTGAGGTCCTCAACAACACAGTTAAACAAGAACAGCCTTAACAGTGTTAAACATTAATTAAGAAATGATGTCAAATATACTTAT
This sequence comes from Panopea generosa, assembly GCA_029582155.1. Classification (NCBI taxonomy): domain Eukaryota; kingdom Metazoa; phylum Mollusca; class Bivalvia; order Adapedonta; family Hiatellidae; genus Panopea; species Panopea generosa. Next base: position 53,477,080 of record CM055907.1, read on the forward strand.
TGCCAAAGACTATATCTAGCCCAGTAATATGTATATTTATGACATGCTTGCCATGATCTGTTCCATTGAAGATATTAACGTTTAAATTGTAAAAGACTGACTGATTATTAATAAGATCAGGGATGCGATTTCAAATTTCGGCTCCTGAATAAGACAAAGATTTTCTAAATAATTCACAGTTTGGTGTTTGGATATACAACCAATTTTCTGAAGCGGATCTTAAGGTCTCACTACACAGTTGAATTTTGTTCTATATAAAATAAGGTCTAGGATTTCACTGGTAAAAAATAGAATTCCACATAGAATTTTTTTTAAAGTATTTATTTTTCATAGCAGGAATGTATACACACATAAAAATGCACAATAACTGGTAGGTTGTCCACGTTGTTTTTTTTTAAAGAGGGTGCAGTGACACCCTGGGCTTTTTTGAAAACAAATGCTCATAAATGCATGCATATGTTGAAATCCTATTAAAGTCACATTTTTAACACCAGTGATGTCTTGTTGCAGTATATGCTATGCCAATCTTTGCTCTACTCATCTGCAGAAAGCAATCACAGCCACTATGAACCATTTTGAAAATATTTCATAACCAAAGTACATAGGCCAATTTTTTTAAGAGTAAGAATCTTGCTACCGTGGGGAAAAAGGGGCGTAACTGTGTAGTGAGACGTTAAGTTTCGGGCATGTATTTCATGTATGCACTGAAATGAAACTGGATGGTGGTGAAATTCCGTTTATTATTTAGTACATTAGTATTGCTTTTAGATATTTAACTCGAATCATCAACAAATGTGCAATTGGATGTTAAGTGTACTCTAGCAGCCGCAGTATCCATTTATTCTTCATCAGTCTTACACAGTCGTTATGCATGTATATCTAAAACATATTAAGTGACCAACTTTGAATGCCTCAGGTTTTGCATTATTAACAGTGTCTTGTTTAGCACGTATTTCTTTGTGACAGGGGTCCTCCGTAGTTGAGTAGTCTAAGACACTGACTTATAACGACCACTGACCTCTGGTCACTGATACAGTCGTGGGTTCGAGCTCATATCCAAACTATTTTTTGTGAGAAATATTGCCAGTTACTTACTGAAGGACGGTGACTCTATTCAGATTCAGTCAGAGTTAACAGCACTATTGGATAATATACAAAACCATTGATGTCTACCATCATATTACAACTTGCACACTATTGGGTATTTGTAAACTTTTAAGTACCATTAAAGAAAATGGTTTTACCAACAGTTTAACCTGTATACGTCTCACTACACAGAAAAATGCGTTATTCTCTTTGGTATATTTTCAAAGTGGTTCAAAGAGAATATGATATTTTTTTCAGATGTGAAAAACAAAGTCTTGGCTGAAATATATAGAGATGAGACTACACTGGATCCACAGAAACAGAGCTGTATATGATTTTAGGAGGCGGGTGAATTTTGGAACAAACATTGACTGTTTTTAATAAAAAAAAATAAAGTTGCAGATTCCACTATATTTAAAAAAACACAAGCTTGTCAACATGCCAGTTAATGTGTTTTAATCATGATTTTGATCGTTAATCGATTATTTTGTGATGTTTCATTAATCTATAATAAAAAAAGTCATCGAGAGACAACAGACCACCAGTTAACCTAGTCATTCTTTCCTTGGACCTGAAAGGTTGACCAAATCAATAAGCACATCCCATCTCCGCAAGTAACTGATAACCTGCCCACTTTAATCAGTGTTGAGAGACGAATGGATAACAATGAAACGCAACGTCGTATATCAACTATTACGCAGATTGTGGCCAGGCGGTGTTTCAAACTCATGATTGATAGCAAGACATGCTTCCGACTGAGCTTACAGGTCATTGCTCAAATACATTTGATTCCTCTGTAAGCACCAAAATAATACTTACCATTCGGTAATCTCGGACAACGCTGTGAAATATATGTTCGTGCTTCTTTAATAGCCTCTGGTAGTCCCTTTACTATCTCTTTCACTATATCAGCACATTCTTTTGGTGCATTGTCATAGCACATCAGCACCTTCTTAGTTCCTCTGAAACATTCAATTTTAATTCGTATGGTGTCTAGCGTTGCTTTCAACAATTTTTCATTTATATCGCGACGGTGTCTACTTTAGACAGTATTCTAAGCACTGCCACACTAGAGTATCATGTCGCATATCCAGGTATGATACCCAATCCAGTCACATAATACTGAATCCGGGCTGGCCAGACCTAGAACTGTCCTCTAAATGCTAAGCATTAAGAAAGTTTCTAGTACTATTTCTTTCGTATGAACCGGCCGAATATAGAACCCAAGACCATCTGCATGCAAGGCGGACGCTCTACAACTAGACCACAGCTGCGGTTTAAATAATTGATACATTGAAGCATAAAATACATAAAAACCCATCTGAGCAAACTAGGATGTGATGATGAGAGCTTATTAGACTCACATATCGGTTCTGGTCCACCGCCGCACAGACACATGTTAAGGATTCCGCTATCTGGCAGTCGAGAATATAAAACTATTAAAATGTGATGTGATAAGATTGGAACATATTGGAATATATTGGAACATATTGGAAAATCTTAATTAAATGACGACGCGGGCTGTCAATCAAACAAGTCGATAATCCTATCAACGATCGATATTGTTCCCATGTCCACATTTTCCTTAGACAAGCGAACTGTCTCCATGAAAACTTTACATAGTAATACATTTTAATTAACTAGAACATACAACGCCACGTGGTCAGAGTCGCTTTCGCGTCTAGTCGATAAATGTTGATGTATGGTGTTTAGCGTCGCTTTCAACAATTTTTCAGTCATATTGCGACGATGTCTACTTGAGACAGTATTCTAAGAGCTGTCACACTGGAGTATCATGCCCCAGACACATGGTATGATACCCAACCCAGTCACATTATACTGACACCGGGCCGACCAGACCTAGAACTCTCCTCTAAATGCTGAGCGTCAAGCGAGGAAGCTTCTTGTACCATTTTTAAAGTCTTTGGTATGACACGGCCCATAACCTTCCGCATGCGAGGCGGACGCTCTACCACTAGACCACGCCGCGGTCTCAAGTCGATAGATGGGCACGGATGCTTTATGTAAAGATATGGTAGCTTAAAAGCTTTCTCACACCCACCACCCACTCCCCTTTGCCACGTATCAATTCAATTGTTACACTGAGTACAGGGGCGGACCATAGATTTCAGTTTAGAGTGAGTGCACTTCGGGGGCGCAACACAAAATCTGAACGGATGCACATGCATTTCAGTAAAAATATAGTGTTTTTATAAAATATTGGAGTTTAGGGGGTGGGTGGGCATGCGCCACTTTTTAAAGATGGATCCGCAATTGGTGATTGCATGACCACATGGGGATATTACCCTTCAAGTATAATTACTTCCAGAAACATATTTAAGAAGTTATTAACATTTTTGGGGGTAAAATTAGCTTTGAGAATATGAGAAAAACAAGTTGGTTGCTTTTAAAAAGCATACAATGGTTAGGTCTTATAAACGATGTGGCAATTAAAGTGAATGAATGTTTATGTTTGGTTCCTTGTACAGGGTACTAAATACACGGGCGATACCACATCCGGACAAGGTTTTCGGCTGGCACAACGAATTCCCGGCTGCAGGTGTGCCTGATAGTAACTTTGATGTTTAAATGTACTGATATCAATCATTATGTATTTCCATTTGTATATTTAAAAAAAAAACATACCTTATATATTGTCTAACGTACTTACTGCTATGTGTTATACAATTCACTACTGTGATAATAATATATTTTAAGATAATTCGTATCCATATTTTAAATTAATTTGTAGATATATTATTTTTAAAAACAACAGTTAAAAATTAATATTTTTCCAAAACTTGTGCATTCGGCGATATATCTGATTCTGACGACGTGCTGAAAATATGTCACACCGGTAAACTATCTTTATATATATGTTGTATCGAATAAAATAATCAACTGTAGCTGTTTAATTTTGTTATTATTTTCATTGTTATGGGCTCAGCATATTATAATAATTGAGTAAATACATCGTTATTTGAAAATTATTTACATAAACTCGGTAGGAATCTGTCAGAAACGGCGATAAATTGTCAAAAAAGATAAGTTTCCAGACCTCATTTAAGCAAGGAATTTTAAGGCATTACCATTTTTTTTCTTTATTAAATATGCAAAGAACAATTCATAGTGATTTCAATTAGTGCATTAAAACGTCACAATCAATAATAACACACACCGCATTTGGTTTTTCCTTTTAGCCGGAAAGTGGTCGGAACATGACTAGGTTTTAATATCAATAGCGGTTTGTACATTCCCATGATGCACTGTTTAGAAAATCAATGGCGACCTCCATGTGGCGAATGCCGTGTTTTTAACATGTGATCGTGACGTTTCAATATGGCGGCAGCGCCCAGTGTCTTCTTAACTCGCCCTTATATAGGGTTCGGTCGCTCATGCGACCTAACCAAAAATACAAATTGATATTTCTAAAGTATCCGGTATGACACTAACAAGGACCCAACCCACAACCAAGTCGGACGCTCTCTCCAATGGCCACTGCTGTGGTACTTGACCTTTGGGACATAAAATTTAACAAAAATATGTACTTACACACATAACTCCTTTATATGATCTTGAAAGTTGCTGAAAGGCGTTTTCCCCGGGGTATGCGAACTGCCACCACTCATATTTGCGCACGCCATGATTTCGGCACATTTTCCACCTGGACTACCTATAACAAAATTTGAATAGGATTTCGGTACATTTTCCACCTATAATAATATTTGATAATAGGATAAACATAGTTCTCACTAAAGGTTACGCAGACAGCAACCAAATGAGCAGGTTTTATCACATATTTTACGGTGCAGGAGTGTAATAAACCATATTGTTGGATATTAACCTAGTGTTATATCACTTCCGATTCGTCGTTCGGTGTTTTCCGTATAACTCGACGCTCGTACGTAAAATGCCGAACTACGTTCTGATTTCTCCGAAACCATAAATATAGTCGATTTGTCATGGTAAAATGCTGTTATTTTGAGACGCTACGTCATACGACGAATGACGGAATCAAATATGCCAGATTTTAAGCTCGCCGGGACGAAGTCCAAGGAGAGCTATTGTCATGACCCCGGCGTCGTCGTCGTCGGCGTCGTTGTCTGTAGACACCCAGGTTAAACTTTTGCGTTTAAGTTTCAGTTATCTATGCAACTACTCATTGGATGTCAATGAAACTTTGCATGTGTGTTTACCATCATCAATGGAACACACATCGACAAGAACCATAACTCTGGATTGCATTTTGGCACAGTTATGGCCCTTTTTGGACTTAGACACCAAGGTTAAACTTTGCGTTTAGTTGCGTTTAAGTTTAAGATATCTATGCAACCACTCATTTGACGTGAATGTGAACCTTCACATGTGTATTTATCATCATCAATGGAACACATACAGACAAGAACCACAACTCTGGATTGCATTTTTGCACAGTTATGGCCCTTTTTCGACTTAATTTTTCAGGTTAAAGTTTTTTTATCACGTAAGATATCTATGCAACCACTCATTGGATATGAATGAAACTTCGCATGTGTGTTCACCATCATCATTGAAACACACAGAGACAAAAACCATAACTCTGAGTTGCATTTTGGCAGAGTTATGGCCCTTTAATACTTAATTTTTCGTCTATAGACACCCAGGTTAAACTTTTGCGTTTAGATGCGTTTCAGTTTTGGTGTTTGCCTCCAATCTCAATCTTTGCATTGGTGGTGAGTTTTATCCCATCGGCGAGCTTTGTTGTCTAATGACAACTCTTGTTCTCGTTCTTTATAGACATGATATATTAAATAAATTGAAAATGTACTATTTCTCTGAGTTTGGATAAAAAGCGTCTTACATTCGTTCTAATTCATCATTTAATTTATAAAACACGTTGCAAATATAATACAACTCTTGTCATAGCTTCTCGTAATATGTTTTTCCTTACTCGTTTGATAAATTCAATAATAGATGAGCACTCTTGTAAGATCCTCTATTAATTGAGCTAGTGAGTTAATGAGTGGTCATTTTCAGCAAGGACTTGCATAGAAGGCCAGGAAACTTGTATCTCTCTACTAAATATTCATAAAACAGCATACCAAGAATTAATAAATGGCATATTAATAATTACCTATTTCACATTTGATTTCATTTACATAAAATGTATGATGTATTTAACTTTTATTTAGATGTTTTATAATGTTTTACACACCGGTAATGATCTTGAATTTAAAATATTGCAGTTTGAAGTAAAATGTCAAGTACTTTCCTGGAATTTCAGTAGCATTATACAAATTTTATAATCATAAGTACTTCAGTTATTGTAAACAAAATTTGCTGAGAATAGTCTATTTTTGTAGAGAATTCCATTGTGCAAAGAAAAAATATTGATTTGTATTTCTGAGATGAATGTAAGTTAAGATATTTGAAAACGAGATATCGCAAGATTTTGCATGAATACGCGAGCGTTCATAACATCCCAACAGTTGCTTTTCCTTTTTTCTATATATAAGTGAGACGTATGTTTCTATCAAAGGATATTATCAAGCGTAGCTAAACATAATCAATCATTACGGTAGCTAAACATAGTCAATCGTTACGGTAGCTAAACACAATCAATTGTTAAGGTAGATAAACACAATCAACCGTTACGGTAGCAAAGCACAATCAATCGTTACGGTAGCTAAGCACAATCAATCGTTATGATTGCTTAACACAATCAATCGTTACGGTAGCTAAGTACAATCAATCGTTACGATTGCTAAACACAATCAATCGTTACGATAGCTAAGTACAATCAATCGTTACGGTAGCTGACAACAACATCAATCGTTACGGTAGCTGACAACAACATCAATCGTTACGGTAGCTGACAACAACATCAATCGTCACGGTAGCTGACAACAACATCAATCGTCACAGTCGCTGACAACAACATCAATTGTTACGGTAGCTGACAACAACATCAATCATCACGGTAGCTGACAACAACATCAATCGTTACGGTAGTTAAACACAATCAATCGTTACAGTAGCTGACAACAACATTAATCGTCAGGGTAGCTAAGCGCAACCAAACGTTACTGCAGCTAAGCGCATTCAATCGTTATGGTAGCTAAACACAATCAATCGTTATGATAGCTAAGCACAATCAGTCGTTACGGTAGCTAAGCACAATCAATCATTATGATTTCAATACACAATCAATCGTTATGGTAGCTAAGCACAATCAATCGTTATGATTGCTAAACACAATCAATCGTTATGGTAGCTAAGTACAATCAATCGTTAAGGTAGCTGACAACAACATCAATCGTTACGGTACCTGGCAACAACATCAATCGTTACGGTAGCTAAACACAATCAATCGTTACGGTAGCTGACAACAACATCAATCGTCACAGTAGCTGATAACAACATCAATCGTTACGGTAGCTAAGCACAATCAATCGTTACGGTAGCTTAACACAATCAATCGTTACGGTAGCTGACAACAACATCAATCGTCACGGTAGCTTAGCGCAACCAAACGTTATGGCAGCTAAACGCAATCAATCTTTACGGTAGCTAAAAACAATCAATCATTACGGTAGATAAACACAATCGATCGTTAAGGTATCGGAACACAATCATTCGTTACGGTAGCTAAACACATTCGATCGTTACGATATCTGAACACAATAATTTATAACGGTAGCTAAACACAATCAATCGTTACGGTAGCTAAACACAATCGATCGTTATGATAGCTAAGCAATCAATTGTAACAATATCTAAAAACAATCAATCGTAACGGTAGTCAAACACAATCAATCGTCACTGTAGCTAAACACAATCGATCGTCACAGTAGCTCAACACAATCAATCGTTACGGTAGCTCTACACAATCGATCACTATGGAATCTGAACACAGTCATTCGTTACGGTAGCTAAAAACAATCAATCGTTATGATAGCTAAACACAATCGATCGTTAAGGTATCGGAACACAATCATTCGTTATGGTAGCTAAACACAATCAACCGTTATGATAGCTTAACACAAATGATCGTTAAGGTATCTGAACACAATCATCCGTTACGGTAGCTTAACACAATCACTCGTTATGATAGCTAAACACAAATGATCGTTACGGTATCTGAACACAATCATTCATTACGGTAGCTAAACACAAGCAATCGTTATGATAGCTAAACAAAACCGATCGTTACGGTATCTGAACACAATCAATCGTTACGGTATCTGAACATAATCATTCGTTACGGTATCTGAACACAATCATTCGTAACGGTAGCTAAACACAATTGTTATGATAGCTAATCACAATCGATCGTTACGGTATCTTAACACAACATTCGTTACGGTAGCTAAACACAATCGATCGTCACGGTAGCTTAACAAAATCGATCATCACAATCAATCGTTATGGTAACTAAACACAATCTATCATTACAGTAGCTCAACACAATCAATCGTTATGGAAGCTTAACACAAACAATCGTTATGATAGCTAAACACAATCAATAATTACGGTATCTGAACACAATCATTCGTTACGGTAGCTGAACACAATCGATTGTCACAATCAATCGTTACGGTAGCTAAACACAATTAATCGTTACGGTAGCTCAACACAATCAATCGTAACGGTAGCTTAACAATCAATCGTTATGATAGCTAAGCACAATCGATCATTACGGTATTTGAACACAATCATTCGTTACGGTAGTTAAACACAATCGATCTTCACGGTAGCTTAACACAATCGATCGTCACAATCAATCATTATGGTAGCTAAACACAATCGATCGTTACGGTATCTAAACACAATCATTCGTTACGGTATCTGAACACAATCATTCATTACGATATCTGAACAAACTCATTCGTTATTGTAGCTTAACACAATCGATCGTCACGGTAGCTTATGATAATCGATTGTCACAATTATTTATTACGGTAGCTAAACACAATCAATTGTTATGGTAGCTAAACACATTAGATCGTTACGGTATCTGAACACAATAAATCATAACGGTAGCTAAATACAATCAATCGTCACTGTAGCTTAACACAATCAATAGTCATGGTAGCTCAACACAATCGATCGTTACGGTAGTTCAACACAATCGATCGTTAAAGAAGTTCAAGACAATCAATCATTACGGTATCTAAACACAATCATTTGTTACTGTAGCTTAACACAATCAATTGTTACGTTATCTTAACACAATCATTTGTTACTGTATCTGAACACAATCAATCTTTACGGTATATGAACACAATTATTCGTTATGGTATCTAAACACAATCATTCATTACGATCTGAACACAGTCATTCGTAACGGTAACTCAACATAATCAATCGTTAAGGGATCTGAACACAATCATTCATTACGGTATCTGAACATAATCATTCGTTATGGTATCTGAACACAGTCAATCGTTACGATATCTGAACACAATCATTCGTTACGGTAGCTTACCACAATTTATCATTACGGTATCTGAACATAATCATTCATTACGGTAGCTAAACACAATCGATCGCCATGGTAGCTAAACACAATCGATCGTCACAATCAATCATTACGGTAGCGAAACAAAATCGATCGTTATGGTAGCTCAACACAATCAATCGTTACGGTAGCTCAATACAATCAATCGTTACGGTTACTAAACACAATCATTCGTTACGGTAGCTAAACACAATCGATCATTACGGTATCTGAACACAATCATTCGTTAAGGTAGCTTAACACAGTTAATAGTTACGGTATCTTAACACAATCAATCATTACGATAGCTAAATACAATCAATCGTTACGGTATCTGAACACAATTATTCTTTATGGTAGCTAAACACAATCGATCAACACAATCAATCGTTACTGTAGCTTAACACAATCAAGTGTTACGGTATCTGAACACAATCGCAACGATATCTAAACACAATCAATCGTTACGGTATCTGAACACAATCAATCGTTACGGTATCTGAACACAATCAATCGTTACGGTATCTGAACACAATCAATCGTTACAGTACCTGAACACAATCAATCGTTACGATATCTGAACACAATCGATCGTTACGGTATCTGAACATAATCAATCATGACGATATCTGAACACAATCGATGGTTACGGTAGCTCAACACAGTCAATCATGACGATATCTGAACACAATCGATGGTTACGGTAGCTCAACACAATCAATCGTTACGGTATCTGAACACAATTAATCGTTACGGTAACTGAACACAGTCAGTCGTAGCTAAAACGTTTGCTTTGTCGTATTAGAGATGATTACTTTTAAAATGGTGATGATTATACTATTGATAAGCTCCTTGCGGGGTAAAATTTGACCCCAGGGTCATGATTTGAACAAATGTAGATAGTGAATCATACAAAGTATGGTGAAAATATGTAAAACAGTTTCAGAGAAAAAGTTGTTTAAAGCAAACGTTAACGATCGGACGATGAACAATGGGCAAAAGGTCGACCAAAATAGCTCACATTGAACTTGCTCCGGCGAGATTAAAAAAAACAGTCCAAAAGTATAAACATGTTCTGAGAAGAAAAGCAGGAACACCATTTTCAATAACAATACTTTTACATAATAAATACAGTAGAACTTCGTTGGCTCAGACACGGATGGCTGGAACACCATATGTAGCTCGAGTCACTTGTCAGGTGCCGGCCGAGTTCCGGTTTCGTTGTAAATACATGTACATGTATGGTATAATGTCGAACAATACTTGGCTCGAACAACCCTTAATTCGAATTATCTTGCCCAGTCCAATCGGGTTCGAGTCATCGAAGTTCTACTGTAAATTGAAAAGTTAATATATTGTTATTTGATTTTAGTTGAAAATGGACTTTAATGAAGTTTATACGGTAAAAAATATTGACAAAATTAGATGTAGTTAGCCCAGAGCTTATATGAACCGCTCTCGAATCTTGGCAAGACTAGTACTGAATGTTTAGAAAGGTAGTCAGACGAGTAGGGTATCGAACCCGCAAACCCAAGTGTGAACTGCCAACACTATCTTTGAATATCCACCCCGCTTAACTTTCTTTAACGCCATCATAAACCTAATTAATACTAAAAATGCCATTAACTAAATGATTTCATGTTGGCCCAGTTATTGGTCCAAGGATTGTAATATTGGCCAAAGGCCCAATATGCCTGTCTCAGGACCAATACATGGGCCAATATGACTTATTTTCCAATATGAAATATTTTTATTAATAACAATTTCACTAATTAACTGCTTCTTATTACCGGGCCAATTTTCAATTACTATATTTATAAATTAATGAAATAAAAATAGGCCAGATAATTCAGTTTTGATGGTATATGAATTATACAGGACAGGATGTAAGGAAGTATACTATATATATAAAAAGTTTCAGCGCACTTAAACATTTTCCCTCAAATGTGTCCACCTCAACATTACAATTTATTATTTTTTCTTATCAAGAGTTAATTGAAGGAGCGACTTTAGGTTGAAACAACCGAAAATAGTCGTATTGGCCGAGTTTCGGTTCATACTGGTCGATTGTTCAGTTCGTATTTGCCGAGTTGAGTTCGTACTGGCCGAGTGGAGTTCGTATAGGCCGAGTTGAGTTCGTATTGGCAGAGTTCAGTTCGTGTTAGGCAGGTATCAGTGCACTTACATTAAAATATGATTCGATACCTTCACTGATAGAGTCAACCTCAATATTAAAATGCCTTCTTTTCATCACAACTTTATACCATGATCGACGTTCTTATTGGACTTGTTTTTTTTCGTATTGGCCGAAATTCAGTTCGTATTGGCCGAGTTCAGTTCGTGTCGGTCGAGTTCAGTTCGTGTTGGCCGAGTTCAGTTTGTGTCTGCCGGGCTCAGTTCGTGTCGGCCGAGTTCAGTTCGTGTTGGCCGAGTTCAGTTCGTTTAGGCCGAGTTCAGTGAGTGTTGGCCGAGTTTAGTTCGTATTGGCCCGGTCCAGTGAGTGTTGGCCGAGATCAATTCGTATTGGCCGAGTTTTGTTCATGTTGGCCGAGTGTTCAGTTCATGTTGGCCGAGTTCAGTCTAGTTGGTCGAAATCAGTTCGTGTTGGCCGAGTTCAGTTCGTATTGGCCGAGTTCATTTGAATTGGCCGAGTTCAGTTCGTGTTGGCCGAGTTAAGTCCGTATTGGCCGAGTTCGCGTCAAACACCGCCATAGTGTATCTCGATAACAAGGCTATTACAATGAAATTAATTAATAAAATGATTCATTAAATATATTATACAAAACATATACATATGACTTACCTTCATCCCCTGGTCTCATTGAGCACATTTTGTCCATACCAGCCTGGTTCAAATATTGGCTAAAATCCATACCACCACCGCCATTAGAGCCTTCTCCAGCCCCGCCCATCATGGTAGAGGCTAGCTCTGGGCACTGCGCGAAGTAGGCCAACATACACCCCATTGTCGACTTTCCTTCGGGGCTGCAACATTATGTATTTGAGAAATTAAATAAATTAAGTGGCACTTAGATTAGTATCAACTAATTATTGTGTCAATATTAAAAGCTATATTAATTAAAACACTTTGTACGGGATAGCTTAATAAACAAATTATTTAACATTCATGACATACTCGTAAAGTAGAAAAAAACAGCAAAACATTTCCGATTGGCGTTAATATGACCGCTTCATATTGGATCTACTGAAGGTGGCAAGGACTTATATAGACGGATAGGAAATTTGCATCTCTCTACTAAATGTTGATAAAATAGCATGCCAAGAATAAATAATTTGGTAAATTAATCATTTAATTCTCCCAGGCTGATTTCTTTTACATAAAATGTAAGGTGTATCTAACCTTAGATGTTTTATAATGTTTTAAACACGCAAAATGATTTTCAATTTAAAATATTGCAGTTTGAAGTAAAATTTTAAGTACTATCAATGATTTTTTAGTTGCAGAATACAAATTTTGTAATCATAAGCACTTCAACAATTTTAACACAATTGGCTGGGAATGATTTCAGTTTGCAGAGAATTCCATTGCGCAAAGAAAGAATTTTGATTTGTATTTCTGAGATGAATGGAAGTAAGGATATTTGAAAACGAGAACTCGCGAGATATTGCGTGAATACGCGAGCGTTAATAACACCTCAATCAGTTGCTTTTCCTTCTCTATATTAAAAGCCCTTGAAGGTTTGTTGTAATGTTTGAGATTATCTTGATTTGTATTATGATAGTGGGGAGAGCTTACGCGATGAGTAGCGTTAGCGTGGCGACTGAGGTCGCGAATATAGCTAAGTTTGAGACGCAATGTCGTATATCAATCATCACGAAGAATGTGGACAGACTCGATTCGAACGCATGGCCAATGTATTGATAATCAGGCGCGCTACCGACTGAGCTAACGGACCCTGCGTACTCAATACTCAATAACATGTATATACCCTTTTTGTTTAAGAATTAACAGTATGAACGTAAGCTTATGAAGCAAATTGCGTAACCATGGAGATAATCTTATCTACGACTGCTTGAAAGTTGGAAAATTAATAGGAATCTATACTCGATGCAAATCGTATCCATGTGTTATTCATAGAGAACGATTTTTATAGAAGTCTCCGGTAAATCATAACATAAACATATCGTGATTAGATCAAGTCCTTGTATATACGACTATAACGTGAATAACTCAAAATAAAAGCAAAAGATAAAATATAACTGGTTATTATACACTATTGGTTTTTAATTATAATTTAATTTCCCAAATAATTCAAAAGACTCGCTCCGTGTTAAGTTTTGAGAACTGGAATCGTGTCACTAGAACGCGCGCAAAAAAGGTTGACCGGTCCTTTAGGGCCGAGTGGTCTAAGCGCCGTTTTCGAGTCCCGCTTGCTTCCAACTTTTCAACTTTATTTATTAAATGCTTAATTTCACAAATTAAGGACCAGTATAATCATATTATACAAATAATTCCAATGTTACGAAGTATAAACGAAACACATGAAATAATGAAGACATTGATTACACACTTTTCAAAGGAAACGACTAAATCGTTGTTCAGCATTACATTTAAGTATATATTAAACAATTTGTTGTTGTCTTTTTTAATTTCTTATTATATATAAATATTACCGAAACGAAATACAAGTTAGCTAGTTAAGCAACCATATGTTAGATTGTTTTGCAAAACATTGTAAATAGATACACACTCGCTCGCGTACGCAAGCACGCTCGTACGCACACACGCACACATTCAAAAACGTTATGTGAAAGGTTACCAGTTACTTGTTGATTTACTTGCGGAATATCGGAGGTCAGACCGAGGTCATTCTCCACCAATAAAACTGGACATGCCATATATAACCTTAAATGTGTTAGCAGTGGCCTTAAACCCCATTAAAAAAGTATTACACGTCTCACACAAGAATTAATTTTGTACTGTTCTACATATAGAGACATATACTTCTGGAACACTGGATACATAACCAATGGTTCTTAAAGTGCCTTGTTCCCATAGGTAGTCCTCTGTTGGTCCAATTATACAGAAAAAAAACATGGGGCTGACCAGGTTGTTTTTTTACAATTTCGATGGTTTGATGGCATCCCTTCATTTTTGACAATTCTACCCATTTGTTGCAGTGTATCACTACGCATCTTTAAACTGTTATAGCATCATCAAACAGTTCCCAATGTCACCCAAACTTTGCAGAAATCATGAAAATGTTCCAAGGTTTCCATATGCGCAAAGAAATATGACATTTTATGCATTTTTAACAAAAACATTGCCCAACCGCTTTACACAGCTCTAATTTCTTTGGCGTAAGAATCTACGTCATGTAAGGGAGGTAATTCTTAAGTGAGACCTACAGTGCAATCTCTGTAAACTGGACAACCTCGGGACCGAAGTAAAAGTTCTGTTTAGAGAGGTTTCCGGTTTATAGAGGTTTTAGCTTGTTTTTACTTAATCTGATTTCCTGATCAATTTCATGCATTCTCACAATAGCCGGGGCAAAAATGCGAGAATAAAATGATCTTTACAATGCTACATGTAATAAGTTTCAATCATGTTAAATATAATCCGAATTTTCAATAAGTTTATTACACATGTACGTATATGTTAATATGGAGATCCAGATTTGATGATTGTATTAACAGAAATGTAAAAATGCTACATGTAATAAGTTTCAATCATGTTAAACATAATCTGAATTTTCAATAAGTTTATTACACATGTACGTATATGTTAATATGGAGATCCAGATTTGATGATTGTATTAACAGAAATGTAAAAATGCTACATGTAATAAGTTTCAATCATGTTAAATATAATCTGAATTTTCAATAAGTTTATTACACATGTACGTATATGTTAATATGGAGATCCAGATTTGATGATTGTATTAACAGAAATGTAAAAATACTGGGTCGGAGCAAAGCAAACAAAGATTTTCTTAAGGATGTCCCTCGTGTGATTTCACTAGTTTTATTGAGAAAAAAAAATTCTTTATAAATTTGAAGCTCCAGAATATATTACTTTGCGATAAATAGTTTCATATGGAAATGATTACATTCTTATTTCATGTATGTATCTGAAACATTCCAAATGGATAACACCAATATTTTAGGACATATTTTTCGAAAAGCCGGATTCGATTAGGTCAGTCGGTATCGCGTCTGACTATCAATCCTGCTGATTCAAATGGGGAAAGTTATCAGTTACTTGCGGAAACTAAGTGTGCTCGAGGGTAGCCTTCCAGGATCCCAGGAAAATGTGGTTAGGTTAACTGATCGTCTGTTAGTCAGTGATAACCTAAAATGACGATAAATATCCAAACAATCAATTGATCAACTTTTCGATAAAAGTCGGACTACTTTTTTACTTTTTACTTTTCCAATTATGTATTCATACGCACTTACTATGAAAATGAACATTTTTGTTAATATATTTCACTTGAGGGGGCGTCTGAAATAAATATATTTTTTTGGAATGGGATTGGAATTATAAGAATTAAATTCATTTTGGTTCTTTATTGTGCATGTGTTTAGAATGCTGAATAACGCACAAAGTTGGACTTTATTCGAGTTATGCGTGGTTCGACATTCTTATTGATTAGTTTCAACTTATTTATTTTAATTCGATTGAGAAACAAGTTCTTAGAACTTAGACCAATCACGCTCGAAATCTTCCTGGGTAGAACCAGTACTAATCAAACGCGGAAAAAAAAGTGTTGCTCAAGGACACCACACATAGCCGTGACGGAGGATCGAACTCACGACCCTCCGTTCATGAGTTAGATGCTCTACCACAAGACCACGCGCTCAACACTTAATCTTAATGATTCTAATCCTGTTATAAGTTCAAAGGTGAAGCATTGATATTTTTATATATTTTCTAACCAAAGTGACTTCATCTAGTTGGTTTAAAGATATTTATTCATTCAAATTTACATACATTTAAATCAATTTAGGTATAACTACGGATTAGAACGGAAGATAAAATCTTACAAAGTTCTCCAAAAACTGATTTGATCCGTGACCATCAACAGAATTCGATTTCCATTAATATAATGCCGTCAATGATCTATAGAAAATTTTATAATTAGATATTTCTTTATTCATAGTATCAATCCACATACTCCTGTTAACCATTATAGCGTTGACGAGTTTCATAAAGCAACACAACCGGAGACGGTCGATATGTTACGAATGTCTCGGCGAATATCGAGCGTTAATTTCCGTTAGTTTCCGTAAATTTTCGATGGCGATTACCGGAAGCGGGCGAATTATCGACTTTTGGCAGACGATCCGCGCAAAGAGATATGGGTAAACTGGCATAACATCATGTTTTTGGATATAAACGCCAGTTGCGATTCTATTTCTCTCTAATTCCTTGTTGCTGTGAATCCCTTTGAAGTTTAAAGTTACTAAAATCGCTACTTTTATAAAATTATTTCCACTAACCTGCACATGGCGGTTGCCATATTCTGAGGATCTTGTGACTGCATGAACTGCATATATCCACCCATGCATATTAAATAATTCCCATCTGAACTAATATCTTCTACGCATCCTGCATTGGCAACGTGAACGCCTGTTATCGCTGGAAATGGATATAGTTAACTAATTAAAATAAAATCGTGTTAATTTTTTATATGGAGAAGGGGCGAGTGGTCTAAAGCGCCGTCATAAGATCATTTACCTATCACCGCTAAGATCGTAGGTTCGAGTCCCGCTCGCTCCAAAAACTTTATGTGAGAAAGTTTGCCAGTAACTTGCGGAAGGACGGTGGTTCTACTCAGTCTGGTTCAGTCTGGGGTCTTCCACCGCCATTAAAACTGGATATGCCATATATAACATTGAATGTGTTGAAAATGGCGCATTAAACAGCGTAAAAAAATATTAAAAATCTATATATATCATTCTAACATGTTGATGTGTATAACGTCAATATAACGTTGTTTAACATTTTTGAATTTCCCGCCATTTTCTGATTGGTCGCAGGTTGTGTTGACTAACGTCTAAGAAAGGTCGACAGCGTACACGGATGTCTGTAGACTGGTTCCTTCTTAAAAGGTAATACTTTATATCATATAGTCTGTAGAACGAACCCAACTCTCCCGATTGGGTCCGTTCAATAGCAATTGTTACGAGCACGCTGATTGGTCAGTTGCTTCAGGGAAAGTTTGAACTACGTCATAATTTAGTAAGTGTTCAATTGCTGTGAATTGTGGGACAGACATAGAATTCCCTGCTTTAAATACACCTGTTTCAGGAGATATCAGGTTCCACGACGTTCCACATGTGAGACGAACACTCTACCCACTAGATCAACGCTGCGATATCTTTACACAATCAAATATTCATGTATCGTTACATTATACGTTATACTATCAAATATCAATTTAAGAAGAATGTTCGATTATCTTATATATAATGTTTTGTTTCCTCGAATCTTTTATATATTATGTAAGTAGCAAGATGTTTTACGGTTATGTATGTCATGATTGTAATAATTCAATAAATTTCGGTATAGTTGGTATTTTCCAGCTTAATATTTCAAGCATCGTCCATTATGTCTAGCGGCTGCTCAGAATATTAGGTCAAGAGTATGGTTGCTAGTCAAGTGACCTGACTATATCTGTCAAGCAAACAAGTCGATAATGAGAACTAGCGATTGATATTGATTGCTACCCTACCATTTTCCTTAGACAAGCTAAATATATCTAAGTAAACACTACATTGTATTAACTTGGACAAAAATGCCACGTGCCCAGCCGGCGGGGCGATAGTCTTTCCCACGTCAGTTTAATTCTAGCAGAATACGGGGGAAGCGGGATTCAGAACAAGGGTTTTAAAAATGAAAATGATAAAAAGTATTCGTGGAATTTACAAGCATCTGTATTGTGTATATACGTTGACATCATATTGTTCATAAAACTACTTATAAAATATATTAAGCTCCAAATAGCAGATATTTGACCTTTGACCCAACACAATAGTGAAATTTAAGTATAAGCAATTGATACTAGAGTAACATAATTAACTTTTTTCCGTATCGTGTTTTTGTCATTTCCTTGGATAAGTGGCAGTCAATCGCAATCAAACAAAAGTCAACAATGTCGAGTAGTTTAAGAGTCATTTGTACAACCAAATTGCGTTAAGTACGTATTAAAACACTTATACGATGTTTTAGGCAAACGGCGTACATCCGGGTTAGTTAACGAAGCGTTTCGCATACGGTCGTCTAACGGCAGAACATCAGTGAAGTGGTTATGGTCAAATTATAGGTTTCCGATATATCGTGCTTAGATATACACAGTGGGCCCTCCACCATTGGAAACAGGAAGCGCTTCCGTGGGGTAGTCGCATAATTGCGGTTATAGATAATCCGTGTTTCTTCTACTTTAAAAATGCATTTTCCTTATTTTAATGCTCATTCTTTTATTTCAATGGCAGTATTAATGTGTTTTGAACGTTTTGAAAGCATTGTCATGTTTGAATTGTGAATTTAGAAAAACAAATAATGCTTGGAAATTGTGGTATGAATACATGATTTCGGAAGTCTACTTTCACTTTGTCAATAGTGTACACACTGAGCAGAAAAAAAATATCTCATATGACACATAACCCCTACTTTTTTCATCATATTTTGGTAGTGCAGAAGAGGTTGACAAAATGTAAGTTTGGGTCTCTCTATGAATAACAAGCGTTCAAGTTGTTATTATTTACTATTGAACAAAGAACAAAAGTCAAGGGTGGGATTACACCTTTAACAATCAGGATAGTATATGAATTGAAAAACTTCAAAATAATGTTTAATGATTTCCTTATTAGGTTATATAAAAATAATTGTCCAGTTTAAAGATGCATCAGATGTAACGTTCTGCTCAGTAAATGATGGAAATTATATTGAATTACAAAAGGAAGGTCATAGATAATGGTTGATTCCGTCCTTGTAATTTATGTTATTTATGAAAAATTTATTAATACGCATGTTGGCATTTTCTGTTTTATTCGTCAATGTTTTAGCATACCCCGATACTGGCCAATTATAAATAAGCGACTTTATCGCGGTCCGCAAGTTAGTATTTGGTCTACAAAAAATAAGAATTTTACACTACAGAGACAAAATACAATATAAGTTATTGAACAGAAAATTCATAATACATGTATATGATGTTTCATATAAATTTGTAGTTTTACTGCTGAATCAAAAACAAAATCTACTTTTATCCAATTAATAGCATTTTGTTTACCTTAAGGCAACATCAGTGCGCAAACGCTAATGAGACGTACCTGTACTCTGCAGAAGTTGCATAATTCTATTCTTAGAAAATCGTGTGGTCGCTGAGTTCGTGATTATGTTCCTTTGGAATGTTTGAAAGAGCATTTCATAGAATTATAGTACCAAAAAAAATTAATGAAAAGAAATATCGTTTTTATTTTCATCATAATACCTTATGATTAAAAAATATCAAGTGAAATTTATATACTTTTTTTAAATAAATTGGTTATTTTATGGAATATATGAGCTAGAAACGCGTAGGAATTCTTAAAAAAAAGACCAGTTTCTTATACTTATGAGATTAGCAGATGACCAGTGCAAGTTAACCACAGGCACAGGTCGCAAACTTGTTATAATAAATTCTATAATTGCATTAATAGGTAAAGGTGCCAAAGAAAATTTAACAACGGTGTAGCTTGGCTGAAAACGATATGTAGGCACAGTTGTAAGGTGGTGGTGGTGGTGGGTGGGTGGGTGGCGAGTGTGGAGGATTGTCCGCGGGTATATTACCTCGAAAAAAAAATCAGCTTGACCGTTGCAGGTGTGTTTTAGTGTATATTTCTTATGTTTTAGGAACCTGGTTATCCTTCATTAGAAGACTCATAACCAAGTAATATTTTAAAGTTTGTTCAATTTAATAAAGGGAAAAATATGAAGAAGCCTAGGTGTTTGATATTCATTGCATTATTTGGCATTTTCATTTTTTTTTAAAATTCTCAGAAAAAAAGGTTTAGGCACGTACATATAGTGACCTGTAGGAAGTGACGCCCCTGGTGTTGTCCTTGCGATGACTCACTGACTATGGGTTTAGTAAACACTCGTCACAATGACTGGAAAAAGTCAATTAAGAAGAACTGATATTCCCATTGCTGCCTACCCCCTACGTGATGAAATGCGAGACGGGACGGTAGTAAAGTGGAGAGAGTGATGTATGGTCAACTTAATTTGTTAACAAGTTTAAACTGAACTTAAACCACATAATTTTTACCCCGCCCACAATACTTTGATTTTCCGACTCCGAGTACTGATACTTGCATAACAATTTTCTCTCTCTCTCTCTCTCTCTCTCTCTCTCTCTTTCTCTCTCTCTCTCTCTCTCTCTCTCTCTCTCTCTCTCTCTCAAATCGTCTCCTTTCTCTGTGTGTGTGAAAGTGTTTGTGCGATATCGAATGTGAGTGTGAGTGTGCGTACATGCATGTTTATGAAAGGCAACATTAGTTAACTCTATGTTAATATATGTTATTCAATATATTTAGTCATATTCATGATATTTGTAAACTCAGTTTTAGGGAAGGACCGTAACTAATGTGGGTATCTCTTGTGGCCAGACCCAATCGCACTGTACCTGTTCACCTTTGGCAATAAAATATGTTTAAACAGAGATTGATGGACGGTCACGCTACAGGTTGCGGGTTCGATGCCCAACTTGACCCATTGACCTTTCGAACACAACACTGAGTACTTGTTTTACCAAGGAAGTGGACTCGAGAGACTTTCATTCAAACTCTGAACCTACTTTACAATCGAACTAAAATACAGAAGTATAAACTAAATGCCACTTTAAAAGATATTGCTGAATGTGAGTTATGTATAGGGTCATCCTTCAAAAAATGTGTTTGCTTGCTCCGGCCCAGTATTTTTTATGTTAGTAGGTAGGTGGCTAATTTCTTTATGTGCTAAATTTTGATTTTGCAGTCATTTTAAAGAAAGATGGACAGAAATTATGAAATAAACAAAAGGCCCTAGAGGGCCTGAGGACGCTCTACTGACTCATAGTGGCCATAGCACTTTTTGAAATTCCAAAATATTTACCCTCTTTGTGAGGGTCGTCTTAACAACTTATGGAATACCCCCACCACACCCATACTGAACATAAACTTAATTGCTATGAAAAGGAAATACTTTAAATTCCCATACCATTCATCTGTAAAAAAATATAGTCCCCTGAACAGAACCGTTATACAACCCAGCCCCTTAATTTGTCAGAACTTCAATCACCCACTCTTAGTGATTTGTTATGAGCAGCAATGATTCAAGTTTTTGTACACATGGATGCAAAATAAAAAATATCAGTTTTTCCTATAATATTCCTATGTAAAAGTCACATTACAGGGCCCCAATATATCCTAGACCCTTTATATGCAGAATCTTAAATCCTTGCTGATGTAAGGATAATTTATATCAAATAAGAACTAGTTTGCCTGAAAGGTTATTGAGAGGAAATTTGTGAAAATTCCCAGTTTTAACCTTATTGTCCCATACGCCTCATGGCCGCTTATGGAAATTCAATCCTCTTTATTGAACAAATTCATTTTTTTTTTGTTTTTAGATAATGTTTTACATCTCAAATTAAACAACATATTTACCCAAATGGACAAAAAAATGAGAATATTCCATTTTCCCTTAGTATTCCTATGTAAAACTCAAATACCCTTACAGGGCCTCTATACATACCAGTGTTCCTTGATTTGTACAAACCTATATTTCTTAATCATAGGGATAATTGATATCAAATATGAACAAATTTAACTGACCGGTAATTGAAAATAAGATTAATGACAATGTCCAATTTTAATGATTTTGTAACCCCACCTGGCCCCTTTTAGAAAGTCAATCCTTCGTATCGAACCAAATCATTTTTGTTATGACTAGAAGTTGCTTCAAAACTCAAACTGAATAAAAAAAAGTCATAAATGAATGATAAAAAAGAGACTTTTCCATTTTCCAATAGTATTGCTAAATAAAACTCAAAGCCCCCTTACAGGGCCCCTATAAATACAACACCCTTGATTTGTACAAACTTTAAACCCATACTCATTGGGATAATCCATATCAAATATGAACAAATTTGACTGACCGGTTGTTAAGAAGAATATTTTTGAAAATTTTCTATTATAACCCTTTTTTTACCCACCCAGCTGGTCCCTTATGGAAAGTCAGTTCACCTTATTGAGCCAAATCTTGTTTCCTATGACTAGATGATACTTCAGAACTCAAACTGAATAATAATTTTGCCTAAATAGAAGAAAAAAAGAGAATTTTCTGTTTTCCCAAAGTATTCCTATGTAAAATTCTAAGTCCCCTTACAGGGTCCCTATAAATTTTAGCCCCTAAATTCTTATCTGCAATCAAACCCCTACACATAGGGATGATTTATGCCAAATATGAACAAATCTGACAAACTGGTTCTTAAGAAAATGATTTTTGTATTTCCCAAATTTTACCCTTTTGGGACCCCTCCTGACCCCTAAATAAAGTGGAACCCAGTCATTTTTACAAATCTGTACATCCTTCACCAAACAATGCTTCTGTAAAGAAATAGGCAAAATCATTTCCATTTAAAAAAAATATATTTATTTATTATAATGACACGTGTCCCCTTATTGAACCATCGGTGTGGGGTCATTTTTAACCCTAGGGACACCATTTGAACAAATCTAATAAAACTACAGTTGGTTTAAACATTTTGAAAATCTGTTGGGCCGTTCATGAGGTGAAAATTTTTTAAGCTTTAGAGTATTTATTGCATCGGCAGCCATCTTGAATTTTAGATTAAAAAAAATGTTCTGTATAATTTCCTATGCAATAGAAATATCCATGTGAAGTTTCAGTTTAATTGGCCTTGTGGTTTTAGAAAAGATATAAGAAAATAGCAAATTTTCTGTTTTCCCATAGTATCCCTATGTAAAATTCTATGTAAAATTCTAAGTCCCCTTACAGAGACCTTATAAATTAAACCCCAATTTTTTTTATCTGAAATCAAACCCCTACACATAGAGATAACTTATGCCAAATATGAACAAATCCGACATACCGTTTCTTAAGAAAGCGATTTTCTGAACCTCTTTCACCAAACAACGCTTCTGTGAAGAAATAGGCAAAATCATTTCCATTTAAAAAAAAAATATATATATTATACATGCAATGACATGTTTCCCCTAATTGAACGGTGCGGGGTCATTTATAACCCTAGGGACACCACTTGAACAAATCTAACAAAACTATAGTTGGTCATCATTACTACATAAACATTTTAAAAATCTGTTGAGCCGTTTATGAAAAGAAGATTTTTTAAGTTTTGGACTATTTTTAGTAACGGCGGCTATCTTGAATTTCAAATAGAAAAAAAAACTGCTAACACATTTTGGAGACGACAGACGACGGACGACGGACAATGCGCCATCGCATAAGCACTTCTGGCCTTTGGCCATTAGAGCTAAAAAAATAAACGTTTTGAAAGTCAATGAAACAATTTGGGTTGCTGCAATTTTGAGTGAGTAGGTAGGAGCACGGTAAACAATTTATTTTTTAAGGACGGCCTAAATAGATGTGTACATGTTACAGGAAATTTGGATGTTGGCTAAGTAAGTTGTGCAATTCCGTGATAAGGACACATTTTTCCCAAAATAGCGTACATTGGTACCGCAAAACTAACGGTTAGGGTTAATAATAGAGGTTTAAAAAAGATGATTGAATATTTAGCGTCATTTTTATACCATCGAGGGCTAACAGACGATCAGTAGACCTAACCACTGTTTCCTGTGATCCTTAAAGGTTAACCAGTACTCGAGCAAAACCCATCTCCGCAAGTAACTGATAACTGTCCCACCGGAATCAGCGGTGAGAGACGAATGATAATGAGACACAATGTCGTATAGTAATTATTACAGAGATTAAAAAAAAGAACACATAGTTGTTTGATCAATCATTGTTAATTACGATTCTGCTGTTGTGGGAGCTTCATAATTATTTATTTTAGCCTTGCTCAATTGAGCTAAATATATATATATATATATATATATATATATATATATATATAAATGTTTATTATATCAGGGCGGGGTCATTTTAACCACAGGGACACGATTAGAAGAAATCTAATAGAACTATAGTTGCTACATTACCACATAAATATTTTCAAAATCTGTTGGGCGTTTCATAATAGAAGATTTTTACTAGTTTTAGTAAACGGCGGCCATCTTGATTTCATATCGAAAACAAAATCTGTATGCAATGTCTCCTATGCAATAGAAACACCCATGTGAGTTTCATTGACCTAGTGGTTTTAGAGAAAGTTCTGCTACATGTAACAGCCGACGGAAGACGGACGGCAGACGACATTAGACGGACGACGGCCAACAGACGACGGACGACAGGCAACGCGACATCGCATAAGCCATTCTTGCCTTTGGCCAGTAGAGTTAAAAATACATACGAAAACAGAAAATCTTCTGTGTAATCTACTGAATGAAGCAACTAGTTTTTTAGATTAAACATTGTTAAGGTCAATGAGACCTTTGACTTACTG
The DNA here is from genome assembly GCA_029582155.1 of Panopea generosa. NCBI lineage: Eukaryota > Metazoa > Mollusca > Bivalvia > Adapedonta > Hiatellidae > Panopea > Panopea generosa. Next base: position 53,502,241 of record CM055907.1, read on the forward strand.
ACCTAGCGATACAATTATTAAGCTAGCAGACTAGCAGACTCAAACAAAACTGAGTCTCAAATTTGCGTTGCTCCCAAGTGTGTGTAGACACTATTAACATACTTACCACGCCATGTGGAAAAATAGACCTTCGGGCATATGCAAAACAAGTGCCAGCGCAGATAAATATATTAACTCTGGCAGTCTGGCTAGCCCAGACATTATTGTTGCAAAGCATTAAATCCATTATTGCACACAATGGTCATATTGCATGGCTGAATATGTATGCTGAGGCTAGAAAATGACTGGTGCAATACTGTGCACGTCTTTTCACGACTTAAGAATCCAATCAATCGGCATATTATGAACGAAAAGTTTTTAAAAATCCACATTAAGCACATCGATCCATGAGGTGCATTATCCGCCATAATCGAATCGTTAAATTTTTACACCGAGTGTACCGAATGAGTCATAACAACAGAATCGTATGCCTTTGTATTGCGTAACCGAAGAATGTACGGTGCGTATCTGGTTTTGTTTAAATACAGGCAGTTAACTTTATGGACAGCAGGTCGGATATCCAAATGATAAACAAGAAGCCCAAGACTGGCCAAGGTCGCTCATCTGGTTTCACATGTCACTTCCTGTCAAATTTTGTGTTGACCAATCCTATGAAGAACTAATAGTAAAAGATGACAAAAATGAGAATTATCTGTTTTTTTCCGATCTTAGGCATGGGTAATCACTTACTTTGGAATGGGGCTTGGCAGGGTCTCAATTAACTCTTTGAAATTGTGTCCACTTAATGCATGTTAACTTTTTAAACAGAAACAACAATAAAAAAGCATAAATGGAGGTAATAGACACTTGACTATTCAACATTAATTTTCATCCCATTTGGGGTTCCTGCTGGTCCTTATGTATATCGAATACCGTTTAGAAAGCTCGGGCTCAGCTGTTATGACTAAACAATACTCTAGACCTCTAGATGATTAATATAATTCCTAAAATAACTGATACAAATAGAATTAACTGTTGTTCAATATAATTCCTATGTAAAAATTCCTATGTCCCCTTACTGGACCCCAATAAATCCCCCCCCCCCCCTTCATTTGACAAACGTAAAATCACTACTCATATGGATCATTCATACCAAACATGAACGAATTTGGCTGGACAGTTCTTGAGAAGAAGATTTATTTTTGAAAATTCATAATTTAACCTCTTCTTGGACCCCTACTGATCCCTTATAGATATCAAATCCATCTGAAAGAACCAAGTCTCAATTGTTATGACTAAATACTGTTCCAGAGACGTAAAGATAGTTAAATAATACGTAAAATAGGTGAGAAAAACAGAACTATCTGTTTTCTCATAGTATTCCTATGTAAAGACAAAGTTCCCTTACGGGACCCCAGTATACCCTTACCCATTTATTTGAACAACTTTGAAGCCCATATTCTTAGGGAACATTTAATCCAAATGTAAACACATTTGGTTGATCAGTTTTTGAGAAGAAGCTTTTTGAAAGTTTACAATTTTATCTTTTTTTTGGGCCCCTGCTGGTCCCTTATTTATATTAAATCCCATACAAAGGACCCTGTCTCAACTGTTATGTCTTAGCACTGCTTGGGACATAAAGATGATTGAAATAATACCTAAAATATATCAGAAAACAAACAACAGAAATTTCAGTTTTCCCCTGAGTGCATGCTCTTTATTTCATGTGAATTTGAAAACAATGTGCACTTGAATTTGAAAACTGTTGTGATATTCAAATTTTCCTGGAGTTGTGAATGACAGCTGAACTGATTCATGACCCGACACTCCAGTCAACTACAATACAGTCCACAGTGCATATATATATGGCGGAGGATTGAAAGCTATAATAAATGCTATATACATGATGTTTAGATGTACTATTATGAATGTTTTATTGACAATTGTTGCAGGAGAACGTGTATTGTACCAAGTACATGCTGTGTTAGTATTTCCTTTAAGAAGATTGTGTTGACATGGCAACCAATTGTGTAACCTTTTCTAAAACACATATTTTCCTAATGTCCTTTTAGTGACATAATTATGCCTTACATAAGTAAAATTGACCTATAACAAACATTTAGGCAGTTTTATTTCAAAGAAAGAAAGAAAAAACGTAATGATAAATGGACGTTTCTGTGGAATTTTGATTATACAGTAAACAGCGCGAGTATTTTATCATTCACCATACATTTGTAAGGCATTTTAGTACATAATAATAATACTAAAATCTTTATTTACATGCATATGACTGTTAAAAGAAGAAGCAACTAACTGATTAGAAAGTATTTTAGAAATTAGATGCAAGAATTAATAATGTATTTTATTCAAACTGATTCTATCTTGATTTGATTAAAGTGATCTGAAAAATTATTATCATATGTGGTCATTACAGAAACGTGGATTATTACACACACTGACCATTCACCTTATCTGTTGTAAATCAGTAGTAGTTCACGCGGCTATCATGTTTATATTTACAAATGCTAAGATATTAGCCAGACGCCAGTAGTTTAGCGACACCTCTCCTATATTAGCGTAATTGTTCACCGGTAGGGTTTCCAATATATCATAGACCCCAGCTAATCACGGTAAATGCATGGCAAAGAAACATTTTTGTTCTAGATTGACTTGGGTCACTCTTACATGTACAAAAACAACAATTTAATATACAGATTTAAAAATCCGCGAACAATGAATATACGGAATGAAACTAGAACCTTGATACCTGCAGAACTGCAGAGATTCAGCAAGTTCTATCGTATTACTCAAATTGTCGCTTCTTACGACATGCATGAGCCACAGTGATCCTAGTCTTGCCATCACGTATATGGCTCCCTATAATTACACAGGGGTTGATAATTTAACAACAAAAATGAACATGACAGAAATGATTAAATGAACATGCCACCCATTCGGAGGATTCCTACCCCTCTGCAGAGATCGACAGTTATTCTATTCTTAGCCGGAACCACACGGGCTTTGTCGTCTGTTAGCCTCGATGGTGTAAAACTGACGCTTAATATTCAAATATACACACGCTCCTTCCCAGAATTTCAAATATTTGGCATTTTTTAAAAACTAAAATCACATGTCTTTACTTACACTTCCGGCTGTTATGGTTATACAACACATGGAAAGATAAACTCACAATTAATTTTTTCGATTAAGTTGGAAGCATGCGGTTTTGTTTAGAAATGGTTTATAAATACGTCAAGTCTAAGGAAGTGCTTTTACCGCAGCACTGATCTATATCAAAGCGCATTGAGCGCGGGAAAAAATCGTAAAACAGCTGTGAAAATATAGCGCGTAATTTAGATGAGGGCTTGGGAGCGAATGTGTGCCGTTGTGTGTTTTTTGAGGTCATGTATGATAAGCATCAAATTTATCATATCTTAGAAATCATTACATACGTAGAAATGAGTAAGATGTATATTTACCGCCTGATAATCTATTGAAAAGTATTTATATCGGTTTGATTTAAAGCGGGTTTTTTTATTTAATGCGAAAAGTAACCTGCTTATTACATTTAAGTCACCTTATTCTAAAATTGTTGTTAATTATTTACGCAGATACACAGTTTGTTAATAATATTATTTGAACACGGAGCCTACAATATTGGGTCGTCTAATGTGATGTCACCTCACCGCTGAGGTTCTGGCCCCGGTATCACAAAAATACATATAGATCTATTGTTATGAATAATTAATAACAATAATAGATAGTGGTAATTAGATGCAAGTAATCGCAATTAAAACAAACATTGATTTATTACGGTGCCAATTATCACAACCGGCACGCATGATTTTTCAAAAATATAAAAATAGATCGGTGTACATTTTCGGAAAATAGAATTGACCTAGATCTTTCTAGAAAATTCCATGACCTCGCGTGATCACAGCCATGGGTATTTACTCTAGGTAGAGTAGAATGCCTGGAGTCTCAATAATTAAACGTTAGTATTTGAATGTTGAAGTAAATCGTATAAAGTCTGCATCAATATAAGCAATTAAAAATAACTAATTAAACAACTGATTAAGTAAAAATAGGAATGTCCATATTTATAAAACAATAAGTGTTTAAACTCCATAGTGGGTAATCACCGTTTATCGCCGTCATCTTCATCATCATCATTATCATTAGTTTTAAATGATCATCTTATCTTTTAATATAATCACCTTGTTTTTTAAGCGATCATCTTGTTTTTTAAATAATCATCTTATCCGGCTCGCCAAAATGACTTAGTTCAAAGTGCGAGGGTAAAGAAACACTTATACATACATGGGTATTTACGTTTGGACGCTATTTTCAAATGTAACCTATAGTGCCATGCATAATATTGCTGCAGGCTGCTATGCCACGCGAATATAAACAACCGGTTCTTGAAAAATAAATGTATAAATATATAATATATATTTTGCGGTTGAAAATGGGGAGATTTTAATTATTCCCGCGTAAATCTGGACAATTCAATGATCTCGCGTGATCACTGATTAATTGAAATGTATTGTTTTAGCGATTGAAATTGTGGAGATTTGTGTTATTCCCGCGTATCAAGAGTGTCACAATTTCAATCCATGCACTTTCCAACAAGTTACTGTTAGGAGATTTATGCAAACTAACACTGTCATTACATTTTTATTTCAAACAATTTCTGATCGAATACTGTTTTCCCACATTGACGTGTGTTAGAGCTTAATTGCGGATTTCTTATAACCATAAACAAGCAGAACGATGCGATTAGCCATGTTTGTTTACAGCAAGTGACACGATGACAGGTTGGCGCGATATTTTAATCGGTTATTCTGATTGGTTGGTCCCCGGTGACGTCATTTCGCCATATATGGAATGGCGAATTTATTTCCAGTGCCGATAAGATTTTACTTGTATAACTGTGCTCTAATATGGCAACTGGTGCTGGTGCGCACTGGCGGATTATATTAAGAATACCAATTTGAATTGATTAAGCAAAAATTATTTTTGCATTAAAGTTACCCTTTAAGACTCTTATTTTATTTAAACTCAATAGTGTGCTCAGTTTCATACTTAAATTGTGCATACTATTTGAGTTTAAGTAAAATAGCAGAATTAAGTATTTTTGATAAAACGGGCCCTGGGTTCGAGCATAGCTTGATCCAAACTATTTACATGAAAAGGGTTGCGAGTTACTCAGACTCATTATGAGGTTTTACTCCAGGAAATATAACTGGTTATAGCATGCCATATATAACCTTTTGTGTGTTGAAATGGCATTAAGCCTCAGTGGGTTAACATGACCTTTACTGGTATGCTTAAAGTACAAAGTGATCTAATAATGAGCACCATTTCCTCTTTTAATACGCATTGAGTCATATTTTTTTCCCCTTAATAGCCGTAAAATATGCTTTGAGTCACATTCTAATAATCCGCAAAACTAATGTCGCAAATGCTAAAATAAGTCATGTAACTACCCCTGTGAGCATTTTGAGTAAAATTGGATCTAAAAATGCGTACAATTCTCCTTTTTTTTTCTTTTTGGCGTATCAAAAAAATGCTTCAATATGCTAAACAGAATACATGTATAAACATTCTAACCAAACTCATTGTGTATAATGTGTATAATGCCACATCATACTTTACATTCAATGATCGTGAATAACAGTGTAATTTTCTAACATTCCTGGGATTCCAGATATTTTGTGTATTGATGGCAAAGAAAACCATTCACTGACTAGAAAGTGTAAATGTCAAAAGAGTCACTGTATTCGTATGTTATAACTGTCGGTCTTGGCCCGCATGGTCTTCCATAGTATCGCTTTGTGGTTACATGTCACGGCGGACGGTCAGCTGATACTAACCAGACCATGAGAATCAAGTTTGACCTGACCCATATGTTCTTAATCTTAGAATGTGAGCCATTAATCAGTGTCGAATGCCAATTATAATTGTTTTATTAAGAATTAAACGATTAGAACGGAGAAGCTATGTTATTCTATGATTCTTTGTGTTGTGAACACGAGCTTATACTTTTTGAAATCCTCAGTTATATGTGTTTAAATCATGTACTCGTATTCAACCACAGTCTCGCTAAAGTGTGACTGAGTGATGGTGAGACGCCGTCTCAAGTTTACTTACCTTTCATCGCTAAGGTCGTAAGTTCGAAATGTGTTGAGAATGGCGTTAAATCCTATTATTTTCGTATCCAAGAAAAAAGGAGGGAAGCCCCGGTTGTATCGAGTCTTCATGACGGTTTGTGAAATATGCAAACATACGTCATGTCTTGTTCTTAAAAACGTAACATAATCACGTAACATTTTACTATATTCAGTTCAATAGATACATCAAAAAGGAGGGAGGTGGCAGCTTTAAATGGCCAGTAACAAAATACGCTGCTTGGGGAGCCTGGTTAACACGTGCACCCAACCTTGCTCTTTACCTGTTATCACGTAACGAGACAATACAGTATTACCGCCAGACCTAATAGTATCTAACGAATGCAACAGGGTACACACGTGCATGGTATTAAACACACGTTTTCACGTTTCTTTGTTACAAACTAAAGAAAGTTTGAACATCAAACGTTCTGCACCATGCAGTATTCCACCAAAGTGCAATGTAACAGTTTCTGCAAGAGAGTAAGTAGATTACTTACCTACAAAACACACAAGTGCTAAATTTGTTATATCCATTATTAAAAACGCCTTTATCCCAGCAGATAAATATAAATAGATGTTGCACAGCTGAACGAAACCCAAAGAATGAGAGCGCAAACTACACGCTACTGGGGAAGAGTTTAACGGGGTTAGACTAGCTGTATATCTGGATGTTCGCCAGTTGCAACCAATGTCGGGATGAACAAATATAATATTGTTTGCCGCAAGCGCGAAGATAATTTAACAATTCTCATTGTATTCAATTTCCGCCGATTTAGTTCACAATTTGCGTAAGTTCGCTGAATGTATTCAATTTAAGGTCTCACTGCACAGTTGAATTGTGTTATTTGTTCTATATAAAATAAGGTCTAGGATTTCCATGGTAAAAAAAGTATTCAACATAGAATTGTTTTAAGTACTTTTCATTGTAGGAATGTATACCTACATAAAAATGCACAATAACTGGTAATTATAATTGACCAAGTTGTTTTCTTTTAAAGAGGGTGCAGTGACACCTTGGGATTTTTTTTAAAAAGAAGTCCTTAAATGCTCATAAATGCATGCATAAGTGAAAATCCTATAAAAGTAATGTCTTATTGCAGTATATGCCATGCCAACTTTTGCTCTACTCATCTGCAGCAAAAAATCTCAACCACTATGAACCATTTTGAAAATATTTCCAAACCAAATTACATAGGCCTTTTCTTTAGCGTAAGAATCATGTTACCGTGGGGAAAAGAAGGGGCGTAACTGTGTAGCGGAGACATGTGATGTCAGCGAATGACAGCAATTCTACTCAGTCTCCTTGCAAATTCTTAATAAGTACACGATTGTAGTATACTTTATTAGAAATAATTTAGACTTCTTTGTAAATTAATATAATATAATATAATATAATATAATATAATATAATATAATATAATATAATATAATATAATATAATATAATATAATATAATATAATATGCTAATTTAATATATGCTAATTCATATGACTATACAACATTGCTGTATTGTTGAATTATAGAGACACAATCTAGAGTGATTGATTTATTGATTGGATTGATTGATTGATTGCTTGATTGATTGATTGATTGATTGATTGATTGATTGATTGATTGATTAATTGATTGATTGCTTTGTTGATTGATTCTTTAATTCCTCCAAAAATGTATACAGGAGAGTATAAACATACAGACAAGGTTAAATAATGTACATGCACATACAAACACATATTTACATAATTACAAATGGAAAGAAAAACAAAAGTTACACACATATATTAAAACATCCCTATAGACATACATGTACATTTTTATGTAAACTTGATTTGTAGGTTTACGTATCGGTTGTTGATAACGCATGTTAGGCCAGACTGTGGACAAGGTTTGCTAGACCAGACTGGTTGATTTGTTGGTTTGCGTATCGGTTGTTGACAACGTATGCTAGACCAGACTAGTGTAGTTGTTAGTTTATGTATCGGTTGTTGATTACGCATGTTAGACCAGACTGGTTTATTTGTTGGTTTGCGCATCGGTTGTTGACAACGTATGCAAGACCAGACTAGTTTATTTGTTTATTTACGTAGCGGTTGTTGACAACGCATGTTAAACAAGCTGGTTTATTTGTTGGTTTACGTATCGTTTGTTGACAACGCATGTAAGACCAGACTGGTTTATTTATTGGTTTACGTATCGGTTGTTGACAACGCATGTTAGACCAGACTGGTTGATTTGTTGGTTTAGGTATCGGTTGTTGACAACGCATGTTAGATCAGACTGGTTTATTTGATAGTTTACGTATCGGTTGTTGACAACGTAAGCTAGACCAGGCTGGTTTATTTGTTGGTTTAGGTATCGGTTGTTGATAACGTATGCTAAACCAGACTGGTTGATTTGTTGGTCAGTATCGATTGTTGACAACGCATGTTAGGCCAGACTGGTTTATTTGTTGGTTAACGTATCGGTTGTTGACAATGTATGTGAGACCAGACTGGTTTATTTGTTGGTTTGCGTGTCGGTTGTCGACAACGTAATGTAAGACCAGACTGGTTGATTTGTTGGTTTATGCATCGGTTGTTGACAGCGTATGTTAGACCAGACTGGCTGATTTATTGGTTTGCGTATCGGTTGTTGACAACTCGTGTATGTTAGACCAGACTGGTTTATTTGTTGGTTTGCGTTTCGGTTGTTGACAACGTATGGTAGACCAAACTGGTTTATTTGTCTGTTTACAAATTATTATCTTATATAAAAGTCTTAATGTTTATATACGATTAATCCATATATTATTAATGCAATCAGTCTGTATCGACATGTTCTATTCACCAATTATCTAACACCCTCATAGCGGCAAAGTGTAGCAGACAAAAATGGATGCATACATTATGTTACCGCGTCTATTGCTGTATCCTAACATACCGCAATATCTCGATGTTATCGTTTTCACCGTAACCTGATAGCCCGTCCTTAATAAATATTCATACGCCTTTCTACTTTAATTGCTATTATTTTCATGGTTTGGTTTATTTCGTACAAGAGTTCTTAAAAATGACATAACAGACTGTCCAAAATATATACGTTATCGTTTGATTTGTTGCTGTTTGCAAATATGAAATATATGGAAAAATAAGTTCGAGTAACAAAAAGTAGTCCCTGTCGCGTATATGACCATTTTTTGGAGGTGATCAAGACTGCATCTGCAAAGCCTGTTCACGCCGAAATGAGCAAGAATATGCCTTTGGGATAAAGCCCGGATTAAATGACTTCATGGATACATGTGTGCGTTAATGGGAAAATGATTCACACAATTCCATATTTGGTTCAATAAAAAAGTAGTACTAGGAATGAAAATAGCATACAATGACACCGAATATAAGATCATCAACTTTTGTACTATATATGGCAGCTGCATAAAAAATCGAATTATTAAGAAAAACTCGTTCTTTCCATTTTGTTTTATGACGATAAGCAAGTTCGAGGAATCATTTGGGTTAAACTTTGAAAACTAATTACTATTATCAAGGAATTATATAGTGAGGGAAAGGTAACATTTAGCCAGGAGGTGTAAGTTTCTTATCCTTCTAAATAAGTCCTTGCTACAATTGACATGGAAACCGGTGCATGGTGACATTATTTTACGCGGATTCTCTGCAAATTGCAGAACTGCAATATTTTTTAAATAAATGTATAATACTTGTGTTTCTTTATTTTATTTCACATATTTACTCTTTCTGTATGCAGAATTTTTCTTGAGGTGGTTTGCGACTTAATTGTCTAAAGGTAAAAATAAATCATATTCTCGGAGTTCGGCAGCTTAGTGCATGTTGATCTTGTTAGGTTAGGATTGCTAGTTTCGAATATATATTCTCATTACATATCAAGTTTTCTATTTATAAATATTGTTTCTATTTTTTTTTTTTTCTATTATTATTTTTTTCTATTTTTTTAAATAGGGTATCACAGTATCATCTAAAAAACAAACAAGCTGGCCAACCTACCAGTTATTGTGCATTTTTATGTGGGGATACATTCCTGCTTTGAAAAAAAAATTACTTTAAAAAAAATTTCTATGAGGAATAATTTTTTTACCGTGGAAATTCTAGACCTTATTTTATATAGAACAAAGAACAAAATTCAAGTGTGTAGTAAGACCTGTAGTGCGCTCGACTTTAATGTTCTGCAACAATAATTTCTTGTCTATTATGTGATCATTTTGAACAAAAAAAATTGCAAATGTTATGGAGCACGTCTGAAACCGTGATAAATCTAGAATACACGTATCTATTTCATTAATAAAACGCCAGATCTAAGTAAAGCTTCTTTGTGACCATGTTTCTAAGTTAAGCTTCTATGTGACCATGTGTATAAGTAAAGCTTCTATGTGACCATGTTTCTAGATGGGATCAATTACAATTGGACATTTTACCATTGAGGTTGGTCGCAGAATAAATAAGTTGTAACCAGTCATAACAAAGTTAATATCTAAATGTTGATGTTACTGAAGCCAGGTTGCAAGTTACAATATTTGTCAGGTTTTCCAAAATATGGACACTTCAGAGGCGTAGCGCGACCATTTTGGAAGTTACTTAGGGGGATGGTGTAAGAGGGTTTTTCCCTAAGTAGTGGGTGTACGGGGGCCTTCCCCTAAAAAACTTTTAGAAATCAAAGTTAAAATGATGGCTTCCCGTGGTCTTTTAAAACTTTATTTTTCATTTTTTATTCTATGTTCTATCGACAAAATACCAACTCACAGACTCGAAATTGGTAGAACGATATAATTGATTCATAGTTTTAATGGAAGACATAACGTCTTGGAGAAGAAAAGATCATAATACACGTGTAAGCATTCATGTTTTTAGCATTTTGAAACCAATCTCCGTTCCTTTCTCCTGGCAAATTCGTTATTCGTGTTTTGTAGCGTTTACTCCGCCAAGCGTACGTAACGTACGTAAAAATAAAAATAAACTTTTTTCACTTTAATCAGCAATTTTTTTTTTTTTTTCATTTAGGTTTAACTTTGTATGCAAATAAGATAATAGTATGTGTTTCTAGTAGATACTGCATAATAATTAATTCGTTCGAACGTTTTTTTGAGAAATGTTAAATATTTTCTATACTTGCTTGAAAAGGTATACTGATGGGCTAGGTCCCATTTTGATGTCAGCAACTTAAGTTTTATATTGTCGCCGATGCTAGTGCCGTCAACAAATATATTTGGGCAAGGTGGATTGGCAACAGAAGTCATTGTCGAAATGTAGCGGGACGTAAACATTGCATGCGGATACCTCCATTAAAAACAGCAATAATGCGCATTTGCACACGGGAGGAAACTCTGTATACGGCACAATCTAATTTGTGCCACACACAATAATTTTATATAGATCACCGATAGAAAGTAATATTTTCTGAAATTTACAGATCAACAAATCTTATTGCAACATCATGACTTTTGCCCTATGCCTAACTGCTTCTATCGACCTTTAGCCTTAATTATATTTTAAGTTTTGATTTCAATTGTTACTCAGTAGATTAACTGAGTATGCCACGCTACGCGCCGTCTTCAACTTCACCTGTACAATATATAAACACCCTATAGCCTGTAGAACTTGTGACGAAGTTTTCTCGATCAGGACCGGTAATTTTTACGAGCACGCTGATTGGTCAGTGCTTCAGGGAAAGTTTGAATGACGTCACAATTTAGTAAGCGTTTAATTGCGATGAATTGTGTGACAGCAATCGTGAAACATCGGGTATTTCCGTATCCTCCGTATAATACACCTCGTGTATAGCTCTAGAATACACCAACGCAATTCGCCTGTGTAACATGTCTGTGTTCATTAGCGTGAAAGTTACAAATTATATATCCGTTGTTAAGTTGAATATATAGCGTTATTATGAAAGGGTACGAAAGGGAAGTTGATGGTAATCACATCTAAAACATCCGTGTTTTTCTTCCTCCCAGACAGTAAATAAAAGTCTTTGGCCCAACTTTTACAAAGATGACACACGGGGGCCGCCATTTTATTTTATCATGTGACTGAAAGTAGTTCCAAAATGGCGCCTTATTATGTCAGAAGCCTATTGCGTAGCATAAAGTCCGAGGAGATCACATTGGTGTGACAGGCATATAATTCCCTGCTTTTTCATCGGGGGTAAATATACCTGAATCGGTATATCTCAGGTTTTTGTGATAACACGCACTATGAATAATCCAAAACAAGTAATACTATATATGTGGCCAGTCTAATAACTAGCGTTCAGGGTTTCCTCAGATTCCTCTAGCCTGCATTCTTTACGCAGTAAACTGATAAATGAGGTTATCCGTTGATCCTGAACGCTTCCATGGTAAAACATATAGATGTGTATGCATAAACGGGGAGAAAAACAGAAAAACGTGATAGAAAGACGACCCTTTTGCCATCCACTGCAGAATATTTTAACAATTACGGAGCCTGCAATATGGAACAAAGCTTGGTTTAGTGCCCCCGTAAACTCGGGCAATATCACCAGCACCAGTAGTAGTTTATATAAATGTTCATCATTAACTAAAATTAATTTTTAAGCGAAAACCTTTTTTAATTAATTTAGTTATAGCAACATTGACTGCGATTCGATTTAACCAAAAACCAATATTAAGTTTCTTTTTTCATGTTGGAGACATATACAAACAATTGCGTCAAACCATTTATTAACTTTATTGGGTAAAATACTGTTTTCTGTTTTAGTAACAGAGACCTTTAACCGAATGTTCTGAGATCTAATCCAAATAGTTTAATTCTTGTTAAAAATATTATATACAAAATTTCACTAAAATATCTTAAATGAAACTACGGTTATTAAACATATTTTTTTCTAATATTCAGTATAAGTGACTTTAATTTTGATCTGAGATCCTGATATCAATAAATGTTGAGTTGGTAACAAAGACGTTTCTGTTAGTGGTGTTCTGATTGTCCCAGACTATCGATAGTTTTTAGGTTTGAGTTGAAGTTGGCAATAATCGATTGTGTTTGTTAGCAATCAATTGTCGCCGCACAGTGACGTTTTCGGTTATTTTCTTACTTATGTTTACTTAGTCTTTAGTACGGACACAGTTCTTCCAAATTGGGTCCGTTAAATAGCAATGTTGGGAAATCCGCATTTGAGCACGTTGATTGGTCAATTGCTTCAACTGGAAGTTTGAATGACGTCACAGTTTAGTAAGCGTTCAATTGCTATGAATTGTGGGACAGGCATAGAATTCCCTGCTTTTTCATTGGTGGTAAATAGACCCGATTCGGGAGATATCGGTTTCTGGTATAGATTATATGTTTACCTATGTGTTATTTCCGATTCAGGTGCCCTTCTGGTTCCTCTACATCGGACTCTTTACTACTGTCATGTCTCAATGTCCCTGTCTTATTGTCGGAAAATTTCTGTTAGATTATCAAATATACATAGGGAACTCAAGTAAGTTCAGCCTAAATGATGTTCAATATATAAAAAAGATAATATGATATTCTATATATCTCTGTCTCTGTTTCCCTTTTGATCATGTTCTCTCCAAATGTTTTTTACATAGGTGAAGTAAATGATATTTTTACTTATTTGAATATTGAATAACACATTTCATAGACATAATGACAAGTCGTTCATTTGATCTCTCTCTCTCTCTCTCTCTCTCTCTCTCTCTCTCTCTCTCTCTCTCTCTTAATGACTAAGAAGAGAATATGAATCCAAATGTTATACCTACAATGTCTCAGTTTGATGATATTTCTATGCCAACTCAGGCTATTGCATTGGCGTTCTTGGATATTTCTTGTCTAATTAAGATCGTTTCGACTTTGGTATTATCATTTTTTTTATTAATTTCCTTTATTCAGTAACCTATTTTATTCACAAAAAGTTTACATCTACATTAAAAATATCACATATTAGTAAACACATGTGTATACAATTATGAAAGGGATTCAGAAGAAAGCTTACAGTTTGTGTGAATCCCTTTATATGATAGTTTATTTCCTATCATATTATATTGTCAGTTGCTGCAGTAAAATGTTTGAAACAAAATTCGACACACGTTATGCCAGTTATTTAGATAAAATATATGCAACTATATCTAACATCTGATAAACGAAAATGCCTCGGAAGTACAGAACATTAAGAAAAACAATGGCAGACTCGATTCCATTAAGCCTGGGGTTACACGTGTAAAATGTGTAACACCTTTCACGCCCACTCCACTTCTATTTTCGAACACCACCGATTAGTCATTGCTTCAAATGAAAGTTTGAATGACGTCACAGTTTAGTAAGCGTTCATTTGCTATGCATTATCGGACAGGTATAGAATGTCCTGCTTTTTTCAGTTGGGGTTAATAAACCTGATTCGAGACTTTTGTAAACTGCAAGACTGATTCTTATCTCCGTGCCCGAAAGAAAGCCTGACATCTCCTAGTTTGTGTAATTTATGCAGGCGATACCGATGGTCGATCTACTCTTAAAAAAACATCCACTGAACTCCAATATTGTATTAAAATTAACTATATTTCAGCTAAAAAAACATGTGCCCATTCAGATTTTGTGTTGCGCCGCCTATGTACGCCCCCGCCCCCGCCCCCTAAACTGAAATCCTTGATCCGCCACTGGATATGTTCCAAAGTATTCAGAAATATTGTTTACCCATTTAATAAACTTCTAAGTAAGCAAAACAGATGAAAAGAATGTCAAGTGGACATATGAAAATGAATCACCCATTATGTTTCTATTTTTCTTACAAACAATTGAGCACGCCCTTAAAAATTGAGAGAGATCAGGATATTGTTCTATTTCAAGATGATAGTCAAGGTTTAGCATTATCTTTACTTAGCCAACATGCACTTTGAAGTGTTGACTGACCACATTTTACTATAATAAGTGCAAAATATTAAGTGGGACATAGTAAGACAAGTGCGGTGGACCTTAGACCTGAAGTAATATCAGTTTACCCTATCACTTACAAACCTGGGACCCGTTTCAATAACGTTTGTAAGTTTTAAAAATCGTACGAAAAAAATGTGACATCCAGGAACGTTTTATTTTCGTAGTATTTTTGCAAATTTTAGAAAAAATAATTTTTAAAAGGCTTACAAAAGATCATTAACGTATTGCAATTATGCAAAATCGAAAAGAACGAAATAATAAATTCTTTAATGCTTTCGTTTCGCTTTTTTTTTCAAGTTTACATAGCTTATAATTAATGATTAATTTTAATAAAAAATTTCGATATATGCTGGGATATCGGTAAGGATCAGCTTGTACGTTTTGTCTGAGCCGACACTCCAGTATATATAGTGAATATTTAACGTATAACTTTTCCGTGTTTGAGATATGATTTTCTTACAGCCAACTATGTTTATTTTTTTGCACCTATGCAAGTCAACACGAATAACAAATAAATGGTGATTTAAATATTATATGACAATATATGTTTTGCAAAATGTTGCTAAAATTGTGTACATGCTATTATTGTGCAGTTTGCAGCGGGGTGGCCCCGACTCCTGCAGACCAGTTACGGGGTAATAAACGGACAACCTTACGGTAGCTAAAAAATATATATACATACGCCTGACGGTTTGATTGATATATTTGTAACATTTGCTTTATTATACAACATTTTTTTTTTTTTAAAAATGTAATATAGTTCACATTAGTTCAAAGTCACAAAGCTAAAATTTTAAATTCGCATTCGCTCGTTTAAACTAAACCTAGTCTTAACTGACATGTTACCAGATTCACATCTACATTCTAACTGAAAGACTTGTCTCTACTAAAATCTGTCTCTGACTGAATAACTACTATTCTATCATTGGTCAATTCATTGCTACTTTTATATTGGTCAGTATTTTTAATACGAACTTTAAATTCCCGCCCATAAAACTTACTGTCAACTATACATCAAGATCAGCCTAAGTGACGGCAAACTGAGAGGAATCGCGTTTTTCTGTAGGTCTTGAAGGGGTCGTATTTTTATATAGGTCTGGAAGGAGTCACGTTTCTATGTAGGTCTGGAAGGGGTCGCGTTTTTTATGTAGGTCTGGAAGGAATCGTATTTTTCTGTAGGTCTGGAAGGGGTCGTATTTTTATGTAGGTCTGGAAGGGTTCGCATTTTTCTGTAGGTCTGGAAAGAATCGCGTTTTAATGTCGGTCTGGAAGGGGTCGCACATTTTTTGTAGGTCTGGAAGCGGTTGTATTTTGTTTTGTAGTTCTGGAAGGGGTCGTGTTTTGTTTTGTAGGTCTGGAAGGGGTCGCACTACTTTGAAGGTCTGCAAGAGGTTGTGTTACTGTATGAGGTATTGTTATAATGTGTAGATCTGGATAGGGTCATATGCAGTTATCCGCCTGGAAGGGATCTGTAAGGAGTTGTGTTATTACAAGTAGGTCTCGAAGGGATTGTGTATGCCCGTGTATGACAAAATGTTGTAATATATAGATCTGAAAACGTTCTGGTTAAGTGATATACAGACTCAAATGTAGAAAGAATCTGAAAAGTATATTTCTCTTATAACAAGGGTTGCACATGGCATTGTCATAAAATGTACGTCTGCATGGGGTCTTGCTATTTATGTTTGGCCAGGACAGATTGTGTTATTAATTATGAGTATGTCCTTATGGGGTAGCCTATAGTTTTAATATATAATTCTGGAAAAGATTATTATATGATATATAATAGCAAGACCCTTTCCAGACTTGCAAAATTAATATAGTTCTGGAAGAGGAATATAAGGGGTCTTCTTATTATATGAAAGTCTGGAAGGGGGCTTGTTATTATATATACACACATAGTTCTGGAAGAGAAATAGAAGGGTTTTTCTGTATTGTATGTATGTCTGGAAGATGTCTTATTATTATGCATTCACACATATTTTTGGAAGATGATTAGAAGGGGTCTTCTGTATTATATGTAGGTCTGGAAGGGGTCTTGTTATATACATACACACATAGTTCTGGAAGAGAAATAGAAGGGGTCTTTTGTATTATATGTAGGCCTTGAAGGGGTCTTGTTATATACATACAAACACAGTTCCGGAAGAGAAAGAGAAGGGGTCTTCTTTATTATATGTAGGTTTGGAAGGGATCTCGTTATTATACATACACACATAGTTCTGGAAGAGGAATATAAATGGTTTTCTGTATAATATGTAGGTCTGGAAGTGGTCTTGTTATTACACAAACAAACATAGTTCAGGAAGAAGAATATCAGTTGTCTTCTGTACAATATGTAGGCCTGGAAGGGGTCTTTGTATATACATACACACATAGTTCTGGAAGAGGAATAGAAGGGATCTTCTGTGTTATATATAGGTCTGGAAGGAGTCTTGTTATTATACATACAAACATAGTTCTAGAAGAGGAAGAGAAGGGGTCTTCTTTATTATATGTAGATCCGAAAGGGGTTTTGTTATTATACATACCCACATAGTTCTGGAAGAGGAATCGAAGGTGTTTCCTTTATTATATGTAGGTCTGGAATGGGTCTTTTTATGCATACACACATAGTTCTGGAAGGGGAATAGAAGATGTCTTACGTATCAATGTAAGTCTGGAAGCGGACTTGTGTATAGAAATACACACACAATTCTGGAAGATCAATAAAAGGGGTCTTCTGTGTTATATGTAGGTCTGGAATGGGTCTTGTTATTTTACATACAAATATAGTACTGGAAGAGGAATAGAAGATGTCTTCTTTATTACATGTAATTCTGGAAGGGTTCTTGTAACTGTTCATACACACATAGTTCTGGAACAGTAATAATAAGGTTTTTCTGTTTTGTATGTAGGTTCGAAGGGGTCTTGTTATTATAAATACACACACAGTTCTGGAAGAAGGTGTCTTCTTTATTATATGAAAGTCTGGAAGGGGTCTGGTTATTATACATACAATCATAGTTCTGGAAGAAGAATAGAAGGCGTCTTCTTTATTATATGTAGGTCAGGAAGGGATCTTGATATTATACACACACATAGTTCTTGAAGAGGAAAAGAGAGTGTCTTCTTTATTATATGTAGGTCTGGAAGGGGTCTCGTTATTATACATACAAACATAATTCTGGAAGAGGAATAGAAGGGGTCATCTGTAAAATATGTAGGCTTGAAAGGGGTCTTATTATTATACATACACTCATTGTTCTGGAAGAGGAACAGAAAGGGTTTTCTTTGTTATATGTAGGTCTGGAAGGGGTCTAGTTATAAAGGATACAAACATAGTTTTGGAAGAGGAATTGAAAGGGTCTTTTTTATTATATGTAGGTCTGGAAGGGGTCTTGCTATTTATTATACATACAAACACAGTTCTGGAAGTGGAATAGAAGGGGTCTTCTGTATAATATGTAAGTCTGGAAGGGGTTTTGTTATTATACATACAAACATAGTTCTGGAAGAGCAATAGAAGGTGTCTTCTGTATTATATGTAGGTCTTGAAGGGGTCTCGTTATTATCAATACAAACATAGTTCTGGAAGAGGAATAGAAGGTGTCTTCTGTATTATATGTAGGTCTTGAAGGGGTCTTGTTATTATACATACAAACACAGTTCTGGAAGAGGAATAGAAGGGGTCTTCTGTATTATATGTAAGTCTGGAAGGGGTTTTGTTATTATACATACAAACATAGTTCTGGAAGAGGAATAGAATGTGTCTTCTGTATTATATGTAGGTCTTGAAGGGGTCTTGTTATTATACATACAAACACAGTTCTGGAAGAGGAATAGAAGGGGTCTTCTGTATTATATGTAAGTCTGGAAGGGGTTTTGTTATTATACATACAAACATAGTTCTGGAAGAGGAATAGAAAGTGTCTTCTTTATTATATGTAGGCCTGGATGGGGTCTTGTTATTATACATACAAACATAGTTCTGGAATAGGAATAGTAGGGGTCTTATTTGTTATATGTAGGTCTGGAAGGGGTCTTGCTTTTATACATACAAACATAGTCCTGGAAGAGTCTTGGAAGGGGTCTTGTTATTATACAGACAGACATAGTTCTGTAAGATGAATAGGAAGGGTCTACTTTAATATATGTAGGTCAAGAAAGGGTCTTGTTTATATACATACAAACATAGTTCTGTAAGAGGATTAGAAGGGGTCTTCTGTATTATATGTAGGTTTTGAAGGGGTCTTGTTATAATACATACACACATAGTTCTGGAAGAGGAATAGAAGGGGTCTTCTTTATCATATGTAGGACTGATATTGGTCTTGTGTTTATACATACAAACATAGTTCAGGAAGAGAGAGAGAAGGGGTCTTCTGTATTATATGTAGGTCTGGAAGGGTTCTTGTTATTATGCATACAAACATAGTTCTGGGAGAGAAATAGAATGGGTCGTCTGTATTATATGTAGGCCTGGAAGGGGTCTTGTTATTATGCATACACACATAGTTCTAGTAGAGGAATAGAAGGGTCTTCCATATTACGTGTAGGTCAAGAAGGGTCTTTTTATTATATATACGGACACAGTTCAGGAAGAGGAATAGAAGTAGTCTTGTTTATTATATGTAGGTCTGCAAGGGGTCTTGTTATTAAACATACGCACATAGTTCTGGAAGAGGAATAGTAGTAGTTTTTTGTATTATACGTAGGTCTGGAAGAGGAATAGAAGGGGTCTTCTGTATTGTATGTATGTCTGAAAATGGTCTTGTTATAATACATACACACATAGTTTTGGAAGAGGTACCGAAGGGGTGTTCTGTATTTTTTCTATGTCTTGAAGGGTTCGAGCTAGCACGAGCATAGTTCTGGAAGAGGAATAGAAGGTGTTTTTTTAATTTTATTTAAGTCTGGAAGGTGTCTTGTTTTTATACATACAAACATAGTTCTGGAGGAGGATTAAAAGGTGTCTTCTTTATTATATGTAGGTCTGGATGGGGTATTGTTATCATACATACACATATAGTTCTGGAAGGGGAAAGAAGTGGTCTTCTTTATTATATGTATGTCTGGAAGAGTCTTGTTATTATACATACAAATATATTTCTGGAAGAAGAATAATAGGTGTCTTCTTTATAATATGTAGTTCTGGAAGGGGATTTGTTATTATACATACATATATAGTTCTGGTAAAGGAATAGAAGGGTTTTCTTAATTATATGTAGGTCTGGAAGGGGTCTTGTTATTTATTATACATACAAACACAGTTCTGGAAGATGAATAAAAGGGGTCTTCTGTATTTTATGTAGGTATGGAAAGAGTCTTGTTATTATACATACACACAGGGTTCTGGAAGAGGAAGAGAAGGGGTCTTCTGTACTATATCTAGGTCAGGAAGTGGTCTTTTTATTTTACATACAAACATAGTTTTCGAAGAGGAATAGAAGTTGTATGCTTTATTATATGTAGGTCAGGAAGGGGTCTCATTATTATACATACACACATAGTTCTGGAAGAGGAATAGAAGGGATCTTCTTTATTATATATAGGTTTGGAAGGGGTCTTGTTATTATACCTACAAACATAGTTTTGGAAGAGGAATAGAAGGCGTCTTCTCTTTTATATGTAGGTCTGGAAGATTTCTTGTTATTATGCATACACACATAGTTCTGGAAAAGGAATAAAAGGGGTCTTCTTTATTATATGTTAGCCTAGAAAGCGTTCTTGTTATTATAAATACACACAAAGTTCTGGAAGAGGAATAGAAGGGGTCTTCTTTATTATATGTTAGCGTAGAAGGGGTCTTGTTATCATACATACACACACAGTTCTGGTCTAGGAATAGAATGAGTCTTCTTTATAATATGTAGTTGTTGAAGGGGTATTGTTATTATACATACAAACATAGTTCTGGAAGAGGAATAAACGTGCCTTATATGTAGGGCTGGAAGTTTTCTTGTTGTTATATATACAGATATAGTTCCGAAAGTTGTATAGAAGGGTTTTTTTTATATGTATACTACAGTATTGGTACAGCATATAGGTCTCGAATGAGTCTCGCTATTTGATGTTGGTATGACAATAATTTCATTATATACAGGTATGGAAGGGGTCTGTGGTACTTTACCTTTTGGTTGTATCGCTGTGTTAACACGGTTCAGATTAAACCGAATGTTCCTGTCTTATCATTAAACTGAGTAAGAAAGCTTGAAGAAGCTTTGTTTCTGTTTTCGTGAGTGTTGTCGTTTCAATAGACAAATCAAAATTGTTCGTGTTTTTTGTTTTAGAATTGGATATGAGTTGTGTTAGCACAGCGTGTAAAAAAGTCATGACTTCATCTAATTTTCGTTGCATATTGTTTATTTTCAAACCTTGCTAACATTTGCTGAAACAACTAAAGTGATTCATGTGGAGCTATTGTGCGTCGGCGTTGCGGTCACAAGTTTCTGGTTAAAGTTTTTATTTTCAATCTGGTTTCAAAGTAATTGAAAGGAATTGAATGAAGCAATATACGATGCATTAATCATAAAATGTCACACAGAAATGTATATATGTTATTGCTCGTTCAATCAATTTGTTATGTAGACAGAGTTATGGCACTTTTTAGGTAAGGTTATTTACACCACCGCCACCCACCCCACCCTTTCTCCCCCCCACCCCCCCCCCCCCCCTTCCCCCTCCTTAACTGGCATTTTTTTTATATTTACTGAAAAACATATGTGCCGGATAAGATTTTCAGATTCGCCCCCTAAGTGCCCATTTTTTTAAATGAAATCCTGGATCCACCCCTGGAAATTACAAAATAGGAATGGATTGAAATATATGTCTTTAATATGGATGTTCCTACATTACTAAATTAAATTCACAAATTTCAGAATTGTAAATTATTTTTATAACACTTCAATTCTTCTTGGTAGGGGTACTAAACCTTTTCGGTTTATATATATACCTTGTCAACTTCTGTGTAAAATTCGACAACTTTGAACTGATCCATTGCCATTGTATTGACTGTGATTAACATTTTCGGTGATTTGTATTGAATTATAAAGCGCAATGGTTATTGTTACATTTGCATTATGATTAAGCTTATCATTGTTGAGCCGGGCCCGATTACCTCAGTCGGTTACGCGTCTGACTATCAATCCAGGGGTCGTGAGTTCGAATCCCCTCCCGTCAACAGTCTCCATGATGATTGATATACGACATTGTGTCTCATCATCACTCGTCTCTCACCACTGTTTCAAGTGGGAAAGTTATCAGTTACTTGCGGAGATGGGGTGTGCTTGAGTACTGGTTAATCCCAGGAAACAGTGGTTAGGTTAACTGATCGCCTGTTAGCCTTCGATGGCATAAAAATGACGCTAAATATTCAATCAATCAATCAATCAATTAATCAATCAATCAATATCATTGTTGAAATAGTGTGATCGACTTAAGTTTCGTCCAAGAATATGTGCCTGTTACTTAAAAAGAAACAGTGGGCAGTTTAATTGTGACGTTAATTGCTGAGCACGTGTTTGCTGGACAACAATTCTACTTGAAAGGATTTTGGCCAAAATGTAAGTCATTGTTGTCACCCTTCCCGCATGAGCACGCTGTTAATATTATATAACAGGTAAACGCTGTGTTAACATTGTATAACATGTAAACGCTGTGTTAACATTGTATAACATGTAAACGCTGTGTTAACATTATATAACAGGTAAACGCTGTGTTAACATTGTATAACATGTAAACTTTGTGTTAACATTGTATAACATGTAAACGCTGTGTTAACATTGTATAACATGTGAACGCTGTGTTAACATTGTACAACATATAAACGCTCTGTTAACTCTGTATAACATATAAACGCCGTGTCAACTCTGTATAACTTATAAACGCTGTGTTAATACTGTTCCGATTTACGTGTTGCCGTCTTTTATCTTTCACATTGTGGAGACGGTGTTTAATTATAATATTTTGAAATGTGTTTTACAACGTACCCACCTACGCTGTATCTATCTTAATAAAGGTTTAGTAGGCTTCAACCATCGACGTACTTTCCATGATAGCCGGGCCCGATTAGCTCAGTCGTTAGCGCGTCTGACTATCAATCCAGGGGTCGTGAGTTCGAATCCCCGCCCGGTCACAGTCTACGTGATGATTGATATACGACATTGCGTCTCATTATCATTCGTCTCTCACCGCTAATTCATTGGGAAAGTTATCAGTTACTTGCGGAGATGGGGTGTGCTCGAGTACTGGTTAACCTTTAAGGATCCAAGGAAACAGTGGTTATGTTAACTGATCGTCTGTTAGCTCTCGATGGCATTAAAATGACGCTAAATATTAAATCAATCAATCATAAGGACTATTGACAAATGAACTTTGTCGTTTTGGACCGTTATATCACAGCGTTTAAAAGTATATAAGAAGTCATGACTTTAGATTGCATATTGTGCTTCCGATGTATTTTTTACGGTGTTCCGTTTGGACCGTCGTACTACGATGGTGAAAACGCGATGTAATTTCGCGTTTTCACCATCGTGGTTTCGACTTTCACCATCGTAGTTTTGACCTTCGACTTTCAGCATTGTAGTTTCGACTTTCACCATCGTGGTTTCGACTTTCACCATCGTACTTTCGACTTTTCATCATCGTAGTTTCGTCTTTCACCATCGTAGTTTCGACTTCCGATTTCCGATGCTTCTTCTACGATTAGAAATGTAGGTTGGATCTCTCGTATGACTGTTTAATTACGTGCTGGGCCAGTAGTATACATGCCAATACAGTTGCACATCTCATGACTTTAATTGTCTATACGGTCAACCCTGTCTTAAGCAGCCAGTCAGAGAAAGGAGCAATAGTGGCCTTTTAAGACAGAGTGTTGCTTAAAACAGATTGATTTGCACTCAAAGCATATACATGGGAAATAGAAAATGTGACTGCTTAAGACAAGTCAAGTGGCTGCTTAATAGAGGTGACCACTTACACGGGTTTGACTGTATATAAGTATGTCCTTTGGAATGTTAGTTATTACTCGGGATTGAATATTCATTCAGAACCTCAATCTCATGAAATATTGATTCTATATTCTGCTTCAGGTTTGTGCACAATATCAGGAAAAAAGAACAAGGAGATTTTCCAAAGCAAATAAACACTTGCGTACGGTTTCTTATTCTCTTATTACTATTTATTCTGAAATTAAGCTGAGTAAGCCCTGCAGACAAAACAAAGCCATTCCAAATGTACGGAGAATTTACGTCTATAGATATTTAGCTCAACAGCATTTTTTTAATTCTATGAAAGATATTTGTACAACCGTTCTAACATGTATTGCATTTAGAGGATTTTCTAGATCTGGTCACTCACCAATCAAAATGTTTAATTTGGCTGCCGTTTAACGATCCAGTCGTGAGAGTTAGGTCATTCTACAGAATAAGAACAATCTCTCGTCGCCAAGCAACCGCCATTCGCTAACGGGCATTAGATATGCAGGGCATTTAACTTTTGTATTTAATGATAAATTCTCAAACAGTAAGTCGCCAAGACATGACGATATGATTAAAACTATAATAGGTTCCATCAAATATGTTTTTGTTGTTTGTGATCGTATTCAAACCTAACTTCGTTCTTTAATCTTGCATTTCTCTAGCTTCAACTATAGCAGATTATGTTGAACTCGTTCGGTGTAACAGAACCGTACAAAACATATTGATGCTCTGCTACCAGTGTGTTTTAGTTTAAACATGTTCTATTTTTAATATTTCACAATATTACCTGATTATTTACAAACTATTTTGTCAAAAAGATTGGAATTGAAGATAAGCCAAAAGCTTTGAAAAAATCCTCTCCTTGGTACACTATACTTACACGCACTATAATGATTAATGTAGATGTCAAGTCAAACCTGTCTTAAGCAGCCAGTGAAGGGAAGGAGCAAAAGTGGCCATTTAAGCCAGGTGGTTGTGTAACACAGGTTAATTTACTCTGAAAGCATAGAAATTGGAAATAGAAAATAGTGTTGCTTAAGACAGGTAGTGCTTAATAGAGGTGACCGCTTACACAAGTTTGACTGTATACAATATAACAATATGTATGTATGGAAATAGCAGAATGACAACGTTATTTCTTGATGGATTTTTTTTTCTTTAAACAGTTACTCGCCATTTTCATCATAACGAATATAAATTTCACACGGGAAATTATATCAATCTACATGTATGTATATGCAAATAAGAGAAGTCACTTTTACACAACTATAATATCTATATAGGTGTAACGCCTGTACAAAATCCCTCTATATAACTTAGATTGTCAATATTGTCCCGTCTCTGACCAATTTCTTGACCTTCCGATCCATATACTGGTCATGTTTCCTTGTAAAGCAATTAAAAGTCCCTCAAACTGTCCACAGAAAATAGTAACCCAACTGTTTAACTTTTCCACAAATTTAGAATTTCTGAGGTCACTGTCAATATTTACATTCCACAACTGACACTTCCGCCGCATTACCACCTCATCCCTGACTGTACGTTCGCGGCAAGTAGTTCTGAAATACAAGACAGAAACAACTTTGACTTATCAACAACGTCACTATCTTATCTCATGGACATATATTTGCACTTTATCAGCATATTCAATAAAACAATATGACCAGGATACCTCAGTGACACTTCAATTCCACTTTGAACTAATGTCAGGCTTCCTACGAAAGCACTTCGGTAGTGGTGTGAAACACTACCATTGCAAATAAGGGAAGTTACTTTCACAAAATATAATCTTTAATAGTATCTATATTGTGTCCTCGTGTATTCGTCATTATCTTTAGAAAAAAAACAACATTTATAACAAAGACTGAGTGTAAGAAATGAATGTAAGGTGAAATAGAAAAACAACACGAATGTTATATGGTAAATACATATAAGGAGTGGGGATTGTGGCGGAAGGATTTATTAACGTCCATATGGGATAAAACGTTACAAATGACATTATGAAGGATGCGGTTTTCAAATGCAGTTTCGCACTGCCCTGAAAATATTACTGTTCGTATCGATAGAACAGGTTTCACCTCCTCGGAGAAGTGGCTGTGTATTTATTAGTTGATGGGATGATAATGAACGTTTGAGCACTTATCGTGAAAGGTCTGTGTATTCGATATCACGTCATAATCAGAGAGGGGGGAATACTTTGACATTTTCGAAAAAAGATAACTATCAAGTGCATTTCAATTTGACTCTAAATGTGTATGGAATAGTTGACGTTTTCTTGTTCCAAAGAGAAAATACTTCGGAATTGTGTTTATTTTAAATTGACGCTTAAGTGCATATATGTTTCAAACAGATTTTATTTATTCAGTCAAATTTACTTACATGTACATTTAAATCAGGTGAAGTATGAATATGGATTTAATTCGGAAGATAAAATCTTATAACGTTCTTCTCCATACAGTCAAACCTGTCTTAAGGGAAGGAACAAAAGTGGAGTTTTAAGACAGGATGTTGCTAATTACAGGTTAATTTGCTCTCAAAGCACAAAAATTTGGTTGCTTAAGACAGGCGATATGCAGTAACGGAACACTGAATTCGAAGACTTTACTGATGGTGAGCGATTGTTTAACCCATTACAATTGATTGGCTGGATACGGTCGATTGACCACGTTTTACTCAGTGAACGGCGACATCTCGCTGGACCAGTCTCTGGCTGGACTAAACAAAAATGACGACTTTGTTGGTAAACAAGCACAAATTGAGAAGCTATC
The DNA here is from genome assembly GCA_029582155.1 of Panopea generosa. Classification (NCBI taxonomy): domain Eukaryota; kingdom Metazoa; phylum Mollusca; class Bivalvia; order Adapedonta; family Hiatellidae; genus Panopea; species Panopea generosa. The sequence goes on from CM055907.1 coordinate 53,529,019, forward strand.
GTGTATACAATGTGTTCAATTTTTGGTTTACAATGTAGGATATCTGAGCTCCACGCAACTACCCGAATATGTGTTCACTCCCTTTTATATAAAAATAAATTGACATTAACGAGGATAGTGTTGGAATTGGAAATCACGGAGTTCTGTCCCGTAGTGTATATGATTATAAAAACGTGCTAACCCCATTATGTTTAAGTATTTTTCACTAAAATGTACGGGAAAATACTCTTTAGTATATTAAAAAATGATAAAAATCTGTGTTAACTCCCTTTATCGACACGTGATTGTTTTTCATAGTGTTTACCTGTACCACAAATTACTACCTCGATACTACAACTGAATTCGATATTGCACATGTATATATCTTATCCAGGTTGAGAGCAAACACAGGAGATACGCATCAAAGGAAGCGACACAACACCTGAAGCGTTCTGGGTCGCTAATCGCTGCAGTACATGTATGGCAGGGACGCGTACTTGAACGAATTCGAAGTGTACGCCAGATCAGAGTAGCGTTGTTGTTGTTGTTGTTGATGTTGCTGTTACTGTTGCTGCTGTTGCTGTTTATGCTGATGCTGTTGTTGCTGTTGTTGTTATTGTTGTTGTTGTTGTTATTGTTATTGATGTTGGCTGCTGTTGCTGTTGCTGATGATGTTGCTGTTGTTGTTGTTGCTGTTGCTGTTGCTGTTGCTGTTGCTGTTGCTGTTGCTGTTGCTGTTGCTGTTGCTGTTGTTGTTGTTGTTGTTGTTGTTGTTGTTGTTGTTGTTGTTGTTGTTGTTGTTGTTGTTGTTGCAATAACAAGTGTATAATCACTGACTATGGCAAATTACAAATTCAAATTAATTTAAATATAGACATAGACATACAATAATATGAAATACAAAACACAAACATACAACTGAAGCATGTTATTCAAACATCTACTATTACAAAATCATTTAAAATCGTATCAAGAATCCAGTTAATTGTTTAAAGTTTCTTGCCTTGGGCTTATGACATAATGTTTTTTTAAACGATTAATGTTTCATCAGTGACTCACTAATCAATTAGTCGGCACAAGTTCTTTTATGTTGTGCAAATTAGGTATGCGTCATTCGTGTAGAGTTACACTGCATTTACTTTATTAAAAGAACGCCACGGCTATATTTTATAAACTCCCGTTTACGAGTCACAATGTTCATGGTTTGCTTTAAACAAAGTGAAGTTACTGTAATTTTAAATGGAATCCTATGAATGGGTTGTCAGCATTATTTCTCTGAATGGTGTAAAACGCCCTTTCCAAAACATTTCACGGAGGTTATATGTGGCATATCCAGTTTTATTAGTGGAGGCAGACCTCAGAATGAATCTGAGAAGAACCCCGGCCTTCCTATTCAAAGTGGCAAACGGTCGGACTTTATGTTTTAAATCTGATAAAAGTATCACAGAATACAAACATAAAAAATAATATAGCACATACGGAATCTGATATTTCTTCTCCGATTTTTTCAACGACTTTGTTCATGAAGACGGTTATTTATAGAGCGCGTTGGCCAGTGATAGAGGATCGAGCCGAGGATGTGGTAGGAAGGATTCGTCTTGGGTTCGATCCTCCTTCACTGCATGAAGTACTAACCAGAACGACTTCGGGCATGATGTGTTTACATTATAATTAATTGATGCACAATCGAAGTAAAATGAATTATTCGGACCAACAACATCGGCTATTCTTTCACTTAGCAGAATATAAAAAAGTTGATATACAGTTGAAGGTGTTTTTACACCTGAAATTTGAATTGATTGAATTGATTAAATATTTAGCGTCATTTTATGCCATCGAGGACTAACAGGCGATCAGTTAACCTAACCACTGTTTCCTGGTATTAACCAGTACTCGAGCACACCCCATCTCCGCAAGTAACTGATAACTTCCCCACTTGAATCAGCAGTGAGAGACGAATGATAATGAGACACAATGTCGTACATCAATAATCGCAGAGACTGTTGCCGGGCGGGGATTCGAGCTCACGACCCCTGGATTGATAGTCAGACGCGTAACCGACTGAGCTAATCGGGCCCGGCTGAAATTTGAAAACGCTTTGTCTAAAATGCACACTAAATCTAATAATGTGGTTGTCCCCAAAGAAAAAGTACTACATACAAATTTAATCAATAAAATGGAGAGTAATACCATGACAATCTGTTTACTTTGGGAAGAGGTAGAGATGTTGGATGCGTCTGTACACCAGGTTTCAGCTAACGAGTAGCAGTTTTACTGATGACTTGTCTAAAAAAATAACTCCTGTTCATATTTTTTCCTAATAGTACCGGAGCGCTGGTCTAGCGGTAGAGCGTCCGCCCCGCATGCGGTATGTTCGATCCCTCACCGGGTCATACCTAAAACTTGAAAACTTGGTACCAAAATCTTCTTCGTTGACGCTCAGTATTTAGAGGATAGTTCTAGGTCTAGTCGGCCCGGTGTCATTATAATGTGACTGGGTTATGTATCATACCGTGTATTTGCGGCATGATACTTCAGTGTGGCAGCGCTCGGAATACCGTCTCAAGTAGACACGGTCGAATTATGACAGAACAATAATTGTTGAATGCAAAGATAAACAACAATAACAACAACATAAGTAACGTCCTTCTCGAATGGAACTGTTTCACAATTTTTTTTTAATGAACCAGTCGTTATCTAGGGTGATTAAACTTCCTTCTCAAGCGCTCTACCAATATATAACACGTAGCCTTCCAGATTAACCAATTTGTAGAATGAAAACATGACAAAAGACAGAGATCCCGGTTTTATTCAGACGGCACCTTGGTAATGCACACCGTGGTGCCAATGACTAAAACTGATTGATCGCAGTCTGAAAAACTGCAGACAAATAGATCTGGCTCATTCATCGATCAATATCTGGTTCAATATTTGGAAGCATTATGTCAAGGCGATACGAACTCGTTTAATGTATTCTGTCAACCTTATGACACCGACTTACTCTAGATCTGACTACACAGTTAGACATTGCTATATAATCTATATAAAAGAGTTTCACTCTTACAATTTACATATTTTACACATACAGTCAAACTTGTCTTAAGCAGTCAGTCAAGGGTAGGAGCAAAAGTGGCCTTTTAAGACAGCCGCTTGCTTAATACAGGTTTATTCGCTCGGAAAGCATAGAAATGGGAAAAAGCAAGTGTGGCTACTTAAGACAAGTGGTTGCTTAATAGAGTTGGCCACATACACAGGTTTGACTGTACATTTTTTAAAAGTGGTTTCTTTTCAGAGAATGAATGTAGTTCTACCTCAAAAGGCACATTAACATTTTTTTAAAAAGAAGTCCATGCTTGTTTAAAAAATTATCCGCCTTCTAAAAGCAAATACAATATTGTTCCTGTGGATCAAGTTGAGTCTCATCCCTGAATGTTTCAACCAAGACTTTGTTTTACACATCTGAAAAAATCATCTTTGAACCACCTTGAAATTATATCAATCCTAATAACGAACTATTTTTGTTGCGTAAGCATCATGACTCAAAGGGAGCATAACTCCTTCCTGTTATGTAAAAATTCCCAGAAATCCCGAAAGGTCACAGTCAAAAATCACAACCAAACATAAAGTATATTCATCAGTCGATCGATATAAATGTACATAATATGGCTAGCACGAGCATATTCATAGTGATACCCTGGTGAAGTCTAAATAAAAGAACAAACAGAGTATCGGACACTCGTTATGTAACGTTTATGTCATCGAGTTTAATTCAGAATATGTCACTTGTATTTGTTGTTGTATGGTGTTTAGCGTTGCTTTCAACAATTTTTCAGTCATATCGCGACGGTCTTTGTATTTGAATTTGTTACCGGGCTCGATTAGCTCAGCCGGTTACGCGTCTGACTATCAACAATCCAGGGGTCGTAAGTTTGAATCCCCGCCCGGCAACAGTCTCCGTGATGATTGATATACGAAACTGTGTCTCGTTATCATTTGTCTCTCACCGCTGATTCAAGTGGGAAAGTTATCAGTGACTTGCGAAGATGGGGTGTGCTCGAGTACTGGTTAACCTTTCAGAATCCCAGGAAACAGTGGTTTTATTAACAGATTGTCTGTTAGCCCTGATTAGCATAGAAATGACGCTAAATATTAAATCGATCAATATTCGTATAAAGCTCTGTTACAACGCACTGAGTCATATGTGGCAGTAAGCCATACATATGGCTTACTGCCGCACTTATGTCGATATTTGAAAAATGACTGCTGCAGTACGTCATATGATTTTTTTTAATACTGCAGTTGTTAGAAACTATCGAGGACATGGGACAGTATGCTATTATTTTCTTTTTACAACTAGGTATGCTGCGTGTAACAAAAATATTCTGACATTTATCACAGGCTGCTATGACCCTGGCGTGTGGGGGTCACTTTGTATATTTCGCTGGCGAAGATGATTGGGTTTGTAGTATCAGTATGTTACAAAATCGGGGAAAACTGTTATAATAATAGATCCGGTTCTGCTTCGGTTATATATAGGGATTGAACTATTTTGCCAAATTGTATGCTCTGTCATGTCGATTTGCAAGTACTACAGTCAACCGTGTGTTAAAGAACATTTCCAAATAAAGACCACCCTGTGAATAAAGACCAGTAGGGAGAAAACAGTGCACTGTTCATTTATAGTAGCAACACCTGTAAACAATAACCGCGGTTAGCTTCATCCACCCAGTGGTTTTTGGTTTGACTGTAAGAAGCATTTGTATATAAAAAATATATATCAAAACCATTCTTGAACATGGGCTAGTAATGTTTTGTTTCTGCTTTTTCAACACATAATCACGTTGAGTGGACAATATTTACTTTCCATATTTTACTTAAATTTACATTGTATTCCTTTCTAATTTATCCCTAATATGGCATGGTTTGTCTCGGTATAGCCGCAAGGGCCGATGCATTTTGCTCCTTCCTATCTAAATTCTTAGAATATCCCCTAGAACTTAACCTCATATTTTCTGACGCATGGCTACGCGCATGACGAATAGTGTATGTTTTCATTTAACGAAGATTATATGAATAGGGGATATAAAGCAGGACACAAAGTAAATTGTGCGATTATGTCCGACATTCGTCTCGAATTTTATGCTGTAGTGGTTGCTTCCCTTTATATGTACGCGCCAGTGGCCCTACCTGTTGGGCAATTTGGCTTGTTATCGACCTTGTCTGAGATGTTATACCCATACACATTCTGACCAAATTTGATGAAGATTGGGTAAGAACTGTTTAAGTAAGAGAGCAGACAACTTTGTGGATGCTACTAATTTGGTCACATTTTTGCAATTAAAGGGTCATAACTCCAAAGTGACTCGAACGATCGGGCAAATTATCAAACATGACCAAAATGTTATGCCTATTAACATTTTGACCAAAGTTCATTAAGCTAGAATAAAGGTTTTCCAAGTAAGAGAGCGCACAGTGCTAATTTTGGCAATTAAAGTCAACTGTCATAACTCCAGAGTGTCTGGTTATCAAAATTGGCAGAGATATTATGCCTACAAACATTCTGACCAAGTTTGGTGACGATTGGCTAAGATTTGCTCAAGTTTGAGGGCTAAGTAGATATGTGGTGGCAGTAGCAGAGCAGTAAATAGGCATCTTTTCGCGTTAAGATATTTATCGTAACTGGAAACTTATCGCGTTAGTTAACTAGATAACTAGATAATTTTCGCAATAGTTAACTAGATAAGTGGTGGCAGTAAGTGGCACTAACAGTGATTTATTTTAATTATGTTATTGATCGTAATGTGAAATTTATTGTGTTAGTAATCTAGATAACTAGATAATTTTCGCGAAAATTAAGTGGTTAACTAGAAACTTATCGTGTTAGTTAAGAGGATAACTGGTGGCAGAACTATACCACCAGAGTAAAGCATATAATACAATCATTATTTCTTTAAGACCGTGTATTTGTATATTTGAAAGGTTTAGGTACCTTATTTTCATTGCATTTTTGGAGGGGGTGGGGGTCTGCAAGGGCTGAAAAGGAATGTTACGACTCAAGTCGATCGAAATCGACCATGGCATATGTCAAACTGCCTAGTTCTCACCGCCGATCCGAGTACCTCGATCTTCCCGACCGGCCAAATTCGGCGATCAAGATTGACCAGATGTTTGGTCGATCTCTTCACGACTTTCCAGATCGCTTCCCGATGTCTACCCGATTAACACGACCAGCTCAACCTTTTCTCGACCTCTACCTGACATCTATCCGACCTTTACCCGATCATGTACTATCGGGCACGATAGCAGTAGACTAGACTATCGGAGAAGCAACATCATTGAGCAGCAGGCATTATATAGACAGACAGATAAAAATATGTGACTAGATGTCTTCCGGATAAACGAGACCTTGTACACGAGTATACATGAGTTTACCAGAGCGCTACAAGATGTTTATCAGATCGCTTCCAGACCGTCTGGCTTCTCGAGCGAAAAAAATCCGTGTTGAAACCCCGACCGCTACCGACCAAGATAGACCGCTGCAGACCGGCTGGACCTCCCCTCCCCGGCAGACTGAGAGAAATTATTTCACAACCGCATGATTGAGTTTGATCGAGGTACTCAGATCGGCGGTGAGAACGTACCATTACATACATACGTATATATTTTTACTTCACTGACGGGCTCGGTGAACCCTGGCTTGTAAAGTGTCCATATCATAACTTTACTATATACTATGTACTATATATTGTCTCTGACCGACGACCGACCTGTACATACGAAATTAATGCGTAACGCCAGTGGGCACAAGTAGCTTCAAGTTTACACGTGATTGTTTTACAAATTGTATACTAAATTTTACCGTGTGTAAAACTTTTTTAACAAGAACTCCGCCAAGCGTGGAATTATACGCCCGAACGATTAGATTGTATGAAAATTGAAAAGGGGGATGTGGAGAAAAAAGAAATTTCGAAACAGGAAGGGAATTATTTTTATTGGGGGTTGGGGGGGGGGGGGGGGGGGATTGTGGTTAGGGGATGGGATTTTTTTACATCGTCTTGTTGAAAAACAATTGAGGGGAAGGAGGGGACACAAAAAGTGACAGACAGTTTCTCAATTTGTGACCATGACCTTTGACCTACCATCCGGATTATTGCGCTCTGCACATCGTCTTATCATCATGTACCTATATCCCATGTTTCAAGTCAATACCTCAAACGATTTTTATGTTCTGTTCCGGACACGATATATGATAGATTTGAACTTTGAATCCAATTTGGTGACCTTGACCTTTAACCTATCGACCTGTTTTTTGTGCTCTGTACAACGTCTAATTGTCATCTATCAATATGCTAAGGTTCAAGCCAATACCTCGAACGGTTTCTATGTTCTGCTCCGGACACGAAGAATGACGGACGGACGGACGGGCGCACGCACGCACGCACGCACGCACGCACGCACGAACGCACGCACGCGCCATCACATAATACGTCTTGTTTTTTTTTCAAAACGGGCGTATGAAAAAGGTGCTCAATTCGTTTGCTTGCACATCAAGCAGTTCAGTTACCCAACGCAGTAAGCCATATGAAAAATTCTAACAGAAAATTACCGTATGGCTTATTGCGTCAGTAAGTAATCACGCAATTTATGACATACAAAACTATGCCGTAAAATGATATAAAAGAAGAAAATTATCAACGAAATATACTTCATTATTATTTTAATTAAAAAGTACTACTGTATAATAAAAGTTGGAAAAGATCTTGAAAAGTAATCTTTAAATAAAATTCCCAATTTCTGGAATTATTTCTCGTCCTTTGCAAAGAAAATCAACTGCTTACGATTTTTTGATTTAATTACTGTCAAATGACCGTTAATTTATTATTTGACAGTATCATTTTGTTAACACATCTATGAAAATATCAAAACAACTGCTGCACTAAGCCATACAAAATACACATATGTAGCACTGTGTTACCCCTTCCCGAGCACTAAGCTTGTTGCTGCAGTAAGCCATATAAACTGCGGCAGTAAGCCATATAAACTGCGGCAGTAAGCCATATTTATGGCTTACTGCCGCATATGGCTCAGTGCGTTGTAACAAAACTGTAAGGCACTTAGATTTAAACGCATATTAATATTAAAATATCAACCTGTAATGCGCATGTGCATTAGAACAATTTTATAGACAAAGTATCTCCATTGGGAACAGGAAAATGCTTCCGTGGTTTGTAGCATAGTGGCGGTTATAAAATTAATAATCCTTGTTTCTTCTGCATTCAAAATGCATTTTCCTTATTTTAATGCTCTTTTTTTTATTATTTGAAAGGCTTTATCGGTGTATATTGAACATTTTGAAAGCATTGTCACGCTGGTTTGAATTGTGAATTTAGAAAAAACAAATTGATGGTTGGAAATGAGGGTATGACTGCATGATTTCGGAAGTCCACTTTCACGTTGTCAACAGTGTACACACTGAATGGGGAAAAATATCTTGAATAACACATTGACACTACTTTTCTCATCATATTTTGGTAGTGCAGAGGATGACAAAAATACAATGTCAGTTTCACATCTTTCATTGCGGTCTCTCTATGTATGGCAAGCATGCAAACTTGTTTTATTTTCAACTGACTGCAACAATTTTTCGTTGGTCCTCCGAGGCGTTCAATTTAATGTTATTATAAATCAGAATAAAAAAAAAAAGAATAACAGTGATATTTTAAGTGGAAAAATAGGAACGGTAGATTCCATAAACCAACAAATAACAAAATTCTGGCTTAAATCATTTACATTCAAACCTGTCTTAAGCAGTCAGTCAACGGTAAGAGCAAAAGTCGCCTTTTAAGACAGGTTATTGCTTTATGCAGGTTAATTAACTCTGAAATAATAGACATGGCAAATTGAAAATATGGTTGATTAAGACATGTGGCTGCTTAATAGAGGTGACCGCTTACATAGGTTTGACTGTATACCGTAGTCAGTAGGTGTATTGGGGTGTCTCATCTATATGATGATGTCCCACTCAGAGTTTCCCAAGGGTCAGTCCTGGGGTCGTATTCACTAACCATTCCTGAGAACATTTTTAGACGTCAGCTTGAAAAATCCTCGTTGCCGTCAAAAACAGTTAAATTATCCCTTGGGACTGTATCTTCCATCCGCAGCTGAAGATGTAACCCCACCATTGATTTTTGTTCTTTATTCTATAGTAAATAATAAAAGTTTGAAGGCTTGTCATTCATAGAGAATTCCAAATGAAAGAAGTGAAACCTACATTTTACTGTTTGTCAACCTCAAAATCAAAATATGATGAGAAAAGTAGGGGTCATGTGTCATATAAGAGATTGTTTTTTCTGTTCAGTGTGTGCACTGTTGACAAAGTGAAAGTAGACTTCCGAAATCATGTACCCCAATTTCCAAGTATCACTTCTTTTCTTAATTCAAAATTCAAACATAACAATGCTTTCAAAATGATCATTAAAACATCATTAACGTCATTCAAATAAAATAATGAGCATTAAAATAAGGAAACAATGACTATCTATAACCGCCATTATGCGATTACCCCACGGAAGAATTTCCTGTTTTCCAATAAAGGTATTATGCCTATAAATGCTGAAAAGGGTGTAAACCCCTGTAAACCCCATATTGAATCAACAGCGCCTCTCTTTCCGCGCCATACATTTATTAGCCTAGCTCCATTTATTATCTGCGCGTTAGTTCACAGTGTATTCGGCATTCCTTTGTGTCAAACGCGGAGTATTCGGCATCATTTTGTGATATTAGTAACCTCGGTGTTTTGTTACAAGAAAGATATAATCATGGATTACCGCACCTACCTAATCGTTTGTCTGATAGGTGAGTGATTTTATATGTATTTATTGCCATTTTAATAGTAAACCTAAAAATAGCTATATATACGCGTGTATTTTCATTTGTAATCAATAACTCCCGAGTCCGTTATATATGCGACACAAACACACATTATGCGGCTAACGTTCTCTACCACCAAAGATGGATGAATAATTTCAGTTTGGTTTGAGAGTGGGGTAGGGGATGGAGTGGGTCGAACACATTGGTATTAAATTATCATTTCGTGATGGCCTATCTGAAAGGTTTATGTGCGTATATGCGACGTTAGTTTAAGATTTATATGTGGCGTATGAGTGAGAAGCTTTATGTACTTTTAAAAGAGGTGTAACACATATGTTGACTATTAGCGTTATGTGTCACATATAATGTGTTGAAACAGACGTTAAACTGCACTACAGATTCAAATGGCTTTAAATCCTGTCCATCTTATACAAAAATGTATTGTACCTCAACGCAACAAACACATGCTTTTTGGGCGTGCATATGCTTTTGTCCATAACTCGCATGACTAGACACGTGTACTTTCGACAATGTTACGTACAGGTTCACATCATTATAACGATCGCTTTCGTCAACGAATGACTTTAAATGTGCGCGTTGTAGCAAGATTTATATTCTTTATACCGCACCCCGGCCGGATCATATCAAAGACATGGAAAAACGTACTCGAAGTTTCCTCTCTTGGCGCTCAGCATTTAGAGGACCGTTCTAGGTTTGGTCGGCCCGGTGTCCAGGTGGGGTATCCTACCATGTGTCCACGGCATGATACAGCAGTGTGGCAGCGTTAAGAATATTTTCTCAAGTAGACACCGTCGCGGTATGACTGAGCAAGTGCCGACAGCGACGCTAAATACCACACAACAAAACTCTGTACCGTACCAGGGAAGACCTTAGGATGATTCCGAGTAAAACAGTCGCTCCGCAAGTAATTGGCAAACTCATATAAAGTTTCCAGGCCGAGGCTCGAACCCATGCTCGACCTTAGTAAACGACAGCGCCATAGACCGCTCAGCCACGGCAAAACCATTTACAAAATAAGACCTCATTTCTTTTCCGCTCAAAAATGTGTTTCTCTATTTTCGTGGACAGACTTACCATCATCTAGGGGATAGGACTGTGAAAACTTGTGCTAGCTTCTTATGTTTCATATGTTTAGAAACATCGGTTGTTTTCTCTCACTATTTTCTTTGTGTTTCGTTTTTCTATTTTAAAAAGTCATGCCCCCACACCGTAGCTCCCTTTTCCTGGAGGACCCCCTCCCCATTTTATCCTAAAGTGAGTAACATCCCTGTTTTTATTGACATTTTGTGAGTGTACAACTGGCTGCTATGAAATTCCCGAACCGTTCAGAATTGATTAATGTGAATTTGCCGAGACGGTCAAATATTCTATAATCACCAATGAGATTGGCAGAAACATGTAGTTGGCAACACAATGGGCGATTGTGTGTGTTTGTGATGGACATCCGCCAGGTGGCCAGATTGATGCATTTGTTTCTTTGAATAAGCGCCTAAATGATCTGATTTAATTTACGACAATGCTAACGACATGCCAAAAATCAAGAACTACGGTATTGGATATCCTTTTATCTAAACCATATAGTCTTGATCATCTGCGACCCAAGCGTTGCAGATGATCAATACTAAAACCTCGTAACGTTCTAGCTGCGTGTGCGGAAGTTTTTCCCCACAATGCATTGCTAATAAGCTTCCAACTTTTTTTACCGGGTTAGATATGAATATGTGTTATTGACCTAACAGAGAGCTACTAATAACTCGTCTGCTACATTGATTATGCATTATTAAAAATTTCGATTGCGCCTCCCAGGAATTTCAAATGTTAGACTGTATAACTTATATAGTATTTTTTTTTGAATCGTTTTTGATAACTGAATGTATTGAATAACTGTGTCAAATAACAGCAAAAAGGATGCAATTGCGTTGCACTGAAAGCATTGACATTTAAACAAAAAATGTTCTCTAATTGGAATCATGTACATATGATTAATAACGTAACAGCCTTTGTTTTATATAATAATTGTGACGCGTGCGGCGAATGGAGGATAAAAAAAAATTTCAACCGACTGTAACAAGTTTCTGTATAAACACACTGAATTAGGATTAATATGTATGTGAATACTTGACATATTTGCTCGTTTATGTCAATTCGTTCACCTTAAGTTGATATCACTTATATTTGACAACTAAATGTGAACACACTTCGCTATAAAGAAGAAAATAAGTTTTTGCCCATTAAGCAGTAAGATTTCAAATAAGTTTTTTAAACTAGATGAATCGAATAATATTCAGTCTGATTGAGAAATGGCCTTTTGAAATACGGTATTATCTGAATTGAAATAGTAGTTAAATAATCAAATAGATAGCACGTGGATGAAAAATCCTATAATTATATATATTACGTTTAGGACAATTTTCATATCTCAGATTTGAAGGGTCATCCGTGGTCGAGTGGTCTAAGGTCACTTACTTATCACCGCTAAGGTCGTTGGTTCGAGTCCCGCTCGCTTCAAAATAGTTTTTGCGAGAAAGTTTGCCATTTACTAGCGGTAGGACGGTGGTTTTACTCAGATTCATTCTGAGGTATTCTTCCACCGATAAAACTGGATACGCCATAATTAAATAACTTGAAATGTGTTGAAAATGACGTAATAAACATTCAAAAAAGTAAAAGTTCAAAAGTTCACGTACGTTAATACAGGTGACCTCACGTTTTAATACAGGTGACCTCACATTTATACACATGTTTATGCCGTATTTACAAGGTTAATGTGGTATGTACTCCCTGGCTGTGTTATGTCAGCCAGAATGATGAACGATTGATCGCCTGCACAAGTTAGTCAGAATGACGTTTATTTGTCTAATTATCGACTCGTACAGAACGAATGTATGGATGAATGGAAAAAAAGAATGGAGGAATGAAGACTTAAATTAGTGAGTTGGTTGATGAAATGAATGACTGCATTCACTGATTAGTATTGAAATGGAATGGGGACTGCTGTGGAACAAAAGTTGACATAGTTAACATGAGGATTTGGTGGATACAGTTTGGGTGAGGGGGTTTTTTTTTTTAGGCCGAAATTCGGCCGCATGCCCCTCCAAAAAACATATTTTCGTCTAATTTTTAAAAGAAAACCATATCATTGTTTTGTTTTCTCCACTACTTCCGCGATTTTACCTAAATAGAAGGGACACGCCCTCATTCCCAAAACATAAAAAAACAACACTTGGATAATCTCGAACAAGGAATACAAATCTCTTTATCCCCAGTCAAGTAAAGGCGTTCGGATTCAAATCTATACTCCACGGGGGACTTCTCCACCAACTACCACCACCCCTACCCCTCCCAGCTGAAAAGGCAGTATGCAGCTTCCATGTGCCCGTCCAACCGGACACGGCTCTTATAACGTGACCGAATAGTTTACACCTTAAATTTGTATGCAATGCTTAATTTAAGAATGTTGATAGTAAAAATAAACATTCATATCAAATTGCTATTTAAAACGAGACAAAGGTCGTGGGTTCGATCCCCGACTGGGTCATACCGATGACTTTAAAAAGGTACTAGAAGCTTCTTTGCTTGACTCTCAGTATTTATAGGAGAGTTCTAGATCTGGTCGAACCGGTGTCAGTGTAATGTGACAGGGTGGGGTATTATACCATGTGTCTGCGGCATGATACTCCAGTGTGACAGCGCTCAGAATACTGTCTCAAGTAGGCACCGTTGCGATATGACTGAAAAAATTGCTGAAAGCGACGCTAAACACCATACAACAACATTTAAAACGAACTAATCAACACTGAAATTGAAAATAACCAATGCTTATTTTACCCCTACTTTAAATTTCAATGCTTTATACAGAAGTTAAAAATTGCCAATGCTTAAACACCACCCAAATAGTGCTTATCTGGAACACTGCTCCCAATTGTATTTCAGTCCCCGCCATAACTCATAGTTTGCAAATTGTCGTTTGTTCTTTGTGCAATGGGTGTAAAGGTTTCTTCGTTCTTAGTTCTTTGTGAGAAATGAAATATTTCACCTTTGTAACTTTGCTATTTGTCTGTCCTACTGTATCCTATCATTGTAAAAGTTACATACTTCCTGTCATAATATAACGAGTTTAGCATAATCAAGTGTTTTAAAAGGATTCGAATTACACACGTTAAACAATACGGTAAGCATGTTGTACAACGCACTTAAGCATATATAACAATGCGAAATGCACAGTTGGTATTGTCATTTATGACGACAGGTGCAGCCAGACGTATATGAAAGAATAACGATTGGTCCCTAGTGGAATCGGCATTGCTTTGTTTTCATCGTTGGTCATATGGAACATATGGTCAGCTACCACTATTGAGAGGAGCTCTCTGATCGGCTGAAAAACGTATAGGGGTGTTCAGGGTATATATTTTTATAGTAAGCTTAATTTTGGTTGGATGAAAATGTCAAACTGGCAAATGATCACAATAAAATATAAGTTTATTATGTTTGTGTCAGTAAAAATTCAAAATTATGTTTCTGTGACTGACTAAATTCATTTTATCAAGGAAACTGTGTGGAAAGTAAAATTGGTGAAATTTACTTTTTTTCATGCAGAAAGTGGGGGTACCGAACTTCAGGGGGCAAAAAGTGGTAAAAAGTGATACTTTTGACTCCATTTTGGGGACAATTTTATTTGAGTCTAGGATAGTACTTTACTATGATGTAGAACTTTTTTTGATGGAGAGCGTGGTCTTGTGGTAAAGCACCGAACCCATGATCGGAGAATCGTGGGTTCGATCCTTTGTGGTGTCTATGTGTGGTGTCCTTGAGCATGAACTTTTTCACAAATGCTTTGTACTGGTTCTGCCGGGCCCGATTAGCTCAGTCGATTACGCGTCTGACTATCAATCCAGGGGTCGTGAGTTCGAATCCCCGCCCGGCAACAGTCTCCGTGATGATTGATATAAGACATTGTGTCTCATTATCATTCGTCTTTCACCACTGATTCAAGTGGGAAAGTTATCAGTTACTTGCGGAGATGGGGTGTGCTCAAGTACTGGTTAATCCCAGGAAACAGTGGTTCGGTTAACTGATCGTCTGTTAGCCCTCGATGGCATAAAAATGACACTAAATATTCAATCAATCAATCAATCAATCAATCAATCAATCAATGTACTGGTTCTAACTAGGAAGACTTCGAGCGTGATTTGCCTAAGTTGTTATAACTTGTTTAACAATCGAAGTAAAATAAATAAGTTTAAACTAAACCTTTGGTCCGCGAAAGGTAGAAATAGTGATTAGGTCAAACGTATAATGTAAGTCTATGGAAAACGCAATGGTGGAAGCTGATCTTAATGTGTAAGGCTGTATTTAGAGTCGCGAATTCTGGTGACTGTTTACTGCAAATATTTCCATTCGCAACTTCCTGTCTGTAATTTTGCAGCGCAATTGAACGTTATAATGAGAAGTTGGGATTTATTACAATGATGACGTTCAGCGGCAGCACAGTTGAAATAGTCTGGCACTCTGTCCAAATACATTCCCTACACTCATTACAAAGGGGTGAACATTGAAATAAAAAGGTATTCGTGACTGATTGCAGTCGAAACACATATCGAAACATACATCAAATTCTTAAAATACATTTTACGCAGCAAGTAATGTTTAATCTGACAAAGAGAGACAAGACGTATGTAAGTTTTACAATGATAGGTTATAGTAGGATAGACAAATAGCAAAATTGAAATGTTTCATTTCCCACAAAGAACTAAGAAGAAAGAAACATTTACACCCATTGCAAAAAGAACAAACGACAAATTGTAAACTTAAGGTTATGGCGGTAATACCCTTCCATTTGTAATACCCTATCAGCATGTTGATCTTCTCTCGCAAACAGATGTAGATTGCAGCACACTTACATTTAGCCGTTATAGTATTCTCAAGGCAGCAAGTAAATGCTATTGGCAGCTTTTGTCCGCATAATCGATTTGATCTGAACCGGTTGCTGTGGCGATATTCGACGTATTATTCATAACATAGATATCGTATATTTAGTTAACTGTTCAGGAGCCACTCGCTTCAGTGGCAGATCCAGGAGACACGTCTCGATACCCGCAACATATCTGTGTAGTGTTCCTAGGCAAAGCATTTTATCCGAATATACTTAGTATCGGTTCTATGTAGGTAAACATTGAGTGATTTTTGTAAATTTTAAAAAAAAAGTTTCACAATCGATGTAAAATAAATAAGTTTAAACCAAAACGTTTGACAGAACAAGTGTCTTGAAGTGATTTTGCAGTGTTCCACAAATGAAGAAGTGCACTTCTGAATCATTGATAACATCATCACTGGTTATCGTAATGTCTTGTTTCCATAAATAGTATAATGTCTTGTTTCGATAGGAAGTATCGTGTCTTGTTTCCATAGGTTGTATCATATATTGTTTCCATAGGTAGTATCATGTCTTGTTTCCATAGGTAGTATCATATATTGTTTCAATAGGTAGTATCGTGTCTTGTTTCAATAGGTAGTATCATACACTGTTTCCACAGGTAGGTAGTATCGTGTCTTGTTTCCATAGGTAATATCGTGTCTTGTTTCCATAGATAGTATCGTGTCTTGTTTCCATAGGTAGTATCGTGTCTTGTTTCCATAGATAGTATCATGTCTTGTTTCCATAGATAGAATCGTGTTTTGTTTTCATAGATTGTATCGTGTATTGTTTCCATAGGTGGTATCGTGTATTGTTTCCATAGGCGGTATCGTATATTGTTTCCGTAGGAAGTATCGTGTCTTGTTTCCATAGGTAGTATCGTATATTATTTCCGTAGATAGTATCGTGACTTTCCATAGATAGTATCATATATTGTTTCCATAAGTTGTATCGTGTCTTGTTTCCATAGGTTATATCGTATCTTGTTTCCATAGGTAGTATCGTGTCTTGTTTTCATAGATAGTATCGTGTCTCGTTTCCATAGATGGTATCATGTCTCGTTTCCATAAGTTGTATAGTGTTTTGTTTCCATAGGTGGTATAGTGTTACTGTATTGTTTCCATAGGTGGTATCGTATATTGTTTCGGTAGGAAATAGTGTGTCTTGTTTCCATAGGTGTTATCATATATTGTTTCCATTGATAGTATCGTGTTTTGTTTCCATAGATAGTATCATGTCATGTTTCCATAGGTTATATCATGTCTTGTTCCCATAGATAGTATCGTGTCTTGTTTCCATAGGTTATATCATGTCTTGTTCCCATAGATAGTATCATGTCTTGTTTCCATAGGTTATATCATGTCTTGTTCCCATAGATAGTATCGTGTCTCTTTTCCATAGGTAGTATCATGTTTTGTTTCCATAGATAGTATCTTGACTTGTTTCCATAGATGGTATCGTATCTTGTTTCCATAAGTAGTATAGTGTCTTGTTTCCATAAGTAGTATTGTGTCTTGTTTCCATAGGTAGTATTGTGTATTGTTTCCATAGGTAGTATAGTGTCTTGTTTCCATAGGTAGTATTGTGTCTTGTTTCCATAGGTAGTATAGTGTCTTGTGTCCATAGGTAGTATAGTGTCTTGTTTCCATAAGTAGTATTGTGTCTTGTTTCCATCGGTAGTTTAGTGTCTTGTTTCCATAGGTAGTAAAGTGTCTTGTTTCCATCAGTAGTATCGTGACTTGTTTCCATAGATGGTATCGTATCTTGTTTCCATAGGTGGTATAGTGTCTTGTTTCCATAGGTAGTATTGTGTCTTGTTTCCATAGGTAGTATAGTGTCTTGTTTCCATAAGTAGTAAAGTGTCTTGTTTCCATAGGTAGTATAGTGTCTTGTTTCCATAAGTAGTATTGTGTCTTGTTTCCATAGGTAGTATAGTGTCTTGTTTCCATAAGTAGTAAAGTGTCTTGTTTCCATAAGTAGTATTGTGTCTTGTTTCCATAGGTAGTATAGTGTCTTGTTTCCATAGGTAGTATAGCTTGTTTCAATAAGTAGTATAGTGTCTTGTTTCCATAGGTAGTAAAGTGTCTTGTTTCCATAGGTAGTATTGTGTCTTGTTTCCATAGGTAGTATAGTGTCTTGTTTCCATAGGTAGTATAGTGTCTTGTTTCCATAGGTAGTAAAGTGTCTTGTTTCCATAGGTAGTATAGTGTCTTGTTTCCATAGGTAGTATAGTGTCTTGTTTCCGTATGTAGTATTGTGTCTTGTTTCCATAGGTAGTATAGTGTCTTGTTTCCATAGGTAGTATTGTGTCTTGTTTCCATAGGTAGTATTGTGTCTTGTTTCCATAAGTAGTATAGTGTCTTGTTTCCATAAGTAGTAAAGTGTCTTGTTTCCATAAGTAGTATTGTGTCTTGTTTCCATAGGTAATATAGTGTCTTGTTTCCATAAGTAGTAAAGTGTCTTGTTTCCATAGGTAGTATTGTGTCTTGTTTCCATAGGTAGTATAGTGTCTTGTTTCCATAGGTAGTATAGTGTCTTGTTTCCATCGGTAGTATAATATCTTGTTTCCATAGGTAGTATTGTGTCTTGGTTCCATAGGTAGTATAGTGTCTTGTTTCCATAGGTAGTAAAGTGTCTTGTTTCCATAAGTAGTATTGTGTCTTGTTTCCATAAGTAGTAAAGTGTCTTGTTTCCATAGGTAGTATTGTGTCTTGTTTCCATAGGTAGTATTGTGTCTTGTTTCCATAGGTAGTATAGTGTCTTGTTTCCATAGGTAGTATAGTGTCTTGTTTCCATAGGTAGTATAGTGTCTTGTTTCCGTATGTAGTATTGTGTCTTGTTTCCATAGGTAGTATAGTGTCTTGTTTCCATAGGTAGTATTGTGTCTTGTTTCCATAGGTAGTATTGTGTCTTGTTTCCATAGGTAATATAGTGTCTTGTTTCCATAAGTAGTAAAGTGTCTTGTTTCCATAAGTAGTATTGTGTCTTGTTTCCATAGGTAATATAGTGTCTTGTTTCCATAAGTAGTAAAGTGTCTTGTTTCCATAGGTAGTATTGTGTCTTGTTTCCATAGGTTGTATAGTGTCTTGTTTCCATAAGTAGTATTGTGTCTTGTTTCCATAGGTAGTATATTGTCTTGTTTCCATAGGTAGTATAGTGTCTTGTTTCCATAAGTAGTATTGTGTCTTGTTTCCATAGGTAGTATAGTGTCTTGTTTCCATAAGTAGTATTGTGTCTTGTTTCCATAGTTAGTATAATGTCTTGTTTCCATAAGTAGTATTGTGTCTTGTTTCCATAGGTAGTATAGTGTCTTGTTTCCATAAGTAGTAAAGTGTCTTGTTTCCATAGGTAGTATAGTGTCTTGTTTCCATAAGTAGTATCATGTTGCTCCATATCATAGGCTTAATCAGATTGTCTTTTTCTCTACTCCCCCCACCCTCATCCCCACCACCTCTTATAAACAATTCTTATTTCATCCGTTTGTATCGAGATATATATCAAACTATCTCCAAGGTAAGATCAGTGAGTATATTTTTAAAACTGGTGGCGTGACACCAGTATTTTTTTTTAAAATTCAACTTTAAGTTTCAGAGAGAAGTGCTTTGGTATTAACATCAATATAGCAATGTGTCTAATCACAATACAAACAGTCTCACCGGTGACTATGGAGAGAGATAATGCGTGGCGTAATCAGTGCTCCAGATAACTTTATTAATAAGAGTGTATTTTACCCCTAAATTGAAAAGATGGGGTTATTTAACTCAGAGATTTTGAGAGGTGAGGGTAATGAAGCATACAGTAATAAGATAAGTAATTCAGAATTTTCAATTATTTCAATTAAGGAGGAATGTACCTTTTAAATTGTTTTCGAAATCAGTAGTATATTTGATATATAAGGAAACTAGAAGTAATTTCCAATGTGAATATGTATTTTTTTCTATGGTTAATATAACATATATTTATATGTGACGTCGTAAACATGGCCATGATCGACCTTTTTGACGTTCCAATTTATAGCACCAAAATCGCGTATTTTTCGACCTCAGTTGAGTTTAAACTAATGTACAGAATAGAATTTAGAAACATATATCACCACGTACACATTTGACGAATGTATGAATTTACAAATGCATTTTTATTTCAAATCAAAATTACCAAAAAATAAACCGAGCGATTATGAATAAGTTTTATGTGATTTCAAAAAATATACTTCACAATTATTGTGAGATTTTTAGATTGACAAATAGATTTTGAAAGTTTGTCAATTGTTCTAAAAATCTCACAATCACTGTGAAGTATATTTTTTGAAATCACATAAAACTTATTCCAAAATCGCTCGGTTTATTTTTTGGTAATTTTGATTTGAAGCATTTTTTTCGAAAAAAATCGAATAAAAAATAATTTCCGTTTTTCGCTAATATTTTCAGAATTTGGTGTTCGTCGTTATTATTGCATATGTAAATTCATATATCCGTTGGATGTGTTTGTGGTGATACGTGTTTTGATTCTGTACATTCGTAAAAACTTGACTGAGGTCGAAAAATACGCGATTTTGATGCTATAAATCGGGACGTCAAAAAGACCATACGACGTCATAGGTAAAGAAGTGTTATATTTACCGCAGAAAAAAAGCATATTCAAATTGGAAATTACTTCTAGATTCATTGCATACCAAATATTCCGCTAATTTCGAAAATAATTTGAAAGGTATATTCCTCCTTAAAAACTTTACTTACTTACATAATATTATTTAGATTAAGTAATTTACACTTTCATTTGCTGATGTGGGTCTCCAAGATATTAAATCATTATACATGTATTTTAAACAAGGTTTTTCATATTTCAATTCAGAAAATTTGTATTGGAGGAGTAATGTTACCCCCAACTTTTAAGAGTAAGGGGTAAATTTACCTCCATTTTTGAAAACTTAGGGGTATGTAACAAAGCCATTAGGGTAAAATACCAAAAAAATCACATTATCTGAGCCAATGATAATGTTTATAGCCAAACATTTAGAATTATCTATAAACCTGTCTCGAGGCCATCTGGCTTTAATATCACAGTTTCAGTTGGATTTTATTATACGATTCCTTACAATTTTCAAATATCACATTTCATTTGCGAGGGCCCTGGCTCAATCTCAGATAACACACATTGCACGGTACATTCAGGGCACCAGTCTGCAGCTATCCCAGTCCCTGATATCTTTCGAATACGGTCACAGGGAATTCAATGCCTGTCCCACAATACAAAGAGCACGAGATCGTTTAAAATAAAATCAACAATGGCGGTCGACTCTGATGATGCAAAATGAAACGTATGTGAAATAGCATCTGTATATGCAACACTCTAATGGTAATCTGGTGAGAAAATTATCAATAACCGTACATTTATTTGAACTTTTCCGGTATAAAACCCAACTGACCAACCAGCGTGTCGTACAGTTGCTAAATCGTGTAGCCAATCAGCTTGTTCTAAACAATGCTATGTAACGGATCCTAAGAGCGGAGAGAGTTCAGTCCGTTCTACAGTCTAAATTCGGTGGCACAGAACCGTTTAACAGCGAACACTTTTTGCATACTGGTTGCCTAAATTAATCGTGTAATGCGTGTTAATTGGAGATTTGGTCAGTGTTTAGAAAAACGAATTAGCTAATATCATCAAAGGTATTAAGGAGTCCTTTCTGGCCAAGGCACCGTTTCAAGATCATTTACATCTCACCGCTAAAGTCTTAGGTGAGATGTAAATGATCTTGAAACGGTGCCTTGGCCAGAAAGGATTCATTCTGAAGTCTTCCTCTACCAATAAAACGGAATATGCCATATATAACCTGAAATGTGTTGAAAATGGTGTTAAACCCCATTTAAAAAAAATGCTGTCCATGATTCAGATCCGCAACTTCTTCGATCGTTCATAAAGCTGACTGGGTACAATTTGAAAACGATACATATATCGATCCCCTTTATTTGTAGACAGTTCGTGAAACTCATACCACATATACGTATCATATAATTGATTAAACGGCAACGGCCTTATATATTTATACTGATTTGTATGTATTTACATTAAGTCTGGCAGAATATAATCAATGTCAAGCATTGTTCTATAATAAGCACTTAAGCTAACAGGAAAACGCATACATGTGTATGTACCGGAAAGTAGTGCAATACGTGGTCATGTAGAAACCACATGTTTCGTTTGCACATCGTGTTTTTAATGAGTGTGTTTTCTTGTTTGTGTTCAACGCTATTTCCAAAATATTATACGTGATTACATGTGGAATAGAGTTTTATTGTTTATTGGTGGGGATGACCTCAGAATGAATCCGAGTAGAACCACCGTTCTTCTGCAAGTAACTTGCACAAATTCTCATAAAATATTTTTGGACCAAGCTGGACCCGGAACCTTCTGAATAAAATCACCATGGTAACGTTTTCTTATTAAAAACACTGCTATTGTGCCACTTAGCAAGAAGATATGCTCACAGCAAGTTATGTTTTAATTTGATGCTATTTGGGTCCTCCGTTGTCGAGTGGTCTAAGGCGCCGTCTTAATTGTTTGTGGTAGACAAATAGTGAAGTCAAACCTGTGTAAGCGTGGTCATCTCTATTGATCAGCCACTTTGCTTAAGCAGCCACATTTGCTATTTCCCATTTTAAAATGCCAAATAAGCTCCTTTCTTTGACTGGCTGCTTAAACGGAGTATATCAGTGGAAAAAACGCAATAAAAGCATCTCATTACCATTAATAAATAAAACTCTCATGGTTTAGTATGAAAATTCACAAAGACGATACAAAATCGATATTTGAATTAGAGTGGTAAACTTGAAACGAAATCCTAATTCTATAAATAGAAAGCATCTCAATACTGCTTAACGATCTTCGGATCGTCATTCAAACTTTCTTCTAAGATGAAACCATTTTATTATGTGTAAACCTGTAAAACGGATCAAATTTAAATCATGTGACCTATTTAATACGTCATTATATATGTTGCAAATTTAAGCGGAAAATCTATTTTGGTCTAATATAGGCGTAGCTCAAGTTAAGAAATCCCTTTTCAATATTATTTTGGCATGTTTAAATATATATCCTTTTGGTAATACGGGATTAGTGAGTTTATAGGATGTATGAATAAATAATCGTTCACGACCAAAATGTTTTAGCTGTTCTCAAAGCAAAGATTGATTTATTCAACAGCTTGCAGCTACTCCAGATGTTGGCACTGGTACCTAATGCACATTACTTTATTACGATTTCCCAATCCTATCATATTATATATTTATGTGTCGGGCACCTATCATTGACCTCAGATGTTTAAGGGCAAATAAGGCCGACATTAACATATAGTTTGTTTACCATATAAAGTGTGAACCGAACAACATCGCGACGTAATAAAAAGTTCGGTTTAGAGAGGTGCCTGGTTTTTAGAGGTTTTAACTTGTTTTTACTTATTATAATCTGATGAAGTGTGTGTCTTCACACAATGACCAGGACAATACTGAAACTTGAATTACGTTTCAATGCAAAGATCTCTAAAGTTTCAATATACATAAACGGAGATCCGGACTTGATGTTCGTATTCACAAAATGGTAATGTATTTCCAAGTAGTTCATACGGAAGGAAATATTTTCAATACTATCTGAAAAGGAATCTTCCCTGTCAGCTTAATAAATAATGTTGATATCTGTAGTACGTGACAGCTATTATGTACACTGTTTTAAACCAAATACTCTGTGCGTTCTTTATTTTGGAAAAAAAAAATATTGTAGGAAGAAAAATGTCATGAATTGATCAATGCCTAGAAATATATATATATGTTTGAAATACCTCACAATATGTAAACTAAGTCTAATGTAAAGTTATTTTTCAACTTCTTGGTTTTACATCAGTTGTGAAACACGTTCTTTCAACTTAAATTAATTACTCTCGAAGTCTTCCTAGAAGCAGTACTAAGCATGCATAGGTGGGTAAAGTGTCATATATAAGGACAATACCCATAGTGGTGGCGGAGTATCGAACCTGCGGCCCCCTGGTCCTGGTTACGATGCTCTACCACTAGACCGCGCGCTCTTGTAAACTAGTTCGGAGGTAGATGTGTATTCATAAAAGTATACTGAGATCAAAAAGTTTAGTTCGAATTTTTGTTTAACTACATTTTGTCATATTATGTGAAGCAGCATCAACAGATTTGTTTTATTTATTCTTGAGTATGTCTGTAAGTTATTGCCCCTTCCTGTAAAACAGCATTTTGTCATACAAAAGCACTATTTGTCAACAGAAACAGTGTAAATGATGAGATATTACATTACAGAATATAAAAACTCGTAAAAAATCATAACATGCCATCACTGTACATGCATTCTCTCTTGAAAGTTAAGAAAAGTCTGTAAATTACCTCCCTTTATATTAAAATAAGAACGATTTAGGATGACGGATATCACCAGAACGAAAGTTCGTATACTTTATTTAATTACCGATTCTGTTTGTTACAAACCCAAATTCCATTTCAAACTGTGTTCAAAATATTATTGCCTTATCCAGTCACACGTCTGGCTTTAAATGTACGCAATGGATTTACCATATTTTTTTTACTGACTAAACTTTTGGTTTTCAGTATAGTTTAAATTTAAGCCAATCGTTGCTCCATGTTGGATAAGCTGGTTGGGAGATGTGGGTATGGGACAGTTAAAAAATCTATCTGCCTACTTAACAATAACATTTCAAAGACAGCTGGGCTTTAGACAAACACATTATTTTCCAAGTCTGGCCTAACCAGCGTTAGTCAGCGACCATTCAATCGAGATGCTCTTACAAATGCTCAATATTTGATGAGGTCACCAGTGCATACTATAGAGATATTATCGTCTTGCTCTTTACTATTGAAGACGACGGGTAATTTCACTATTCGAGTATGAATTTAAAAAAATCGATCTTTGTTACACACTGTAAAACCAGCTCTCCTGACAATTGTTTGAAAACCCGATTATGAAATTGGTTTTCTTTTAGTCTATCTCAAAACCTGAATTCTCCCGAATCAGGTCTATTAACCACCAATGAAAAAAAGCAGGGAGTTCTATATCCCATAATTCATAGCAATTGAACGCTTATTAAATCATGAAGTCAATCAATTTTCCCTGAAGCAACTGACCAATCAGCGTGCTCAAAACAATTGGGAGAGCTGGGTCTGTTCTACAGACTAGTTTTCTTTTATATCTGTTGATTTGAAGCCAATGAAGATTTACTAATCTACCAGTATTTTTAGTTAGGTCGCATGAGCTTTATCATTGACTGTGGGCGCGGCCATATTGAAACGTCACGATCACATGTTAAAAACATGGCATTCGCCACAAGAAGGTCGCCATTGCTTTTCAAAATAGTGCCATATGAGAATGTTTTTGGTGATACTAAACATCAACCTGTTCCGGCAAATTTCCGGCTGCAAGGGAAAGGCAAATGCGCTGTGTGTAATAATGAATATGGCGTTTTAATGCAATAATTTAAACCAGTATGCATTATCCATTACGCTTTCCATATTTCAAAACAATATAATAAAACTGCTTAGATTTAGGTGTTGAAACTTACCTCTTTTGACGATTTTTCGCCGTTTTTTGAACATGTTAATTCTTTTTTTAAATAGCCATGTTTTTAATCAATTGTTACACATATAATTATGATATGCTGAACTGATAACAATGAAAATGTAACACAATCAAGAAGCTGCATTTGTTCATTTTGCCCGACACAATGGACTGGTATTTCTTTTATTAAAAAAATGCGGGATTTCCCGTGTGACGTATTTTCAACATGTTGTAAGAGTGACATATCACCGAACATGTGACACGATTTGAAAAACAACAACATTTGAACAGGTCAAGATATCCCCCACTCCCACCCCCACCACTATGACATGGATTTATTGATATTTCGTCATCACGAGTTAACACCGTACATCAACATCTACAATATAATTTGTGTGGTCCTGTGTTATCCTCTGTATAATTCCTTGATACGACATAATGCCACTTTGCCTCGGACAAACAAAATATAGCTACTGGACGAAACAAAAGCAATTCGGAACACCTTGCCCAATTCTACACAAGCCATGAGCGAGGAGTTCCGAATGACACAAAAAGCAGCGCGAAACGATGTCATGGAAAATAATGGAGAGTACGTTACGACTGACGGTGTCTGCATTTTAGTTCAATGGTATTGATCAGCTGGAGAAAAAATGCAACAGGCGATGGATGAACCAGCTGAATAATATTCCAGCGTGGATTCATAATGGCAAAATTGGCATATACGTGATCCCGGATAATTATCGCTGGAAACGGCATAATGTAAATTACGGAGTGGAATCTTGGAATGGATGCTGGAGTGGTGTCTTGGGATGGAGTCTGTTGCCAGTTTCTTAGGGTTGACTTAAGGGTGAAAATCGGTTGAGATTTTTAATGGGATTTAAGAGTGAATTATTTAGGTTCTACCTTAAGGTTTATTCAATTGATTTTAGTCAGTTGAAAAGAAAAACAGGGTTAAATTGGCAAACTGAGGTAAAATCCTGAATGTGTTTAGTTTCAGCTAAAGGAAGTGAATTGTAAATCACTGACAATGTCAGAAAATTAAGCATTGCAATTTAACATACGTTAATGTCGATGGATGTAAAGATGTTTTAAAAATGCAAAAAATGCCCATGTAAATGAAACGCGTTTTTTTTTTAAACAGCTGTAATTACACGTAAAACTAAATCAATGATGAAATAAAAAAACTTGAAATAGAATTTATGTATCTATTCCATAATTTAACCCCAAGTATTCTTTAACATTCAAATGCAAATATTCAATCGGCAACTTTTGTAATGGATATTCCGTCAAAACGAGTTTGTAAATTTCATACTTAAATCTACAATTAACAGATTTATTTTGTATATGTTTCTAAAATTTCATTTATACTGATTAATCAATAAACAACTTTTTTGAAATGACCACCCACAAAGTCAAAATCCACAATTATATCAGTAGCGTGTATGCAGACTATTTGTAGCAATTGGGCTTCACTGTAACAATGAATATCTGCAAATATCTTTAGACAATGTTATAATATTCGGATACTGACAAATGCATCAAAATATATGGTTGTGAAATGCGTCTTGTTTTTTTTATTTAAACAAAATCCCAAACATATTCCTAATCGGCTTAAAGGGATTATATCAGGAAAAAATGCTGTCACTGTCTTAAAAATAAAATAATTATTAAAATTGATCAAAAGCACCCGATTATCATTAATAAATAAAATCCCAATGGTTTGGTATGTCAAATCCACCAAAACGTGACAAAATTGATATTAAGATTGGAGTGGTAAAATTGAAACGAAATCCCCATTCTAAAAATACAGCACTTGAATAACTGAATGACGACATTAGCATCATCATTCAGTCTTTTTCTAAATTAAACAGTTATGTCTACATGTAAACATGTGTAACGGATCGAATAGAAAAAGAAAATGACATCACATGGCTCATTTAATGCGTCTCACAAAATATGTTGCAATTTTAAGCGGGACATATATTTCAGTCTAACCTAAGCGCGTAGCTTTTCTCTGCTTGAATTTTTTGAAAATATGCCCAATGAATTTGTATATACACACTCGTGTTGATAAAATATTACTAAATCCAGGTGACCGATTATGAAAGTTGAGTAATTAAGATATGTGTCACGGCACAGTGTCCACTTATACAGGACGAGTATTTCAGAAATTTCTCTCAACGTTAGAGTGTCAGGTATGCGAGAAATGTCATTTACTAAACGACATAGATCGAGACTGGAAGATTTGAAAGACATGGGAAGGGTATGTGGGAGAGGGGGGTGGGGGAGCGGTGGGGGGATGTGGTGAGCTCCGTTTTCCA
The DNA here is from genome assembly GCA_029582155.1 of Panopea generosa. Lineage (NCBI taxonomy): Eukaryota > Metazoa > Mollusca > Bivalvia > Adapedonta > Hiatellidae > Panopea > Panopea generosa. The sequence continues at coordinate 53,556,706 of CM055907.1, forward strand.
CCATTGAAATTTCCGCGAAATCACGGTTAAAAATGGAACTACTGTAAAACCTGTGCAAGAGGTCACCTCTTTTAAACAGCCACTTGTCTTAAGCAGCTACATTTGCTATTTCTCATTTTACGTCCAAAGTCATTTATCCTGCAAGCGGTTGTGGTAGTGTAATGGATAAAGTGTTGGCCGCTCACGCCAGAGGTTGCGGGTTCGATCCTCTGCTCGACCCGATGCCTCTCATAAAACAACACTCAGTACTGGTTCTACACAGGAAGCGGACTAGAGAGCAGTAAATATAAGCTCTGAGCTTTCATCGCATGCGAACTAAAATTAATTAGTATAACCTGAAGTAACCTGTATTAAGCAACAACCTGCCTTAAAAGGCCACTTTTGCTCCTTTCCTTGACTGGCTGCTTAAGACAGGTTTGACTGTACACGCCGAAATTCATAAAATATGTACGTGCACTTTACCTGGACTTTAGGTACCATTCAGATATTAAATAAAGATTAAATAAAATAGCAGAAGAAAACTACCCATTGGAGACCTGGATCCGCCTTGAAAGACTTGTCAAATAAAGATTATTTAGCCGGCGGCCATATATTATTATATACACTTACCTCGACTGTCATTGCTATCAGCGTAACGTTTGCCAAACTATGCATATACATTATATATTAATTATGTTGCCTGGTTCTCTAAAATTATAGCGTACTGTGTGTTTATTAGAGGTCGAGCCAGTGTCCAGGTATATGGGTTAAAGTTAGCAAACTTCCAACTGAATTGTACTTTAAAGGGACTATATTGGCAAGTAACGCAAACACGCTGTTAATCCAGACTTTTCCTGTATGCAGCATGCACAAAATAATGTTTATGTATTGACGTATAACCTTTATTTACTTAAAAGTTATCAAATTATCAGTAATTGAATATTGGCCAAAACTTTAATACGTCCCGCAATAAAGTATTGCGCAATGTTTACATTGGACTCCGTAAACTTCCCGAACAAAGCCCCGAAAACGAGATCGGGAACGAGTCTTCACGATGTTGTCCGATGATTGATCGGGAACCCGAAAGCGTTTCGTTGAAAATGGCAAATGTAAACAAAAACAAAAACGTGGCTTCAGAAACCCGATATTTGTAATAAAGAAGTTATGCAATTAGACACTTTAGACGCGTATATCTCTAAGTTATAAGTGTATCTTCATACTGGTCGTGTGTATTTGGGACAGGGAATTGACGGTAATATGCCAATATAATCCCTTTAAAACGGTACGGTAAACTTTACATTTATATAGGTCACGTGTGACATACATTTGTAGCTCAATAACCTTTCGTGCAGACTCGATTTTAAAAATTATCACTCTATCTTACGAATTATACTTGAACTTGTATTGCTGGCTGTTGGTATTTACTTAATTTCTTTTTGTTATATTTTACGTAATACATTGTATATACTATAGTAATGGTGACGACGACGACGAGGATGATGATTATGAAACTGCTGCTGATGATGATGGTGTTGATAATAAAGTTGATGATTATGATGATAGTGGTGGTGATGATGATGAAGTTGGTGATAATGATGATTATGAAGCTGCGACTGTTGATGATGAAGTTAATGATTATGATAATGGTGATGATGATGATATTAATAATATTTCAAGAGTGTGTGCGTGCTTGTGTGTGTGTATATGCCTGCGATTGTGTGTTTTAATGTGTTCATGTACTTGTAACTGACACTTAAATTTTAGAGAGAAAAAAATAATCTCCATGTTTTAAGTTGTCCATAAGTCGAAAGGACGGACATATATAGAAGTTAAATACGGAATAGATTATTAGTTCGTTTGTATTATATTTATAAATTAAATATTTGACACTATTATAAGTATTGAAGTTGAAGATGCGAAATTGATAGAAATGTCTGATGCATAACAGCAGTGATCCGATAACAGTAATTAGACCATTGATAACAGGTAGATAGAAATGTCGAAGGTAACCCTTGGTAGAAACATAATTTATCCGCAATCAATGGTGTTACTATTTAGTATTTACAATTATTATAATAAAAATAATAATAATAAAGACTTTTATAAACAAGAGAATTCATTTCAATAAATTTAGTCTTCCATGAGGTCCTCAACATATTTACAAAGTACAACATTATTAAACATATAAACAAAAGAAGTAAACAAGTATATACATATATGTGTAATAATGTATATCAATTTTGATGAGATCTGCCCGATTTACAAGATTTGCTATGACTTTTTGATAGTTGCTTTGATAATACTTACTTCCCTTGATTATGTAAATCATACATGTCAGCTCCGAGTTAACTTACGATGAAAAAACATAGAGGTGGTCTAGTGGTGAAGCGTTCGCCTTTGCGGAAGGTCGTGGGTTCGATCTCCGGCCGGGTCATCCCAAATACTTACAAAAATTGTACTAGAAGTTTCCTCGCTTGGTGCTCAGTATTAGGAAGAAAATTCTAGGTCTGGGTCGCGTATCATACCATATGTCTGGGGCATGATACTTCAGTGTTGCAACGCTCCGCAAAATACTGTCTCAAGTAGACACCGTCGCGATATAACTGAAAAATTGTTGAAAGCGAGGCTAAACACCAAACAGCAACAGCAACTGAGTATTACATTTACGCATATATTCAACTTTTAGCGAAAACAAGCCCGTGTGGTTCCGGCTAAGAATAGAATCACTGTCAATCTCTGCAGAGCGGTAGGAATCCTCCCAATGGGCGTCATGTTCATTTTATCATTTATTTGTCATGTTCACTATTGTGGTTAAATCATCAACCCCTGTGTGGTTCCAGGGAGCCAAGAGTGATGGCAAGAATAGGATCACTGTGGCTTATGCATGTCGTTAGAAGCAACAAATTGAGTAATACTATAGAATCTGCTGAAACTCTGCAGTTCCGCAGGTATCAAGGTTCAAGGTTCATTCTGCATATTCATTTATTGATGTATTTTTTTAATCTGTATGTTAATTTGTTGTTTTTGTACATGTAGAGTAAACCTGGAGTCTTCCATCCTGTTGGCGTCGTATAACCTATAATGTGTTGGTACAACGTAAAACCCTATTCATTCATTGATTCATTTAGCGAAAACTAGCCCCTTTTTACCCTGCAGTAAACGGTGTTGCGGTAGTTTTTCAGCTGGGTATCTATTCTATCCCAGTCCTTGATATTTTCCGAATCTGATCTGGTATGTTAACGTCTCACACACCAATTGATTGTGTACTGTTTAAACACTATAGAGACATGCACTGAACGCATTGACAATGGATCTAAAAGTGACTTGTTTCCATAGATAGTCCTCTGTAAATCGAAAAAGGGAGGGAATATATGGGGTTGGTCAGATTGGGTTTTCACATTTTTTATGGTTCGATGACACCGTTTCATTTTTGACAATTCTGCGCATTTGTTGCAGTGTACCACTATGCATCTTTTAACTGTTACATCTTCATCCAACAGTAATCAGTGCTATCCAAACGTGGCACATGAAAATGTTTCATTGTTCTCATATGTACAAAGGAATATGACAAATTTTTAGCATTTTCATCAAAAATAGTTCCCAATCGATTTACACAGCTTTAAATTACTGGACGCAATACTCTTTCTACAGTCACTAATGGGGAAGGGGGGGGGGGGGGGGGGGGGGGGGGGGAGTTGGTGAGACCTTGAAGTATAGAAATTACCATCACATGTGAAATATTTGTCGAACAGTGTCAAACTTCTACCATTTCTAAATATAAAAATACGCCGTTTGTACTAATCGCGCAAAGTTTTGGACGACTTGACAATTTGCAAAACTGCTTAAAATATTAGGCATGGTACCTTAATAGAAATAAAACTAGCTAAAGAAATATTTTGAAAATGTCATTGTGTTGTCTCCTGAGTACATCCACCGTCTTTCCGCAAGTAATTGTCAAACTTTCTCACATAAAGTCTCTTGGACTGGGCGGGACTTGAATCTACGACCTTGGAGGCGAGAGGAAAGTGCCCTTGAGACAGCGCCTTCGACCAATCGACCACGGAGGACCCATACAAAAATATCTAATATAGCGACGGCAGGTGGCTCACAACTTCATAGCCTGTGCTATACCAATGCTGAATTATATGATCAAAATTACTGAATTAATAATCATGCTCATATCAGATACCATTAAAACTTGGTCATATAAAGTAAAATCAGTTATCAGTTACTTCGGAGATGGGTGTGCTCGAGTACTGGTTAACGATTCCAGAATACCATGAAAGAGCGGGTAGGTTAACTAATCGTCTGTTAGCCCTCGAAAGTAGAAAAATTACGCTAAATAATTAAAAAAATCATTTTCCTTTCATCGGATCATTATAAGAATGTATTTAATTTTATATATAATACATACCAGAAAATGGAAGACAAGTTGCGATCATTATTTTTAAACTGAATATCGAATTGATTTTGTTTGTGCCATCGTGTTATCTGTGTTCAGTGATACCCATGGTGGAAATATATTTTTCGTATCTTTGATCAATGACTTATAATAGACTTATATCTTTATATAATTCTTTGCTTTGATGGTGGTCTGATGTTTTTGTTAATTCAAAATTTCAGGAGTAGCATTCCTTCAGAAGACCAATGCCACCTGTGAGGAGACGATGCAGAACCAAACCTTCCAGCAGACGTGCATTCAACCGTTTGGAAAATACATGGGGGATCTCGCTTCAGCAGGCACGCCGATAATGGAGGGGATGTGCTCGTAAGTTCGCCCTGATTTTTTTTTGTTTTGGAAAGGGGTTTAACGCCATTTCAAGGTTATATATATATACTGAACGCCTTAAAAACGCACGTTTTGAATATAATATAATATATTTTGTATCCCAGATCTGCTTACATTTGTATTGGTTCAAATCTGTAGAACACAAATAGTTTGTTAAATTTGCGATTTTAACCCTTTACTCCATAGATACGCGTTTTCCCGCACCAATCACAGAAGGCCTTTGAAAACAGTGCAGGAAGAGTTCAGATTGCTCGTAACAAGCAATCTGAACACTTCCTGCACTGTTTTCCACTCTGTCAGTTAATACAAACATAATTCACCCTTTGCTGATATGTGGTGAATTAATGCTTTCAATATTAGAGGTGTCCAAAGGCGTTTATATGAAGTAAAGTGTTAAGTGAGGAAATTGTTGAAATACAATTAAAAAAAAATAATTTAGAAAGTTTTGTCTTGGTTTATCATTCAGTTCCCATTTAGATTTGATACAATCCCAATACTTGTGGTTTTAAAGGCATACAGTGCATAAATGTATGGCATATTCAGTTTTATTGGTGGAGGAAGACCTCAGAATGAATCTGAGTAGAACCAACGTCTTTTTCTCACATAACGTTTTTGGAGCGAGCTGGATTCGAACCTGCGGCTTATGTTTGTTTATCAAAATTCATAAACTATATTTTATTTAGAAATATATATCTTTATCCAATATTTATTTCAAGGAAATGTGAAATAAGAGACAATTCATGAGCCTATTTCTTTAAGAATAGTCCATACCTTCTTACCACGACGGGCTGGTGAGGCGTCTGGGTACACAGATCAATCGGAGTTAGTGACGTCATCTGGAGAAACACACTGACTTGATCGGTCTGGTTCATCTCATATTAGTAGGGATCTTAATGACGAGTTGAAGATGGTGAAGTCGTATTTAGGTGCTGTTTAGTTTTAGATTTGGGATTTCGTTAAAACACCTGTTGTTCTCTCGTTTTGGTGGATTGGATATACCAAACTATTCGTATTTAATTTATTAATGATAATTAGATGCTTTTTTCCCATTTCAAAAATAATTTTATTTTAGACATTTATGTCGATTTCCCCTGATATACTTAAAAATTCGAAAAGTTGTTATACTATTATACAGTGATAGAGAAAGAGTTGTCTCCTATCAACGCATTGTAAACCCCATCCAGTTGGCTCAATTGGTAGCGCGTCTGACTATCAATCCAGGGGTCTTGAGTTCGAATCCCCGCCTAGCCAAAGTAAAAAAAAAATAAACTCATTGACCGTGTCTATGTGTTACTGCAGGAAAGAGGGAATGGCGCTGATGGCATGTGTCATAGATGCAATGAAGAGTTGCAAAGAAATGCGTGATACAATGGGAAAATCTTTTCCCCCGGGGATGGATTTAAACAAACTTCTTGACGGAGGAATGTCGGCCATGTGTAAATTGATGACAGGTAATGCAAAGGATAGTGTCGAATTAAAAAAAAAATCATGAAATTTTATCATTAATTAGATGTCTTACTTTCTTAGTCAATAATTTCTGTGACACATGTAGAAAGTATGCTAATTTCTGTGTTGACATATGTAGAAAGTATGCTAATTTCTGTGTTGACACATGTAGAAAGTATGCTTATTTCTGTGTGGACACGTGAAAGTATGCTAATTTCAGTGTTCACATGTGAAACGTATGCTTATTTCAGTGTTCGCACGTGAAATGTATGCTAATTCAAGTGTTCACATGTGAAACGTATGCTTATTTAAGTGTTTACACGTGAACGGTATGCTAATTTCAGTGTTAACATGTGACAAGTATGCTAATTCGGTGTTCACATGAACAGGTTGCTAATTTTAGTGTTGACATAAATTATGAAAAGTATGCTAATTTCACTGTTCACATGTGAAACGTATGCTTATTTCAGTGTTCGCACGTGAAAGATATGCTTATTTCAGTGTTAACATGTGACAAGTATGCTAATTTGTATTCACATATGAACAGTGTGCTAATTTCAGTGTTCACATATGAAAAGTATGCTAATTTAAGTGTTCGCATGTGAAACGTATGCTTATTTAAGTGTTCGCACGTGAACGATGTATTAATTTTAGTGTTCACATATAAAAATTATGCTAATTGCAGTGTTCGCACGTGAACGGTATGCTAATTTCAGTGTTCACTTGTGTAACGTATGTTTATTTAGTTGTTTGCACGTGAACGGTATGCTAATTTCAGTGTTAACATGTGACAAGTATGCTTATTCCAGTGTCCATAGGTGACAAACATGCTATGTATAGAATCGGAATGAATTACCCGTTGGAAGTTGACGATGCTATAATTGGTATGCAAATGTACAATCAAACTTGTATGAGCGGTCCCTCTAGTAACCAGCCACTTGTCTTAAGCAGCCACATTTGCTATCTATTTCCTATTTCTATGCCTTCAGAGCAAATTCACCTGTATTAAGCAACAACCTCTCCAAAAAGGCCACGTTTTCACCATCCCTTGACTGGCTGCTTAAGACAGGTTTAACTGTAATATAAAATGTATTAAAACAGGGCCTTGCAGCAAGATTGGAGAGTGTATGGCGTCGGACAGTCCACCACCGGCGTTTGATGGCGATATGAAAAAACTTGCGAACGTCCCGCAGCCTTACCAAATGTTCCACATAACAGCGAACATGTACTGTAGGTAAGTGAACGGCATTTTGTAGTCATTCACATATATACTGAACAACTAACCCGCCACCTGACGTTTTTATGTATGTTCTCAAGAAGTATCAAAACAATTTCCTTTACAGTTTGCCGGGCCCGATTAGCTCAGTCGGATACGCATCTGACTATTAATCCAGGGGTCGTGAGTTCGAATCCCCGCCCACCGCTGATTCAAGTGGGAAAGTTATCAGTTACTTGCAGAGATTGGGTGTGCTCGAGTACTGGTTAATCCCAGGAAACAGTGGCTAGGTTAACTGATCGTCTGTTAGCCCTCGATGGCATAAAAATGACGCTAAATATTCAATCAATCAATCAATCAATCAATCAATCCTTTACAGTTTGATTTGTATAAGAACGATCATTTAGGTTGTGTAAAATCAAGAAATTTTGTCTGTTAATGTCTTATACAAATTTGAATAACGCTTCTCAATATTTTGACAGACGATATTTGAAGTGTTAATTTATTTGTTTTATACGAATTGTGAAACAAGTTCTTACAACTTAGACAAACTAAGCTCAAAGTTTTCCTGTGTAGAACCTGCCGGTTTCGCTCAACTTCTCGAGCGGAGATTTTTCCACAACTGAAAAATGTCATTCTCTCCTCACATGTTTATATTTAGTTTCATAAATTAATAGAACGTCCATCATCTGTCCAGAAAAGTGAAGCTTGGATGCGATCCCCTCGCACACCCAAACACTATACACACAAATGCCAAATTTCCTGTTCCTCTGTTTCTTCATTTATTTTTAGCTTTTGCATTGGTGATTTTTATGTCAACCTACGAATTATAATGCAGCGTTCCATTTTCAACTTCGATGATATATTTTATTTCGCGATATGAAATTGCATTCTGTCATTTTGTTGGTAGAATGAAAAAAAATATACCGCCATTCAGCTATTCTGAAAGCAGAATACAATTTTTTCTGCAGTCTTGCTACATGTTACAGAATGAAAAAGGAAGTCGAATGTCATAGGAAGTTTTATTTTATTCTTTAGGAAAACAACCCGTGTGATTTCGGGTAAGAATTGAATCATTGTCGATTTCTGTAGAGGGGTAGGGATCCTCTAAATGGGTATGACACCCATTTTATCATTTTTTGTCATGTTTATTATTGTGGTTAAATTATCAACCCCTGTATGGTTACAGCGAGCCATGTGAGTAATGCCAATAAAAGGATCACTGTGGCTCATGCTTGTAAGAAGCCGCAATTTGAGTAATACGATAGAAATTTGCTGAAACTTTGTAGCTCTGCAGGTATCAGGGTTCTAGGTTCACTCTACACATTCATTTCTTGTGTTTTTTTATCTGTATATTAATTTGTCGTGTAACATGTTGAGTGAACCTGAAATCTTTCTTCCTGTTGACGTCGAATAACCTACACTGTGTTAGTACGCCGTAAAAACTCAATTCATTCATTCATTCATTCTTTAGGAAAGTATTATTTATAATCGTAAAATATCATTTATTATATTTAACAGAAGTTCCAAAACTTTATTTGACTGTATATTCGAGAAGTTGGCAGATTGTCCAGAAAGCATAGTTAGCCAAGCGGAGAAAATGATGAACGACGCCATTGCACAAGGAAGTACACAAGATTCCCCTATAAAACCGTTGTCATTTGCAGATACAAAAAAATTTGTTACTGAACAGTGTCCTAAGATGCCACAAGGTATGTCGTATTTTGCGGATAGAACATTAGTGTTCATTAATTATTGATTATTTATTTAACGGGTTATATTATGCGAGGCTTTGCAGAGCATCATATCATTTCTTTACCAACGAGTTTAATTAATCAAATGATAGAGGTGCACGAATGTAGGATTTTTTAATCTATGTGATAAGGAAAATGGTTATTTTACCATTTATCTTTTACTCACCCGAGTCGAAAGCTCACATGTGAACTTTTGTGACCGCCCTGTGTCTGTCGTCCAACCGTCGTCCGTCCGTCATTAACTTTTGTTTTAAATGCCTTCTTCTCTGAAACCGCTTGACAGAGCTTCACCAATAAAGAGGCTAGGGTTCATTGGGGCCTAGTTAGGTGACATTTTACATAGGAATATACGGCAAAACAGGAAATGATAGTTAAGACTGGGTCCTTTAAATGGGATTTAATATCGTTCACGTGCAAGCATTTAATATCCACTAGGTGCCAGTAAGGGCCCAAAAGGGATGAAATTGTAAACTTTCAAAAATCTTCTATTCAAGAACTTAAGAACCGAATTTATTCATATTTGGTATAAACGATTCTTAAGAGTAGGGAGTTTCAACTGTCTTTAAATGAAAGGGGGCTATGATCTAGTGGGCCCAGTTAGGGAATTTTGATTTCTGTATAGGAATACTATGAAATAAGGACATTAGAAATGATACATCATTTGAGCATTCATTTCTTAGTGGTAAAAATCGTCTCTAATCATAATCCGTTAAATAGTTTTTGAAGCTCCAGACGATTACAGCTTCGATGGGGAAATTTCAAAGTCTGCTTTTATTGTTCGAACATTTTGATTTTAATTTCAAAAGGTTACGTTACGAAACTGGTTGTCTCACTGATTGATTGAATATGTAGCGTCAATTTTATGCCACCATCGAGAGCTAACAGACGATCATTTAACCTAACTATTGTTTCCTGGGATCCTGGAAGGTTAACCAGTACTCGAGCACACCTCATCTCCGCAAGTAACTGATAACTTTCCCACTTGAATCAGCGGTTAGAGATGAATGATAATGAGACGCAATGTCGTATATCAAACATCACGGAGATTGTGGCCGAGCGGGGTTTTGCACTCACGACCCCTGGATTGACAGTCAGACGCGCTAACGACTGAGCTAACCAGTTTGTCTCACTGAAAAAAGTCCCAATATGTCTGGACGATTATACATGTGGAGCAAATGGTTTAGTGGTATAGCATCGACCCTAGGATCAACAGAGATCTAGAGTTTGATCATCCGCAACAGCTTTGTGGTGTGTACTTGAACATGAAACTGTATCCAATGGTTCTTACTAGGAAGACTTCGAGCGTGAATTGTCCAAGTTGTAGTACCTTGTTTTACAATCGTTGTTAAAATAAATAAGTTTATACAGACGGAGGATCAAATGCAACGAATAGAACATATTTTGTAAGGATTTCTGCACTATGGTAAAATGCCGGTTGGTTTAAAGAAAACTATTATGCAAAATTTACCTATATCAAATAGTTGAAAAATGGCTGTTTTATCACGTGGGTTCACCACCTCAATCAATACCATGCTTATTTCAGGATTAAACGACGATTGTATGGAAAAGGCACTTGGTTCCAAAGGTTTTGTTGACTGTTACACCAACTTTACACAGACCTATACTGTTGATGCCCAGAAGAAAAGCTGCAAGTGAGATATTATTTGACGTATCAAAGATAAATGTTGATTTACTCTTTGTTCATATATTCAGTACAACTTCGATGGCTCAAACCCGACGGGAGTGGACAAAATCGTTCGAGTTAAAGGTTGTTCGAGCCAAGTATTGTTCAGCATCATACCACACGTGTGTTTACATGTATATAAATCGAAATAGGAGTTCGACAAGGACCTGATAAGTCGTTTTATCATGCCAATGCATTCATTTCTGTTGATAAATTACCTGCCTAATAAACGTAGGTTTATCACGTCAATGCAAGTTTATTACGCATATGACGTCATTATGTATAATTATACACTTTGACCTGCACGGAACTAATTTTAACCCAACTTCAAATGAATAAAAATCGAACTGGAAATATTGACATGATAAATAAAATACCATGTAAGTGTTTAATATTATCAACTTTATCAGGTTCGGCATGAATAAAAACAAAGATTCGGCAGAGCCTCGTCCTGGTTGTTTTTTTCTAAGCCTTACCTGATAAAGTTGATAGTATTTGACACTAACATGGTATTCTCTATATATAATTATGGTGTTCAAGCCATCTGTGGCTCGAAGTTCCTTCTTTTTTTTTTTCATTTTACATGTATGTCCATTTATATATCGTATGCATAGTTACGTGTCCTCAAGTGCATTCTTTTCGTCTAGGTTTTCAGAACATGGATGTAAATTGTTCCTACAGTCTAGACGTGTAGCTTGTTAGATTCTGGTATATAAGCTACGTCTGAAATCGTTTCTATAGGGATTATTGATTCTAAAGTCTTGTGTCCTTGGTTTACATTTTATCCAGGCACATTCGCCATAGCCTGATCTGTAGATTAGTGTTTAGTTGTTCACAAATAAGTGTCCCCATGTATATATATATATATATATATATATAGATACATGCAGATATGAGATGAGACTTGATTTATAAACATAAAATATAGATATGCCATATATAATCCTGGAATATGTTAAAAATGGGGTTAAATCCCATTCAAAAATATAAATAATTATAATTTCACGCAACATTAAACGCAGGCATGTGAAACTTCGTGTTCTAGCGATGACTTTTGCTTTGTGGAAGTTTCCACTTTCAATACGTTTTCTGTTTTGTTAACACATAGTTATAAATTTATTTTGGTAATAAATGTACATAGAAAGCATGGCAGCAACATGGTGCATGAACTATATAATGGGGGTGGGGAGGAGGGTTAACGTCATTTTCAGCAAATATCAGGTTATATATGGCATATCCAGTTTTACTGAAGGAGGAAGACCTCAGACTGAGTCAGACTGAGTAGAACCATGATCCTTCCGCAAGTAACTGGCACACTTTCTCACATAAAGTTTTTGGAGCTAGCGGGACTCGAACCTACTACCTTAGCGGTGAGAGGTAAGTGATCTTGAGACGGCGCCTTTGACAACTAGGCCCAGAGGACCCTATGAACGATATAACAATAATAATATAGGAATTATTACGATACACACATATTAACCATTAAATACACAAATAACATGGATAACACTTAAAAGAAAAATGAGGGCTTTTCACTCATATCCATTGTGTTAAAATCTTCATTTCCGGATGACAATTAAAAATAAAAGTGGTATATAATTGTCTTTTGCTTTTAGGGAGTTTTAATTTTTTCTATAAATAATTGAAAAAATTCATCGGATATTTTCTCCCTGTTGACGTTATACGAGTATATACTTTTTATGTTGGTAAATCATAAAATTTACATTAATTAATTTATTAATTCATTCATCATTCACCCATTCATTAATTCATTCATCGTCATATTTTTTCTAAGTGAAGAATAAAGTACAAAATGTGTTCTCCGTTAACATGGATAAACTTGCGGAAGGATGGTGGTTTTAATCAGATGACATCGGAGACCTTCCTTCATATATATAACAAACATATGTACAGTCAAATCTGTCTTAAGCAATCAATCAAGGCAAAAAGTAATAATGACTCTTTAAGACAGGTGCTTGCTGAATACAAGTTGAGTAAAACTAAATCTATACAAATGGTAAATACGAGGGATTATCCAGAAGTTTGTTGACAAATCTCATAATATAAACATGACATGTCTCATTTGTTTGGAGTCATTGCTGTTTAAGACAAGTGTTTGTTGAATAGAGGTGACCACAAACACAGGTTTGACTATATATATATAAAGGGAGATAATTAAATTCACAACAACGGAATTTATTGATTTGGCAGAGGCCTTGATATTGTATTGTAGCTAGGCGCACTCGCCGTATTCTGGTCTCGGATATCTCGATTTTTTTTGGCAGTTTCTTCAATATCGTGATAACGAGTTTCGACTGTATATACAATTACTACTATCACTGTATGACAATGTTTGTTTATTTCAGTGTGTACTTCGCGAACAAGAAATGTATTGTGGACAATGTCGAACCAAAGTGTAATGAAAAGGTAGCAGCCTTCCTTGTGGAAAATAGCCATTTGATCATTGATGGACCTCCGGCCGATTGCAAAATGAAGGAAAAAGAAACTGGCGGTTCCGGTCACCTGCAAGCGTCTGTTGGAATGTCGCTTGTGATGTCCGTCCTGTGTGTGCTGAAGATTGTCAAATATTAAGAGAATCGTATTTTTTGAACTTTGACCTTTGTAACCGCCGTCTCCTTAAAGTAGCAAATTTATAAAATTTTGTAAGAAAAATAATACATGTATTTAAAAACTGCAGTAAACTTAAAAGTTAAACATCAAATTCTAAGATAAGTTATGGAGCGAAGACAACAATTTTACTAACACGCGGAACGTGAAATTAGCCAACGTCTATCTGCACAGCAATTGAAAATGCAGAATGGCAGATATTATCGATCTGATAGCCGTATGAGATTTATCACTCGCATATAGTCATCATTATATTACGTAAGATGTTAATGCATTTCACGTGCTATTGGAGCGGTTGAAACATCTATCTCCACTCCATCAGTACTGATTGCAGTTTGCTTCCTTTTTCTGTATAGAATCCTTTGCATTAATGATACCGCCTACAAAAACAAATGGGTACACAGGTCTACGTTTATATCCAAGAAACAGTTAAAAGTACGTTAGTGTTGAAATAAGCAAATATTTTGATAAATATGCTTTTGTATAAAAGAAAATGATCCAAATAATTTCATTCAACAAAGCTTTTCAAATATTAAATTGATAGACACACTTTTTTGCCATTTTATGTGATTGTGCTGTCCCTTGGCTTCCTCGCATGCCATCCAAATGAGCGCGGCTTGCGAAATCTATAAATATTGCATTAGTTTTTATCATTGGCTACTATTGTTTTTCTCAACCAATCAAAATCTTTATCAATTTACCGTTACATTTTGTTCACGGTGGAACCTTTTAAGATGTTTGTCTTTAAATGCAAGCGTCGCAGATGATTAAGACTACTATTGAACGTGTTCAAGTCAGATAAAGTGTGCACCATTTTAGCAAATGTATTATGAAATTTTGTTTTAAAGTTTAAACACCAATTAATAATTCTATAATTGTAATCATTTGCATAGTAACAGCCGCATCATTAACGATATTAAAACCTTTATACCTTTTATTTGTAACACGATGCGAACACATACGTGGGAAGATTCTACAGAATAATAATAGACATCTTAAAACTAAACAACCAAAAGTGTTAATTGCAGCTAGAAAGGGTCTTCTATGCAACATCGCTTACCACACTAACTAGGAACAGCTCCATCTCACAGCTGAGGTACAGGATTGGTTAACTTGGTTAATAAAGTTTGGCTGAAAATGCTGCCATTCTTAAGACAGCAATATCACCCTATCCACTCCCCCAATCTTTAGATCCATCTGGATCCATTAGTAACCCTTGAATATGAATTTCATTAATGAAATTGCATTTTTTTTTTGCGATTTGTTGTCTTATTGTACCAACAAGAATACGCTGTTTTGGAATAAGAATGCTGCTTAATATTCCTGATTTCCGAAATATATACATTCCCAGATAGTATTATATATTTTTGTGCTTCTTGTAAATATCTCTGCACGGTTGCATGTTCACAGGTGTACAGATTCTTTAGACGCATGCACATAAATAAAGACAGCCATGTTTTAGATTACAAATTTTCGACCAAAGACAGAACACAGTAAATAGCAACAAATTTTAACAATTTCAAAATGTCATGATTTGCAAGTATTATATTTTTATGACATAAAATATGTACACTTTCTGTACTTCTCATTTTTGTATACATGTAGATGGCAAGAAAGATATGACGTGTTTCACAGCTTTGTTTGCAAGTATCTGACAATAAAAATATAATATATTTCTTATCTTTGTATTAAGGTATATGACAAGAAATATATAAAGGATATGACAAGAAAGATGCAACCACTTCTAACTTTTGTATACAGGTATACAATAAGAAAGATCTTTGTATAGAGGCATAAAACAAGAAATATATAAAGTACGTTTTATCTTTGTGTACAATCATATAACAAGAAAGATCCGTGATGCTTCTACACTTTTATCAAGGTGTCTACCAAATAGAAATAAAGTTTTCCCATCTTTGTCTATAATTATGTTTCAAGAACGATTCTAACAGCTTCTCAGCTTTGTTAGAACCCGTACGTAAATGTAATTTATGTGTTGTCTGTAATGGTTTTATGTTGTGCGTATTAATACCAGTTGAAATTAATAACCAATGTTATGTAATGATGTAATGGATAGAGTGTTTGCTGATAACCCTAGAGGTTCTGGGTTTGATCCACCGTTCGAACCTATGTCTCTCATTAAAAACAACACTCGGTACTGGTTCTACCCAGGAAGCGGACTCCAGAGCGGTTCATATAAGCTCTGAGCTTTCATCGCAGTCGAGCTACAATACATTAGTTTAAACTAATTAATAATTAAATTAAATTAAATTGTATTTGCTTTTTTTTCTTTTTCAAAGCATATTTTAGAGAGATTTAATAAAAAAAAAAATCTTACAACTGTAAATTCTAACAAATATGATTGTATGTAATTTAACAGTTTACTGTTCATGATGTCTGTTCAGATGTTCACATGTACATATAATTCGATGTAGTCGAGTCGTTTAGTTATAAAGCGATAAGTTCTAGAGTATTTGTGGGCAGTATGCAGCTTTAACGTGTACCTATGATGCAAATATCGCTTTCTAGTTGTTGACTTGCTTATGTTTGGTAAAAGTGACCTTATGAACTACGTGCAGGTGAACACAAATTACCTCAGAGGAAATGTTTGTTTATTCTCATATACACACGTAGTCAAGGAGCCACATATGATTCTCATATCCACGAAGTTGGGACTATAATTACATGTGCATTATATCAAAAGGGTTTGAGATTCATATGTGAGTTATATCAAATGGTTTGAGACTTATGTGTGAGTTATATCAAAGGTTTGGGATTCATATGTGAGTTATATCAAATGGTTTGAGACTTATGTGTGAGTTATATCAAAGGTTTGGGATTCATATGTGAGTTATATCAAATGGTTTGAGACTTATGTGTGAGTTATATCAAAAGGTTTGAGACTCATATGTGAGTTATATCAAATGGTTTGAGACTTATGTGTGAGTTATATCAAATGGTTTGAGACTCATGTGTGAGTTATATAGAATGGTTTGAGACTCATATGTGAGGTATATCAAAGGGTTTGAAACTATTTATTTGTAATCTTATAGGATTGTTTGAAACTTATATGATAATTAAAGGATTTGATTTTCATATGAAAATTATATCACTGTGCTTGAAACTCATATTAGAAACGGAAACCATAATAAATCATTGTATTTGTACAATTGGCCGAGAGTTGACCCAACCCGAATCTCTAAAACCGGGGCGAATAAATGGATCACTTTTTTTTGTGATCGAAATTAATATCATATGAGACTTATATGAAAGCCTATGTGGGTATATAACTTAACATTATCCTTGCCTTAGTTGTTTCTTAACAGTATTAGTGCTAGTCGATTTTAGAATGTTTGTAACACACTTGAATGTTGTTGACTCGAGTTGATGGAGACACTTGTACATTTCATCAGCTGTCACCATTGGAACGAGGCTGCTTGAAATGATTAACCGGATGTCGTTCAGGGAATTACTCATGTCAATGGAAAACACAATTATAAGATATAATTGGTAATTTGAATGATTCAATAACGAGTATACAAACGTGTTTTCCCTTTTTTACATTCTAATTGTTTTACATTCCTATAGCAACAGGATATACAATGTCCATTATCAAGCTGCAATGAACGTTTGTATATATTCGCAGTGTGTAGCTAATTTGAATGTACCTGGTTAGATTGTTATATTCTTAAAGAATTACATCACAGTAGTGTACTAGTTATTTTTTAGTTTTAAACGCATATTCAAACAATAAAACTACGAGCCCCCTTTATTCAATGAACCGCTGAAAATAAGAAAATAAATGCCAAGCAGACGAGATATCATTTTAAGGGATAGAGCTACCATAACAGCACAGACTTGATAGTCATGATAAATACTATGCATACGTACAGAGGAATTTCCAACGTTGGTCTTCTCCTTTAACCAGTCAGTAATGTAACCGTCACTGATGACCTTTGACCTTCAGGTTCTACCCGACCTCGATCTAACCCTGCTGAATATTGCATCACAAACTAACATGTAAACTCTTTGGTAAATACAACTAAGATAGAATGGCAGATTCATTCTATATATTCAACGGTTGATGGGTTCTGTTTTTTTTATTTTATCTTTACTAGAAGAGGGTCGTGGGTTCGATCGTTCCAAACGGCTTTGTGTTGTGTCCTTAATCAAGACACTATTTTCGTATATGCTTAGAACTGGTTCTACCAAGGAATACTTCGAGCGTGATTTGTATAAGTTGGAATAACTTTTTCATAATCGATGTAAAATAAGTCAGTTTACTCAGAATTGGGCTACAATATTTCTTTCAGTTGGCGTCAAACGTTTTGTATTTGTAAGTCGTATGATTCAAAATTCAATAATTCATGCATTTTTTAAACAAAACTCATTGTTATGGATTGGGCAAAATACGCATATTGATTAAAAGGGGCTTGTAATAGTTTGGTAAAAATATATTTTAAGATGTACTCAAACGCTTAATGTGTAAAATGCTTTTTGTATTTTCGTTTTGAAATATAACAATTATAAAACAAATGAATTGTGTTTGTGATTTCGTACCTCATTTATATATATGGATATTATTCTAACACTACATATATGTATAATGAGACCATTTCCTTCAACCAGACACTATAACTCTATAATATTATACAACATAAAGAAAACATTTTCTTCACTCTAGCCTGAATATACCATATCGACCCATTAAAGTGCAAAAATGATTTTGTTGGGTCCGACCCACCCAGTATTTGGTGTTCAAAATGATACGTTCATTTTACACCTTATTGTTGGGTCTACCCATATACTACTAATTTATTTGAACTGTTGGGTCCAAACCCAACTTGAACTTTCGACCCAACAAGGCCGGGCCCGATTAGCTCAATCGGTTACGCGTTTGACTATCAATCCAGGGGTCGTGAGTTTGAATCTCCGGCCGATCTCAGTCTCCGTGATGATTGATATACGACATTGTGTCTCATTACCATTCGTCTCTCACCACTGATTCAAGTGGGAAAGTTATCCGTTACTTGCGGAGATGGGGTGTGCTCGAGTATTGGTTTATCCATGGAAACAGTGGTTAGGTTAACTGATCGTCTGTTAGCCCTCGATGGCATAAAAATGACGCTAAATATTCAATCAATCAATCAATCAATCGACCCAACAACAAGGTCTCACATCTATAAAAGACCAAACTTTCTACCAAGTTTGAAACACCATATATATATATATATATATATATATATAAAGCTATCACTTCATGTATGTAAATTTGTCCACCCTGTCCAGATGTGTTGCATGTAATTCCATAGTATATAAGTCATGGTCGACACCAAATTTATTGGTTTGGCAGAGGCCTTGATATTGTATCTAAGGTTTGCATTGTAGCTAGGTGCACTCGCCGTAGTCTGGTCTTGGTTATTCACAAATAATTATCTCCATATATATATATATAAACCATTTCCTTCAATCGGACACCACATCATACACTGAACTAAAAACCTTAGACCGTGATAAAACATACAGGTATCGTTCCGCTCTGACACTAATATTAAGTTGGGGTGACATGTTATATATGCCCTCGGGTATAATATATCTATTCGTAAAAAGCACGTTTCGATGTTTTTGATGTGTAGAGTAAATATGAAAATATTGCATTTTACTTATGCGCTAAAATCATTACTCATACGCACGTTCAAGTTACAATTAGTTGTATTTGTCACTGAACGTTCGCCCGAAACTAAGTAGGTTATTCGTCTTTATAACGA
The DNA here is from genome assembly GCA_029582155.1 of Panopea generosa. Classification (NCBI taxonomy): domain Eukaryota; kingdom Metazoa; phylum Mollusca; class Bivalvia; order Adapedonta; family Hiatellidae; genus Panopea; species Panopea generosa. The sequence goes on from CM055907.1 coordinate 53,575,970, forward strand.
ATATAAAAATATATATAATTATATATAACGAATAAAAAAAAAACTTCCGCTTTTCTTACATGAAAATAATATTTTAATCATATAAAAAAAAAAAAAAAATATATATATATATATATATAACAAACCACATATGGCAAAGCATTAAAAATTGGAAGGGATGTAACCATTTCAAGAAAGTACGTAATTATACGAGTATTCTCCCTTGCTGTAATAAATAGAATAAAAAAACACCACGGGGGCACTCCCTATATCTTGGTTAGTAAATATGTGACACCGTTTTGACCCTTCTTTTTGGACATATGATGTAGAGTTTTGACACCTATTGCTTTTCCATACTGCGATGTAAAGCTTTTACCCTACTTTTTGGACATATAATGCAGACATTTGACCGCTTGTTCAATCCTGGATAGAAACCTCTTGGCCAGCAAACTGCACATATAAGTGGCTAGAAATCGATGCATAAGGCACGGCGTGTTCATGGACGGGGCAATCTGGCTAAATGAGTATGTCACTATAACCTACATTCGAAACAATCGGTTGCAAAAAAATATTTGACCTTTTGACATGCGCAAACTGTTACGTTTATGTTATGTTTGTTATATATTTTACCAGAACTGATTCAATTTAACATGATATGCATCATTCATTAAGATCATTGGGTCAAAGGTCAACTAAAAAAAATATAGATGAGGGAATTTTTCAAAATATATCATATTCTTTAATTTTTTTTAGCTTTATGATAGGATATTAATCAAAACCATGTGAAAAGTTTGTTTATTGTATACACACACAGATTTGCTGTATATTTTGTTATTTATGTGTATATCAGTTTATTATACATAGTTGTAATGAACTTGGCCGTATATGCCTTTCTTTCGTATTTTGTACACAATGCGGCTGCATGTTATTTAATAAATGTACTGTATGTAGCAAATGTTTAAGATGTAATACTTCTACACATATAAGGGATATTAAGGCAATAAATATGACATAAGGTTTGTCCAATGGCATTGCAGAAGTACATCACAATAACAGTTAAGCTTCACCACTAAATGCCTAGCACAGTGAATGCCCTGGTTCCCGAAATCTTTGTATAACCAGGTTGGTAGCAATACGATTTGTGGTATAAAACTACCTGATGTTTGGCAAATCTAATGAGAACTCTTATATTTAACATTGAGTCTGATTTGTTTTGAGACTGTAAAATATGATAACTAATCAATATATCATAAGCATAAATGTATAATATAATAAGGTCCATGTCACTGTGACCGCTCCAGCTTAAAATAGCACTAAATTACTTGATGCAGAATGCAATCATATGAAATATAGAGCTGGGCCACTTTTTAGTATAGAATAATTGGATTGGAAAAATAAACTTTCAGCACTAAACATCTTCTGCACTAGTAAACATTAAAATCATGAAATTTTCAGCAACGTTAGATATATAAATATTTCATTATCTAGATCAAACCTACATTTGAAAAGCAATTTCATTATTAGGCAGTTTTATTTTTATTATCATTATATCAAGAGCATTTCCAGACAAATGTATATTAGGCTTCCCGTCCTTCCTCAGCACAGCGTTACATATAAATGAAACTCTATGAACGATAATCTATAAATGTTTATATAATTTTAGGTTGAAAACTGTTAATAGTTATGCTGCAATACATTGGTTAATTTCCTACGTATGTAAGATAGTAACTCTTGGAAAATCGGTGAATAGTTTGCCGAATCTGGCTGCTTTAAGTTAAGTTTGAAGAGAAATGCAGCTGATATGATCTGATACCAAATCATATTAAATATATTTAAAGACAGCTAAACTTAATGTTGAATTCCTATCCAAATGTCCATATGAATTGTTGGAATTAGTATAGTAACTACTAGTACAATAAAAAAGTCATGTTTAAGAAGGTAGGCTGTTATTGTTTTAAAAAAGGAATAAATCGAATGCCCTCATTTATTGTCTTGTGTCAATACATTGATATTTTCTGAGAGAGAATAGAACGGGTATATAATATATATATATATATACATTTTGATAATATACATTGATAGATAATTAAAATTGTTAAGGTTGGTATGGAGTACAACACATGCGGGGCGGGGCGGGGCGGGGCGGGGCGGAGCGGGGCGGGGGCGGGGCCATGTAATTAGATGGTTACTTATTAAGAGAGCAACAACTTCGCTTTATGAATTCATAAATTTATTGAATTTAATTTTAACATATAATAATATGTGTTCTTATATATTAAAATACATGAACATGTAGTAGAGTATCTATAAAGAGTTGGAATCGGCCTAAAATCCAGTTATCATCGGATTAAAATATGATACAAAACATGCAATCAATTATTTATAATATATAATAATATCTGATAAAAATAATTCACTGAAAGCACGGATCGTGTCCAAGTTAAAAAAAATAGCAGACTTGGGTTTTACCGCGCCTGTTCATAAAATAAAATCAAATGTGCAACACCCTTTCACGTCCCCAGCACTGGTTTTACTACTTACTCAAGTTAAGATTGATTGAATGATTGAATATTTAGCGTCATTTTATGCCACCGAGTGCTAACAGACGATTATTTAACCTACCCACTGTTTCCTGGGATTCTGACAGGTTAACCAGTACTCGAGCACACCCCATCTCCGCCAATAACTGAAAACTTCCACTCTTGAATCAGTGGTGTGAAACGAATGAGAGACAAAATATAATGAGATAAATGTCGTATATCAATCATCACGGAGACGTTGCCGGGCGGGGATTCGAACTCCGAGCCCTCGATTGATAATCAGACGCGTACCCGACTGAGCTAATCGGGTCCGGCTCTATGAACTACGTTATACTCAATGTGATCTATGTCTATTTCATAGAACCAAAAATTATAACAAAACTGTTCAAAATTAAGCAGATTTGTACTGAAATCATCAATGAAGTTTAGGCCATTAACTTGTTTCTAAAATATAAAAAATGATAGATTTACCATATACATTAAAGAAAATACCCCTGATAACTTCTTTGATATTATTCCTATGTCACAGTCGTGATTTTCTTTAACCTTTGCGTCAGTATTAATATAAATAGTTTCATCAAATTTCCATAGTTTTCTATATATATATTCATACTTGCGAAAGTACGGTTTCTCTACTCAGATTCGTTCTAAGAAAACCGGATATAGGTGTAACCCCACCATTGATTTTTGTTCTTTTTTCTATAGTAAATAATAAAAAAAATGAACGCTTGACATTCATAGAGAGACACAAATGAAAATTTTACAAATTTTACTGTTTGTCAACCTCTGCACTACAAAATATGATGAGAAAAGTAGGAGTCATTAGGGAGCATTTTTCCTGCTCAGTGTGTACACTGTTGATTAACTTCCGAAATCATGTATTCATATCCGAATTTCCAAGCATCATTTTTTTTTCTAAATTCACAATTCAAACATGATAATTCTTCAAAATGTACAACATACATCAATAATGCCACTCAAATAAAAAAAATGAGCATTTACATAAGGAAAATACATTTTTAAAGAGGAAGAAACAAGGATTATTTATAACCGTCATCATGTGACTATTCCGCGGAAACACTTCCTTTTTCCAATGGTGGTACTATGCCTATAGCACAAATAACCTGTTACGTCTTAAAAATGGCGTTAAACACCTCTATACTGTTCGGATTATCTTAATGATTAACGAAACTATTCCTGGCCAGTCCCTGCTAGCTCAGCCGTCAAGACTGTTCTACGGTCTTGAATATCCCACCTCTGAATATGTGGGGAAATAGTCAGTGTCTTGCAGAGATACGCTGTTTCTAGTTCTTCTTTATCGCCTAGCAGATTCAAAGAACGATAATTTATAGGTGCACTCACATTTTTAGGCCGTATTTTGATTGGGTGTTTAGTAGGATATCATGTTAAAGGCATGACCCTGGTTATGAAGTCGTGGTCACGCTTTACTGGATTTTTTATTTCATCATTGTCTGCATAATACTTTTGATAAGATTTATTAATTCATTTAAATATTAAACGTCGTGTTTATGCCGTAGCTGGCTAATAGACAATGATCTTTCCTGGGATCTTGGAAGGATAACCGGTACTAAAGTTCACCTTTACCCGCTAGTAATTGATAATTTTCCGACTTGAATTAGCATTGAGAGACGAATGACAATGAGACACAATGTCGTATATCAATCATCATAGAGGCTATGTCCGGTCAGGGATTCGAGCTCACGACCCCTGGATTGATAGTCAGGCACGCTACAGACTGAGCTAACCGGGCCATGAGAAAGAATTTGAGTGAAACTGCCGTATTTTCCTTTTAAGGTGCACATATATAAATGTATATGTAAAACATTTCGTAATGAAATTGACAATAAAAAAACAATATCTACTATTTCTACATTTGAGATTATAATATTACAAAATATATATCAATTTTAGGTTAAAAACGGAGGAATACCATCTTTTGTGTACATGTGTTCCTCTGTTATAATATCATATACATGTATATATATATTTTATTATAATAATATATTATAATAATTATTATATCATTCATTATCACAATCCTCCCCGTTTTTCTAATATAACTTTTTTTTCTTATACATCTGAAAATAACTTTTATTTCAATTTATAAACTTACATTTGTTCCTTTGACATTTCTAAATTCATTTCCCTTTCTAACTTATATTTATTTCCTCGACTTTTCCGTTTCTAAACTAACAGTTGTTTCTGTGACACTTCTGAATCCACTTCGGGTTGTAAACTAACATTTATTTCCTTCACTGTTCCATTTCTAAGCTTACAGTTGTTTCTGTGACATATCTAATTCACTTTCGGTTTCTGAACTTACATTTGTTTCTTTGACATCTATAACTTAACTTCTGTTTAGTTTCTAGAATTATGACTCTTATATCGACTCTTATAACAAGTTCTTTAATTGAGCAGTATGATATTGGACTCAATCATTTCCAACTTCAACAATTGTTAAACAGCAATCAATCTAAAATTTCAGCATTTCAACTGTTTCAAATGATCAGAAAGCACAAGTCTTCCTTGTACAACAGTCACCAATAAACCATGATAAACTATTAATACTTATGCCGCCTTACAATATTTCAGACACACAAACAAATATATTAAACAATTATTCTCTGTATCGTCACATTAACAATGCCACGCCTATGTGTATATCTCATATTTTTATATCAAGAATTAATTATGCTCAGGTCACCACTAAAACAATGTCTCATAACAATTTTTCTTATGCTCAGGCCGTCATATGGAACAAACTAATCTATGTTCAAGTCCTCATATGCAACAAACTAATGCTCAGTCCGTCATATGTAACAAACATAACTATGCTCAGGTAGCCATATGTAAAAAACGTATGCTTAGGTCGTAATATGTAACAAACATAACTATTCTCAGGTAGCCGTATGTAACAAACGTATGCTAAGGTCGCTATATTCAACGAATAAAAACATTTTTATATAAATATATAATTTATCACATAAAGGGTGTCCTTTTTCTTAACAACACAGGCCTTCATATGCTTAATTATCCATACGGATTATCATCAATATACAATGGTCATTAAATGTACGATACGGTAACCCTCAGAGTAGCGTCACAGACACATACAGAAACACGAGAAAACATATCCCATGTCATATATTATTGCCCAATATCATGAAATAACATTGTCTATATATTAAGATATATCCTAAAAAACAGTTTTGTATCCATCTAGACAAAATAATGCCAAGGCCGCCTGATATCGCAACACAACCTGAACACATAATTTGCGGTGCATGTATTATGTTGGTGTGAAAGTTCTCAGGCTGTCAAATTATCATCAAGTGGTTGCTCAGAATGTTTCTCCCTTGATTTAAGGCACTTCCTAACAAGTGGAATGAAAAACAACATCATGCCGCTGATAGCGACCACGACACCAGCAACTATAAACGAAACGTCGTAGCTACCTGTCCCATCGTACAGCCAGCCTAGAAAACAAACATAAATACTTTAAATTCCACTGTCCAATGCTTTATAATGTTTTATACTAAAACTATAAAAAGATGTGCCGGATCCGTTTAGCTTAGTCGGCAACGCGTCATCATTCACCAGTCCGAATCTCCGCCCGGACACACGCCTTCATGGATTGATATACGACATTGCGTCTCATTGTCGTTCATTTCTCTTCACTGATTCATGTGGGGGAAATATCAGTTACTTGCGGAAATAAGTGTGCTCGAGTCCTGGCTAACCTTCAAGGATCGCAGGAAAGAGGGGTTAGGTTACATAATCGTCTGTTAGCCCTCGATGGAATAAAACTGCAAGGGATATAACTTTTAGAAGCATATATTTTTCTTTTTCGTATGGTAATCTCCCTTGCTTATTTAAACTGATTAACTGTCTAGCGTGAACATTAAACATAACAATACAATCACAATCGATGACTAGTACATGCCGCTATGCATGCGTAGGCTTGCTTACAGACAGCATGCCAATTCGTAATGGTAAAGCACTGGCAGACACTAGAACATTTCCAAAATAGATGGCAAAATATTACATTTACTTTAGTTTAATTAAACATATGTAAGAAAAAACGCATTAGCTGTGATGTATCATAAAACACATGTTGCTAAATATAACATGTTCCACAAGCCCAGCCCAGCCCAGCCCAGCCCAGCCCAGCCCAGCCCAGCCCAGCCCAGCCCAGCCCAGCCCAGCCTAATCCAACCTAACCAATGTAATGCAACGTAAGGTAACGTAACGTAAAATAATATACTTTACAAAACAAATAACATACAACATATGTTGTTGTTAAGGGGGGGGGGGCGCTGCGGTTGTTTAGGGATAGAAGATCTACCTCGCATGCGAAATGTCTTGGGTTCGATCCTCGGCCGAGTCATACCAAAGACTTGATAAAATGGTTCTAGAATATTCCTCGCTTAGTGTTAGCATTAACAGGATAGTTCTAGGTCTGGTCAATAATAAAAATTTCCATTTAGAAGGGACAGCACGCCAACAAAGTGTATTTTAGATTTTAGTAATATATGCACAATGATTTTCAAATTAAAAAAATACCCCTGATGATGTTTTTCTTTCAGTGAGTATAGTTAATTTAGTGTAACTGATCATTTATCAGTGTTGCTAGCGTTTATTCTGTTACGCTGGCCTTCTAGAGTAACGGGTCAGTTATATATAAAAAAAATGTCTGACTTTATTAAATGCTGTTCAACAAGAAAATAAGATCAGTACAAACCTGCTATTGGCGGACCTATCAGTGTGGCGATTCCCTGGAACATCAGAAGCAATCCAAATGAGTTGGTCAACATCTCCAGTCCGAGAAGATCAACCAGTACCACAGACGTCAGGGATACATAAACGCCTGTAAAAAAGATAAGCGTTATATTGAATATCTTAATTTTCTTTTCCAAGCATGCCAAAAATCATATTCAATGTATGATAACCGAATAACTAAGCGGGTGGTCGTCCAGTGGATAGAGAGAGTATCGCAATCAAAATAAAATAAACAAGAAGTAAAGCGAATTCATATCCACCTTTCAAAAGGGCTATGGACTGATCGTTAAACGTGGTAATGGATACTAGAACAGCACATAGTAAAACCAAAGACATAAAAAAGTGTAAATTTAAAAATGTTTGTGGGTGGGGATAAGTGCAGGTTGAAATAAGATAATTGATTTATTGAATATTTAGCGTCATTATTATGCCATCGAGGGCTAACAGACGATCAGTTAATCTAACCACTGTTTCCTGGGATTAACCAGTACTCGAGCACACCCCAACCCCGCAAGTAACTGATAACTTTCCCACTTGCATCAGTGGTGAGAGACGAATGATAATGAGACACAATGTCGTATATCAATCATCACGGAGACTGTTGCCAGGCGGGGGATTCGAACTCACGACCCCTGGGAAATAAGATGAAACTGTTAGTCAAACAATAACTGAAGAAACAGATAAGGAACTGGATTAAATATGTTTACAAAATGTTCCTGTTGTACAGAAAGTTTCATTTGAATCGGCTTAAAACTGTCGAAGGAGATGGGTCCGCAGGGTCAATGGTCCAAAACGTAAAATCTTAGTTAAAAGAACAAAAATGCCATAATCCCCCCCCCCCCCCCCACCCCCACCCCCCAAAACACACACACACACACACACACACACACACACACACACACACACACACACACACGAACACACACAAAATGAATTCAAACACCAAGATCACACGCCCATGTTGAGACCATATACCTGCAATACGGCAAGTTTCATTTAAATCGGGTCAAGTCGAGAGGAGCTCCAAATGGTGACGTAAAGTACGTCAAAATGAATCGGGTTGCCAAGACCACACACTCATATCCAGACAATGTACTTGCTGTGCAGCAAGATTTATCTGAATCGATTAAAACATCGGGATGAGTTACGTAGGCCATTAGTCCCAAACTTGACGGACAGACGGACGCATGTTATTTATTCGAAAAGCGTGGGATGATTAGTACAACTAAACTAAGACAATAACCAATATTGCATTCCTACATGTACAAGCAAGCAACCCATCTGCTTTATCTGAAAGATCGATACTTTCAAATTTGATTGAAAGAATCAGCAATGCAGCAGCCGACAAGACGTGCTGTTAAGTAATTGTTTAGTAATATGTTATGTTCGGTATCAAGTGTGTATAAGTTGTCAGAACAATATCCGATTAGGTGTAAACCCACCATTATGTGCATACGTGTCATTCATACCAAAATATGATGAGAAAAGAAAGTTCAAAGTTATTTTCTGTACAGTGTGTGCACTGTTGACAAAGTGAAAGTAGATTTCCAAAATCATGTATTCATACCATCATTTGTTTCTTTCTAAAATGACAATGCTTTCAAAATGTTCAAATTACATCAATAATGATATTCAAATAAAAAAAAATAATTAAAACAAGGAAAATGTATTTTTATAGATGAAAAAAAACAAGGATAATTTATAACCGCCATTATGCTATAATGCCACTGAGGCATTTCCTGTTTGCAATGGTGGTACTATGCCATAACAGCGTCCTTTGGATCTATGAAGGAAATCCGACTAGGTTTAATTGAGGCTGTAAACGGGTGTTATAAACTATGTAACATTCCTTTGTCCAATGGTATCAGCTTATTAATATTATTTTCGGTCATTGTGAATAAGCTCCTTGATTCCAAAGAAACAGAAAATATTTTCCGAGTAAAAAACAAACATTTCTATTAAAACAAACTTCCACAAATGTATATAATCTTAAAGGTCCAATTGCCGAAGTGTATTTTAAGATATCATTGGCATATATTTTAAAAAACATTTCAGTAGAACATCTCAGTTGACGTAATCTAATACAATTCTATAATTGTATCACTAGTGCATAATACTATTTGCAATTTAGCACTTATAATTAATCGTGCAATAGAACATACTTTAAATATTTTTGAACTATCAATTTTTATGCAATTTTCTAATATCTGAATTATCTTTCTTTTACTCATTATATTTGAATTTATAAACATAATTTTAAATTTGTTTAACATAAGTAATCTTTAATACATTGTAACATTTACTATAGATATTTATAAAAATACGTTTATACAACTACTTTTAATTGCATGTGCAAATATTAAGATTTCAGACCAAAGAACTTTTATATACTTGGTATGTTAATTTTATGTTTAAATGTACTGTAAATAATATGTATGTTTAGAGGACCATAAGTCAGACTGGATATATAGCCAAATATGTAATCCTCAGAAGACTAATAATTAATCACGTGTTCTTTTCAATTTGAAAGAGTAAAGAATTTACTGTAATAATATGTAAATATATATAAATGTACTGTAAATAATATGTATGTTTAGAGGACCATAAGTCAGACTGGCTATAAAGCCAAATATGTAATCCTCAGAAGACTAATAATTAATCACGTGTTCTTTTCGATTTGAAAGAGTAAAGAATTTGGCGAAAAACATAAAAATAAAAAAATTAAATCCCAATTTCCTTATGGTTCTTAACTGTTTCATTAATTGACTTCCAAGAATCTGATATCTCCCGAATCAGGTCTAATAACCCCTTATAAAAATGCAGAGAATTCCATGCATGTCCCACAATTCATAGTTAGCGAATGCTTACTAAACTGTGACGTCATTCAAACTAATTGACCAATCAACGTGCTCGAACTCATTGCTAGGTAATGGACCCAATTGGGAAGGCTGGGTTCCGTTTTACAAACTACTTACCAATGAAGAGTCCAAATATGCAGGCGTACACTACTAGCAAAGGATAATTGAAACACAGAGGGCAAAGGGCAGTCGCTATTCCACATATCGTCAACGCCGTGTTATACAGCGCCAAACGGTTAACGCCCTTTTTATCGGCTAGAAAACCAAACAACACTCTTCCAACGGTGTTTGATATCCCAATGGCGGACACAAGCCACTTGGCACTCTCTTCGTCAATTCCCTCATCCACGGCCCTATCAGTCAAAAATATAAAGGGCATGTTGAACCCGATACTGGTGAAAAAGTTTGAAATAACAAACATAAGAAATATTGCATCTTTGAGAAGTGAGAAGTCACACATTTGCTTAAGTGAGTTGTAGATGGAAGGCGATACGCTGAGGCAGCAGAGCTTTTTCTTTGTGACGTAGTCATCTTGGTGCAGTGACGTGAGACTGGCTATATACAAGGCCGGATGTGAACGAAGCGTTGAAATGTTCATCAGACTTCCGCTTTGGTAAATGCCGCCTGAAATATAAATAAAAAAACTGATTTTTGTTTTTTGTTCTATAGTAGGGCCTAAATAAAAACAGTTATGACTGTTATTCATAGAAAGAGACCCATATAAAAGAAGTGAAACTTAGATCTACATTTTATTGTATTTCAACCTCTGCACTACCAAAGTATAAGGTCATGTGGCATATAAGATGTAGTTTTTCTGTCCATGTGTTCCACTGTGAACAAAGTGAAAATAGACTTCCGAAATCATGTCTTCATACCCCAATTTCCAAGCATTTTTTTTCTTCTAAATTTAAAATTCAAACATGACACTGCTTTAAAAATGTTCACACTACATCAAAAACGCCATTCAAATATAAAATAGGATTAAGATAAGGAAATACATTTTTGAGGAACATGGATAATTTGTCACCGCATTATTCGACTACCCTATGGAAGACATTTCCTGTTTCCAATGGTGGTGCTATTCCGAAAATGACATACTGCAATTCACCTGACACGAGCACAGGCGGCAGTATCGGTGTTTGAATCACCCCCTTTACCGATAAAGATACAAATCCCCCTCCCCTACCCTTTAAAAAAATGCCTAAAAGCAAAAAAAAAAAAACAAAAAAAAAAAAACAATTTGCCCTTACCCTTACCCATAAAGCTAAAAAAGGAAGAAAAAGGGTAGAGGTTATAGCGTTATGGTTTTAGAGATATAGACAAGGTTACCAACTTCACACCGGGCCATGGTTACACAAACTGCATTCTATCAACTATTTCACCGATCAAATTTAAAGATTTATCCACGAACCAGGGCTGGTTAACACTATAAATGGTTGTAGTTTCCGAAACCGAAAACAAAAATCAATTTCCTTTGACAGTTTTTCCGTGACAAGTCGACATGCATGATAAAACACAATATTCATCGCAGGTCAGAAAAGATGTGGAACACAGAAAATGCCGATATAACCGCGATTTATCAATAATTCTCCAAAAGTGCTGGTATCTTATGAAGTTTCACCGACCAATCAGATTGCTGCTTTCATAATTTATTCGGTGTAGAAAAGTGAGTTCCGTTTCTGTATTTTGAATAAAAACGTGAAAAACGAACATAGTTCTTCGAATACAGCGATTTGAGAAAGGTAAACATGTTAAATAAGTTCGATTTACACTGTTTTGTTTGCAACGTGTGGCTACCGGCACTCTTGGAGAATTATTGAGGGAATACATATCCAGTGAGACACTCATTCCTCAAATTAATTGAGGTAACACGTCCGCACTCCTCAAATTCTTAGGTCTCATATCTCTATACATATAAAGCAACTCCTCCCCCTCCTCCTCACTCCTCATTATTGACGGAGACACCAACATGTTCACTTGCGACATTTGCGATAAATCATTTGGCAGGCGTGACAACATATTACGTCACAAGAAAACTATTAACGCCGACAAAAGTGATTCGGAATTGAAATCGTTGAGTGATGAGGAAGAAATGATAGACTCAGATGACGTCAGTAGCGACGAATAAGAAGAACGGGATTCTTTAGATCCCTGGGATATTATTGAAGAGAAAGTTGTTACTCAGTACAAATCGGAATACGAAGAAAATGTGGAACACTACATAAAAACGGAGGGTGTCACTGAGAAGGTACAGAGAATATATAGAGATATGAGACCTAAGTACAGGAAAAACATGGCGGATGAATTCACGGCCAAGGTTGAATAGATGAACGCTATGCTCGAAGATCCGGTGTATTCCGCAATTAAAAAAAACGCTGAGGAGCTGAAGATAATCGATGGTTATGATACTGATGAGGCGAGGAAATAGGCGGCTAAAAAGAGAAAGTACTTGTTCGAAATCATTCTAAAGCAATACGATCCTCCAGAGTTCAGGAGTCTGGTTGCAGTTCGACAGAGAGGAGGGGGAGAAGACGCCGTAGAAAGTTCTATACACCGGGTGAATAAGTGGACCGAACATGAATTTGAACGATTGCGAAACGCCCCTAAAATATCCATCAACGGACGCACGTATTAGTTCAACTGTTGACTAAGCGCTGTAGTTTATGTTAACTATAGTAAATGTAAACATTATGGTGTAATTTTTTTTATATTGTTTAAATGAGATGCATTGGGTTTTTTATGACAACACTTTGTAATGGACATTTTTTTGCTTCTTAAATAAATGAAATAAACGAAATGTGATAACGAGTGACTAGCTTTAACGTGTATCATTTCTAAAATTGATAATAATTTTAAGTCACTTAACCTAGTATAGTTAAGATACTGATTAGATCTCTTTGCTATAGCAACGAGTGTTAGTGCGTACCTTTACCCGATGTAATGCGATGCTCCGATAATGTTTATTTATAAGCATGCTGACTCGGGTGGCTACGACAATCTGTGAAATGGATCAGTGATTTATTTGTCATACACACCTAAATATTTTAAAGTTGGTAGTTGATGTGGTTTTGTGAATATCGAACTTTATTTAATCTAAAGTTATGCTTATAGAATGACTGAGGTGATTATAGTTAACGTATATGGGGATGACAAAACTTACTTGAGGAGTGCGGACGTGTTACCTCAATTAATTTGAGGAGTGAGTGTCTCACCGGATATGTATTCCCTCAAACTTAATTTATATTTGTATGTCAATAAACTCTTACATTTGTATAATCCTGCATGTTGCATATTGCAATTTGATCTGTAAGTGTTATGTATTATAAAAACTATGTTTATCTATACTATGTATATGCGCATGCGTTAATTATTCCTGTTAGAGAGCATCTTAAATAAATCGCAGAACTTAGTTATATATCTCATTACGTGTACTCTTTTTTATGTCAACAGTTATCTCCCTTTCGTTAACGCTTCATTTACGCCGTACATATCGTGTTAACAGATACATGTTGTTGAAAGTTTAGAGTTCATGTAAGTGAGTATAAGGCATGTTCTTGTGCATCTTTTAGTAAAATTGAAGAGATGTTATTGACGAATGCATTATCTCTATATAAGACCCTATATATGTATAGAAGAACTGAAGCCATTGAATAACACCACACAATGGATCATATTTTCAGATTTAAATCGAAACGAAAAACATACCTATATACTAACTTATTGTGATAAATAATGTTGTTGTATGGTGTTTAGCGTCGCTTTCAACAATTTTTCAGTCATATCGCGACGATGTCTAATTGAGACAGTATTCTAAGGACTGTCACACTGGAGTATCATGCCGCAAACACATGGTATGATACCCCAGTCACATTATAATGACACCGGGCCGACCAGACCTAGAACTCTCCTCTAAATACTGAGTGCCAAGCGAGGAAGCTTCTGGTACCATTTTTAAAGTCTTTGGTATGACCCGGCCGGGAATCGAACCCACGACCTTCAGCATGCGAGGCGGACGCTCTACCACTAGACCACGCCGCGGTATTGTGATAAATAAACCCGGACGTTTAAGTGATACACTTTAACAACTGGGATAAATTAATTAGTAAATCTGCAGAACATCGTCTGCTGTTGTATACAAACGTCTCAGATAGTACATCGAACCTACGTAAATCGTCTGCAGTAACCGTATAACATAACTATAATCTGTTATCAAATGGATCAATGCGCCACGCCTCTATACTCTCAAAAAAATTCCCTCTTCCAAAAAGATGGCGGGTTTACATATACTAATGATTAATAGCTATATTTAGTGACTCGGCACATTTCGGCGGCTTTAAATGACACGTACACACTGACCTATACCCTGAACGAGGTTCAGAATATAGGACATGGGCATAAAATCGCGTCTATGGGCGTAGGCTCGCGACAATCCAAGCACGAACACGAACAAGTGGAAATACAGGGTATATGCCACTACTATCATATGTTGTGGCCTTAGTTAAAAACTGGTCGAACTCAATAAATATAAAGAAGGTATACATACCGCAAATAATTTGGAAAGGGAGGTAACTCTAGTAAATAAAGATAAAAAAGATACCTCGCGCACCTATGCTTACTTTTAATCAAAATGAACGAAAAAATGAAAAGTGTATTTTAATTCCATCAGTGTTTTTTTATCGGCATTTTTAAACTTTATAATTTTGCATGACCTTGTGTAAACTGAATGAATAAAGGATATTGAATTGAATTGGATTGAATATTAAAGAGCATTACTATAAAAGATCAAACCAGTAACAATATGATAATCGCTGAAAGAAAACACCAGCTTTCACGTGACATAAAGCGTGTCTAATGATTGGACGATTTTTTAGTTATGTTTATTGCAGAATGTCAATAGGAAATTATTTTGTTACAACATAATTTAAGAAACAAGAATTCTATTGTGTTAAAATCAAATTAAAAAAAAGCTTCACTCGTCATTAAATTAATGTATTTCTTTTATCTATTACGTGTATAATGTCTGCTGACAAATTTCTTGATTAAAACAAAATAATATATAAAACAGAAGACAAACCTGGTGTTAAGTGATGGGGAATTGAAGAAGAATGTCTCGTATGGTCGTCGTGTGAGATCAACCTGCGCAGATGCGGAGGCTTGTTTGATTGGTCCAAAGTTAATGACAATTGATTTTGCCTTTGCTTACGTCGACTGGCGTCGTGTAACGCGCCGTCACTCCTGAACAATTGTGGATTACGAGGGTTATGTAGAGAGAGAGAATGTCCGGTAGCTGATGTGCGAGTAGGCGATGAAGGTTGTGACATGATTTCATTTGATGGATTGTCTCCCGTTGCAGTAGTCCCTGAATCATTAGTTACAAGTAACTCCATTTCCAAGCAATTTTTTATTTGTTCTAACTCCGTACCTTTGTTTTTATCACTCACTTCATCTGCTGTCATTTTTGTTGGTTCTAAAGGTCTGAAAAGTGCTCCACAGAGAACACAATTAAGAATGATTCCCGCTTCAATAAGAATGGCCCCTCTCCAACCGAACTCGTCTATAAGATATTTTGATAAGGGGTTAAAAATGAAGGCACCTAGTCCGCTGCCACATACGGCCAAGCCGGTCGCAAAGGCACGACGTTCCTCGAAATAATATCCAACGCTGACAATTGCAGGTAGATATATCAGACCGAACCCAAGACCTGAAAATATACAAAAATAAGATGACAATGTCCAATAGTTGAATAGGAGACGCATCAGTTAGAAGAAACTAGAACCACTGATTTATTTAATATTAACATTACAACAAGACACTTGTGTATTGTAAGTAATACTAAGTTCGTACCGGTAAATCAATTTTGTCAACCAAATTTTTTTTTCGACTGACAAAATTAAATTACATGTATTTCCCCTTTTCGCTCTTCGTCCATATGCAAAGTTTCACAAAATAGCTTGAAAACCGTTTGAGTAATCTTTCCGGACGGACGGACGGACGCCGGACACCGGATGGATAGACGGATGGAGGGTGAAATCGGTAGGGGAATAATAACTACAACACATACACACAACAGAAGTGTTTTAAGGAGTCAATGTCTTGTATGTAGTCAGGAGCATTATATTGACTTAGGTATTGAAACATCATTTACTTTGTTTCGACCGTCTATATCAACACGAAAATGGGTTTGGTTAACTCAGGTTTGGCCCGTCCCCTATAAATTTTTATTATACGTACAATAAGTATCAAAATGACATTTTAATTTTACAATGAATACACATCTTTTTATCAATATGTCAATCATACACATGCGTCAAGTGTCCACTTTTCAATTGCACCACAGTGACACAATCTGCTTACCACATATAAAACATCAATAAATTATTGTGTTTTACTGTTACACTGTGCTCCCTCTTCGTCCTGTCCGATATATAACTGTATAAATTTAATGAAGATCGCTTAAAACTGCGGTCGCCGGAGTGCTCACAACTGTTTACGTTTGGCAAGGATCCCATAGAAATACGGACAGACGGACGACGGACAAATGGCAATTAGATTAGCTTAAACTAAAACGGCGAAACATAACACTTGTCGGTATCTTATTCAAGTTACAAAAAAACAACAATATATAAGACTGCTATCGACCTATGGAAATTAGTGGTTTTAATGTATCGTTAATACTTACTCTCTAGGCAATTAAACAAAGCCATGGCGAGATATGGCACAATACATTTGCGGGGGATATAGCCTAGATACAGCGCCAGCCTAATGAGCGTAGATTTTTCACCGAAGATGCAGTACATGTATCAGTGCATTCATCAAATGTATTGAATATTCAAAATCTGATTGACGTAAAACTAAACTAGAAATATCATCTTACCTGATAGAATACCGAAACTAAAGTATAGAAAGTAGAGGTTCGGGGAAAACAGACTTAAAATGAATCCTGCTGAAGCAATGAACGCCCCGGCTATAGTTGTGGCCCTGCATCCGTACTTGTTGGTTAGAATACTTGCCAGAGGACCTGTTGAACAAAAATAAACGCATTAGTTTCAATAGAACATATCCGATTCTATCATCTCTCACAAACATGAAATAAAACCGAGTGTGCTGCTTCTATTTCTTGGTTGCGTTTCGTGTTTTCAAGTGATTATATTTCAAGATTATATTAATCAGTTCGGTGGGACATTTTTTTTAGTTCTGATACAATGATGTTTTGCACAGAACGCAATCAAGAAAAAAAGTTTTATAGTACTTTTACGTCTCACAAAACAATTAATTTTGTACTGTCCTACATACAAAAAGAAATGGACTTCTGGAACACTGGATACATTACCAATGTTTCTAAAAGTGCCTTGTTCCCATAGATAGTCCTCTGTTGTCCAATTAAGCAGAAAAAAAACGTGCGGTTGACGAGGTTGCTTTTTCACAATTTCGATGGTTTGATGGCATCCCTTCATTTTTGAAAATTCAGCCCATTTGATGCAATGTATCACTGCGCATCTTTAAACTGTTAAAGCTTTATCAGACAGTTCCCAATGCCATCCAAACTTGGCAGAAATCATAAAAATGTTCCAGTGTTCCTATATGCACAAAGAAATATGACGTTTTGTGCATTTTCAAAAACTAATATTGCCCAACTGCTTTACACAGCTCTAATTTCTTCGGCGTAAGAATCTTAAGTAATTCTTAAGTAAGACCTTTATTGTTCATGAGATGTAATGTAATCGGTAACATACTCTCACGCGTTAGCACCGGTTTCAGGTCTCACTACGTAGTTGAATTTTCCTCTTTGTTCTACATATAAATCGTCTAGGATTTCCGCGTTACAGAATACACAGTTTTTAAGTTTTTTTCCAAAAGACAGTGCAGTGACACCCCTATTTTCTTTGTAAAAAGGCAGTTCTCAAATGTTCAAAAATGTATCCAAATGTAAAACTCCAATAAAACTCACCTTTTAACACCAGTGATGTCTTAATGCGGTACATGTAGTGTGCATGCTTCTATTTGAAGTGTTTATTATAGTGAATATTATTGAAAGGGCCAGCCACATTGGGCTTATGAGACACCTTTATGTTGTACACAGTTACTTCCCGAAAACTATCATTGCAAGGAGTTAGGCTGTCCGACATTCGGTAACCCCTCAACTGAGCAAGTGCTTTCATCGGGATTCGAAACATCGGCCTCCCGCTTCGAGGCAGACGCCTTAACCACTAGTCCACGGAAGACGGTATGTAACATAGCGGGCTTGAAGTCAAGGTCATATTGCAGTGTGAATAGATAACCTTTTGTCCTAAACTTTGCGTCAAAGTTTTGGGGCGAGTTGTTTATTTATAAGTGCGCATTGCTTGCGGTTATATGGCTGGAACTTGGTATCAGAGTCCATGCTTATACTCTGAGGCATTATGTAACATACTAGTCCTGGGTTCCTAACTTGAAGGTCAAGGTCATATTGTAGGGTGAAAAGGCCATATTTTGTCTTTAAACTTTTTGTTAAAGTTTTGGTGCAAGTTGTGATTTACTGCAAGCATACTTACAGTTATATGAATGTTGCGTGTCTGTACTTCGACTTCTTTTACTATTTAAGGGCTGCCATATTTAAATTCAAGGCAAAATATGACATGGAGCTCAGCATAATATAACTTTATGTTAAAGTTTACATGTTGTATACATATATTACATTCACTTTTGTATTACGATTGAAAATTTCTCATTTTCTTATAACCTATATTAATTTTTGACCAATTGTTGGCTCTATTCATTTTTTGTTAATGTGTATTATATAGAACATTAGAACTGTTGGGTTCAGTATCTTATTCACTATGGAGCCCAAATCTTTTGGGTTCAGTATCATATTCACTATGGAGCCCAAATCTTTTGGGTTCAGTATCTTATTCACTATGGAGCCAAAATATTATTGGATCGTATTTATATGAACTGTAAAATATAGTTTAAAATGTATTTATTGAATTTTGTTTTGTATTAAATGAAATACCCTGGACCATTTAAACTTTATATACTCCCTCTTGAAACACTCACAACCACTCATTTTTGTAAATTTTGTTTAAAATTAGATGAAATACGCTGCCCAATTTGAACGTCAAACAAAGGAACAGTTAATCTAGTCCCTGCTCCTGTGATCCTGATAGGTTAAATAAAGGTGAAGCGCCTGGTCCAGTGATAGAGTATCGAACTGGGGACCGAAAGGTCGCAGGTTCGATCCTCCCCCATGACTATGTGTGGTGTCCTCGAGCATGACACTTTTTCTGCATAGGAAAAGTACCTATCTTATCCAGGAAGACTGAAAAAAGCGGGATTTGTCTAAGTTGTTGTCAATTGTTTTACACTTAAAGTAAAATAAATAAGTTTAAACTTAACTAACAGACACATAGTTAACATAGCCACCTCCTTTTCTGTGAACCTTAAAGGTCAATCAGTACTCACGCACTTACGGGCATCTCTTTTTTGTGACAACTTTCCCACTCCCTTTTCTTGGTTTTATTAACATTTTAATTTTTACAAATGCCTCAACATCTATAACAAACACACGTGTTTATACATAAATACAATTATGACATAATACCCCCGCTATCTCTCCACGACGGGGAGGTCAAAGAGTCAGGGTTAACGCAAATCATATCTCTTTTCTTTATA
The DNA here is from genome assembly GCA_029582155.1 of Panopea generosa. Taxonomy (NCBI): domain Eukaryota; kingdom Metazoa; phylum Mollusca; class Bivalvia; order Adapedonta; family Hiatellidae; genus Panopea; species Panopea generosa. The sequence goes on from CM055907.1 coordinate 53,595,795, forward strand.
AATCAACAGTACAAACATTCGCTAAAAGATAACAAGTTAAATTGAACAAGCATGTCTTAAACCGCACGGGCGCACTTCTTTCCGTCTTGTCATCTTGTCGTACCCTTAAAGTGGCATAACCAGTATCTGAAGATATTTCTTTTATAAAGAAAGAAACAACTTGCTTATGAATAACAAACTTTTTTGTGAATTATTATGGCCATCTATAACAGCCGGTACCCCTCCCAAACGTCAACTAATCGGGGTTTTTTTTAAATCTAATTTATTGATCAGTAAAAAGTTTCTTCGCTAACGAAAATTATCGTAAAATTTCCGATTCAATCGTATAAACTCGGCCAATTCCGTCATCCTTCGATATTAGAACGGTCGCTAAACATGTGCAAGTACAGATAGTCGTTCATAAACAACTATGTTTTCCATTTTGTTGGAGCCTCAGTTTTTATGTTAGAAGACATTTATAGAGCACTATAGGAAAACATAGTGTTGCCAGTGAATTAAACACAAAACAGTAATACTTGTTACGGAATCGACCGAGCAACAATCTGCAGATATAACTACTATGCTAAATAGGAATATTTCGAGATCGGTAGTATAAATCAAACTTGAAACTTAACCGTTTATCCGGATTTAATCGATGATGCTCGGAAATTTCCGGACGTTTACCGATAAAATTACTAAAACATTTACGTTATTCTAGAGTAGGTCGAATTCAAATATAATGGCGATAATGACTAGTTTAAATATATGTGTATTATAATAAACAACGATATAAATATATATATATATATAGTTACTATTCATACTTAATATACCAATAATACAAGTTGTTTGATTGATTTCAAGACCGCGGCGTGGTCTAGTGGTAGAGCGTCCGCCTCGCATGCGGAAGGTCGTGGGTTCAATCCCCGGTCGGGTCATACCAAAGGCTTTAAAAAATGATACTAGAAGCATTAAGAGGAGAGTTCTAGATCTGGTCGGCACGGTGTCAGTATAATGTGACTGGATGGAGTATCATACCATGTGTCTGCGGCATACTCCAGTGTGACAGCGCTCAGAATACTGTCTCAAGTAGACACCGTCGCGATATGACTGAAAAATTGTTGAAAGCGACGCTAAACACCATACAACAACTACAACAACAACTTATTGATTTCAATGGACATAAATACTGGCTGTGCCGCTTCGACTATAATCCTTTTGCTCTGGCTTTTGTATAACCATCGAGAACATCTGCGTAAAGTACCAGTCAGTCATTTGCTCAGTTACCATGGCATATACTTCATACGTATTAGAACATAAAATGATGTCTGCTAAAATGAATCTGACAATTGAGTTGAGAAATGGTAATGGCGAAACGGTCTGCTGTCGTCTGTTACCTGCACCGTGCACACAATTGACATACCGCGAGCTGTCAGTCAAACAAATCGATTATCCAATCAGCGATCAATATTGCTTCCAATGTCGCCATTGTCCTTAGACAAGCGAACGCTCTCTAATAAAACACTACCTTGTATAACATTGTAATTACTCGGACAAACCAAAATTGCGCCTGCGTCTGGCCAATTCTCTTCGATATCAACATTGTAACTGATATGACGTAAAAACGCAGTCTTGCTTTTTATGCAACGCGTATTCATAATAAAACAGTCTTCATTTTAAAGATATATACAATGTGTTATAAACGGATAAACAGCAAAATTTATTGGTATATAAACATCCGTTATCATTTGAATACAATCGGCCTGATTGCAACTCAACACTTTATTGTCGCTGTGGATAAATCGCAGCACAGGATTTCTCGTGTTGCTTTCGGTAAATTCAGCCCAGTTTCGCACTAGTGAAAGCTACTATAAATTAAAAGATATATGACAGAATAATTGGTCTAACGAAGTTGAAAATACCAAGAGTATGGGAAATATAAATGAATTTCTAGATTTAAAATAATCAATTGTTGGGAAGTCAATTTTGCCGCTGGACACCCCTGCTGTCACTGTTCTGCATGCGTGTAGTGTTTTCCGTGCGGCACTTGTAAAACGCAACCATTTCTTTGTCTCAGTCTCGTTTGCAGTTAAAAATGATATTCTTTTGCATCATTGCGTTCACTCTGATTAAGTCGGTGCTAGTGGGTATGGGGTAGGGTGGGGTGGGGGTGAGGGTGTGTTTCATTTCAAAGTATCCCTTCATTATAAACGCACTCAAGAAACTGGACGGTAGTACAATTGATAACAGTGTTGCCCGCTCACGACTATGTTGCGGGTACAATCCCAGTAGTCTATGTACTGGTTCTACCCCTAAAAAAATCGGAGAGTGTTTCATATACACATTGCTGAGCTTTTGTCGCAATTAAGCTAAAATAAATTATCATATACTAAACAGACTCAATAAATCCGAGACTCCTATGCCTGCTAAGCGTCTGTGTTCTCAGTATACGGTCTTTAACTGATCTGTGGAGCGGGTATCGTATGAACGCCACAACCAAAGCGGAACAAACATAATCAATAAACAGAATAACAAATGCAACTACAACTATACAGACGAAACGACAGCGTGATCAACGTCTTGGAACTGCCAGTGACAGAACCACCATTGGTTTGCGTATATTTGGTATTCATCCCGGTATACCCAACATCGCACCCCCCCCCCCCCCCCCCCACACACACACACACTCACTCCCCTCACCCCCATCGCTACACTAATGACAAAACTGCTATTATGGAAGTTATAACTGATAATCGGGTACACGAGACATCGCTCTTCCCTCGGCATCATTACAACAATGACAAAACCTACACTGGGCAGCCTATATCTGGTATTCATTTCGGTACACCCAACATTGCTGTCCCCTTCCCCCCCCCCCCCCCCCAATCGCTACACGTATGACAAAACCGGCATTGGGGCAGCCTATATCTGGTATTCATTTCGGTACATCCGACATCGCCCCAATCGCTACACTTATGACAAAACCAGCATTGGGCAGTCTATACCAGGGGTGGTTTCACCAACCATTCTTAAGAATATTCTTGATTTGAACTAAAGAATGAATTTTGAAAAACACATTTCAATACATGTACCATTTTTGACGTCAAAATTTGCAAGCACATAGGAGCACCCTAAAATATAATAAAATAAACTCTCACAATAATTCTATCTGTCACAGTAAACTAGATATCTTAGGTTGAAATTGGGATTTCAAGCTAAAGCCTAAGAATAACTAAGAATGGTTGGTGAATACGGCCCCTAGCATTCATTTTGGTACACCTGGCATTGCTCCTCGCCGTCCTGACTTCACCATAAATAAAGTTGATCCCCACACCCACCCCAAACACACCAACACCCGACTAGTCTAGTACACTTATTACAAATGTGACAGTTAATACAAGTATACGATGAAAAATACAATACACAATCTTTCCATATCTTAAAACTAACAGTATAGACAAAACAAAACAGGCTATTTGTTTATTTAAATGTTAATCACTCTCGGACACCTCAGAATAAATTATCGTCACATTGGCAACACGGGTATTTTATTTTTGTTTTTGGGTGTTGTCACATTGACTGACACTAAGGAAGAAATGTGTGGGCAATGTTACGCAATCTGACTCGAAATTTCCCAGTCGCTTTCATATAAATGGTTATAAGGCCATCCTTTAACTTTTGTGTGTTTACTGTGCCCTGACTCGGTATTTCTGTTTAGGTGGCTTTTTTCTGGCAATATTTTGATGTATTTAAGGTTATTATTTTATTGAAAATTATGAAAAAATGCCTTTTTTTCTAAAAACGCATCTCAATTGTCATACAGTTATTAAGTGTAAAAAATATCGAGGTTACAAAATTTCACCTGGTTAAGCTAACAGAGCTTTGAATAATTGGGTCCAGTTGAACAAAATTGACAGAATTCGTGAAAAAAATGCTTTTGAATTCAATTAAAATTTTTGGGTAGCTGCAATGTAGTAGACATTGGAAGGAGTACTGAAAATTAACATTTTCAAGTCCGGCTTAACAAAAAAGTTAATTCAGCTATCATAAAATAAAGACATACTTTTAATCTGTCATTAATCATTGGTGATGGAATATCTGATCAAAGTGCGCAGAGGTAATTGTCGGGGTTACGTCATTTCCTATTGTTTATTTCCCGTTTTTGGTTACCAAAGGTCGCCATGAGTAATTTTTTAGTAATGGTAACACAGATTAAAGTGACACAAGGCGCTGTCGATAAAACTTTGCGTAAATTTAATTCTATGCATGATGCAAATGTGAAATTATACAAGCAGGCCTTTAACTGTGTATAATGACGATTAAAAAGTATAAAATCGAAAGCGATGGGAAGTAAAAAGGGTAGTGAGTAGAGAAGGGGGTGAATATTTAAGAGCTGGGTCACACTAGGAACAACTTAAATTTAGTCGTCAATAAACCGAGAGTTGTGTGGCTTGGTGGTACAAGATCAGGGCCAGAATCGAATCACTGGTCACTACCCACACGACGGTCATCCTCTAATCTACAGTTGTACTCTCCTAAGCCTAATTCTGAATTGTTTCGAAATTCATTTGCTTATTCAGGCTCTTCTTTGCAGAGCTCTATTCCGTCTTATATAAAAAATGTAAAGTCTATTAATCATTTCAAAGCTTTAAATATATAAACGATGGAGTAAAAATTCTTATCAATTCTAATAAATTGGGTAGCTCTCTTCAAAACTGACACACACACACACACACACACACACACACACACACACACACACACACACATTCGCATGACGCACACGCACGCACGCATGCACACACGCACGAACACATATAGTTATAATATATATGTATATATCTACTAGTTAACTTCTTTTGTTTATATTTACTTGAAATCAATGCTGTTTTTCGTAAATATGTTAAGGGCCTTATGGAAGACTGAATTTATTCAAATGAGTTCTCTCGTTAATAAAAGTCTTTATTATTATTATTATTATTATTATTATTATTATTATTATTATATTTCCTTGAGCAAGTTACTTTAGCCGCGGACGTTAAGTACTGGAAGATGTCGAGCGTGATTTGTTTTAGCTGTAAGAATCACGTGCAATTCACGGTCGATGTAAAATAAATAGGTTTAATCCTATACTCACCAACGGTCAAAGTCACGCCTGGGACAAGAGAGCCAACCCATGCTGTTTCGCCTTTACCACCTTTGTAATAATGTAAGAACTCTATGTAGAATATTCCAAAGGAATACACAATACCGTCTGCTATCACATGAATCATAAATGAAGCGAATACGACCACCCATCCCCACCCGCCATCTGGCGGGACAATCAATTCAACATTGTTCTCGGAGGATGGTTTCCTTTTTACGCCATTTTTCTCAATATTCGGCCTTGTCTCGCCATTCGTCGACGAAATGCCGGTAGATTCCTTTTCCCTGCCGCCACCCATCTTGTTGTATTTCTTCAAGTCATTGATGGGTTATTCGCTTCTGTGTGAAAAGAAGAAAAAAGGTAACAAAATTAGAATAGTTGTATTGTAGTTGTATTGTTTTATTTGATTTTTCGGTAAAGTAACACAAAACTAACAGCCATGTGCAGCGAACGTAAAACATATGATTTTAATTATATCACCGTTACGTCAAGGGACGCAACACAACAAGGTTACACACCACTATCATTACAATAGTGGTGTCGTTTTTTCCATGTCAGTAAAAACAATTTGATTGTTAGATGGTAAAACTACAATTCAAACAACTACATATTTCTGATTGACACAAAAAGTTAGCTGGAACTTGGTAGTCAGCAATTAGTATGCATGGTAGTTTATATTCGAATATCCAGCTACCAACTGCCATCTACCTACTAACTTCACATCCATAAAGTCACTTAAAGGGACACACGACATAAAAACACTAACCTCAAGGTTTATATTACTGTCTGAGTTTTCATATTTTAGAAATTATTAGAAGTTTTTTTTATTAAACTATTGAAGTCGCACTAGTATTAAACATATTGGTAAAAAAAAGAAGATATTTCCAATATGATGTTCAGAAAAATATTTTTGCTACACGTTTTGTCAGGAATGACCGCCAAATATGCGGGAAAAGGTGGATTTCATCGATTTACGAGAGTTTTGCCCGTTTCCGGAATAGAATCAAATTGTTTGATTTTTACGTTTTTATCATACCACTCACTCATTCAATGATATTGATAAAAAGTCCGTAAACCAACAAATAAACCAGTCAGGTCTAACATACGTTGTCATGATGAAAAGATTTATTGACAAAGATATTACTAAACTGCGCAGTATACAGATGTTGTTTGTGCGGTTAATACATACATTTACACGTCTATATATGTAAATTCATTGTGTTTCGTAATCAAATTACAAATTAAAAAAAAACGATTATAAGATTACAGATTCACATTACGCTTTCAACTGCATACAAAAAGTCGGTTAGGGTCAAAGTGCAAATTGTCGTCAGGAACGATAATCTAAACTTGTTATTCAAGGAAGATGTTTTATAATATTAAAACACGGACGTTTTAATAAGGATGCAAAAACGGCCCTACATCTCTGTTTCACTACCAGTGGTTTCAACTTAAAAGAAAACACGTGAGAATACACAAAACATAGGTCATTGAAAAATTGTGATGATGATTGATTGATTGATTTATTGAATATTTAGCGTCATTTTTATGCAATCGAGGGCTAACAGATGATCAGTTTGCCTAACCACTGTTTCCTTGGACCCTGGAAGGTTAACCAGTACTCGAGCACACCCCGTCTCCGCAATTAACTGATAAATTTCCCACTTGAATCAGCGATGAGATACGAATGATAATGAGACGCAATGTCGTATATCAATCATCACAGAAATTATGGCTGAGAGAGGGATTTGAACTCATAACCCCTGGATAAATTGTGGTGAAGATAAATTGTGATGAAGACGTGTATTTAGATATATCAAACTCCCCAATTTATATAAAACTGATGGAACGGACAAAAAAACACACAATATTTTTTCTTTATATAGAATATTTGAAAAGATCAGGAGCTAAACAGTCACTTGGAAGCTTAAACTTGCGATCATTTCGGTCTTTTTACCACTGTTATCAGTTCAATAGTCAATACAGACAGCATACCAATGTCATATTTATAAAACTATTCATTTAGTTGTGATATTTCAGAGGGAGACGAAACTAGTCAAATTAGATTGGCCATTATTCAAGAACTGCTACTACTCGGAAAGCTGAAAAGTCAATGATTTAACACGTTTCAAGGCAAAAAATATCTAGACGTCCCATAAAAACACGCACAAAGAGGAACATGCTTTAAAATTTCCAAAAACTTGTCCCCAGAAGACCAAAAAGGTGCAAAAAACAGACGAAAATAGACACAAGAGCTAATGGAAATATTGTGTTCGTTGACAGTAAATTTGCATGTGTGTTTCTCTAAAAAAAAAGATGGCAAGGGATATATCAGAAAGCTGGCAAGTAAACGTGAAAAGTGTATAGAGGAAACTTTATAGAGTGTGAATAATGTCTGAAATGCATCTTCTTCTAAAAAGTAGTGCCAAGTTAACGTCATTGTGTGCTGGCTGCATTCATAGCAATAATATTAGAGTATCCCAGAACATGTTATCTCCCAATTCAGGTCAATTAGCTCCCAATTACAAAGCAGGGAATTCTAAGCCTGTCCCACAATTCATAGCAATTGAATCTTAAACTGTGACGTCATTCAAACTGTCAGTTGAAGCAATTGACCAATCAGCGTGCTCAAATGTGGCTTTCTCAACATTGCTATTTAACGAACCCAATCTGGAGAACTGGGTCGGTTCTACAGACTAAGCATGCGCATTAGCACACATCTAGACTGTATCACTATAATTCAACAATACAGAACTATCGTTTTGAGCATGTGCATTAGCACATATTTAGACTGTATCTCTATAATTCAACAATACAGAGCTATCGTTTTGAGCATGCGCATTAGCACACATCTAGACTGTGTCGCTATAATTCAACAGTACAGAGCTATCGTTTTGAGCATGCGCATTAGCACACATCTAGACTGTGTCGCTATAATTCAACAATACAGAACTATCGTTGTAAGCATGCGCATTAGCACACATCTAGATTGTGTCTCTATAATTCAACAATACAGAACTGTCGTTGAATTGAACTGAATTGAATCTCAAATAAATAATTCTACAATTCGGAGTGACATCAGCTGTTTTCCAACGAATAGTGTGATTAAAGTCGGTTAAACAGTAAGTATATGTAGGGCAATGTAATTATTTGTTTAACCCAGGTCAACGCATTTTCAATCGGTCGTCTGATAAAACAATGGAAAACTCGAGAACCCGTCTCGTTATCTTGAATACAACTTGAAGTTTAATTAAGTGGCCCCAATTCAGTACAAGCGATTGATATATTGTACAAACGGTTGAAGGACATTGAGTGGGTATTGTGTAAGGCCTATTAGAGACGACACTGGAAATTTATACTCGCAACAACCCAATATATTATTTGCAAACATGTTAACAATGTCATTTATCACTTTGAGAGATATCAAGTAGATCATTTTATGCAACGTCTGAATGAGTGTTCATTCTTAATGGTGGAGTAGTGGTTAGAGTTTTGGCTGCTCACGTCAAAGGTTGCTGGTTCGATCTACAGCTCGACCCGATGCCACTAAAAAAATAACACTAAGTACTGGTTCTACACAGGAAGCGAACTCGAGAGCGGTTCAGACAGAGTTAAACTTTATTCGCAATTTAGTTAAAATAAATAAGTATAAACTTAATATAGCAAGACAACTAAATATAGCAAGAAAAAAATAAATATAGCAAGACAACTAAATATAGCAAGACAACTTAATATAGCAAAACAACTAAATATAGCAAGAAAACTAAATATAGCAAAACTAAATATAGCAAGACAACTTAATATAGCAAAACTTAATATAGCAAGACAACTAAATATAGCAAAACTTAATATAGTAAGACAACTAAACATAGCAAGACAAAATGTATAGACGCTTTATTCATCTTACGATCTCTTCATTCCTTTAGAGTTTAACCTCATTTGACAACTAATGCAATTGCTTCCATTTTCAAAATTGTGTCGCTCTTATTTGTTAAACAGTCTTCAAAATAACTTTATTATTAAGAAGTTCGTAATCACTGCGCATGCGTGAATGACATTGCGCAGATTCCCACCTTGATTCAATTCTGAACGAGTCATATACAAACTACAAAGCCGCACGAGCTATGTTAAGAAACGGTATTAGCAAACAACAACTTCCAAACGTCAATCATCTCAGTTTTCATCGTAGTTTCCACCCAGAGACAGTCAAATGACGTCAAACTGTCAGTCAAATTACGTTTGACACTAAGTCAGTTAGTGTTCATTAAATAGTCTTGATAATATGCGACGCTTGATTTTCTAAAGGACAAACGTTTTGACAAGTTCTGCAGAAGAAACGAAGTAAGATCTGATTGGCTGAAATAAACACACCTCTGCGATGGTTATATTATAATAAAACTTAAGAATATTTATTCGGACGAAAGTCATGGCAGTTTTCTTGTGCAAGATCTTTGTCACAAAAATATCTAATACTATAACAATAATGAATATAGAAATAAACATCCAAACGCTACGCTTTTGAATCACTATGGAGATCTCCGAGGTAGTCCGATTTGAATCAATCAATCATAAACGTTATTCGATTTTCGCTAGATAAAAATGATTTTTATTCTCGGCCGAACTTGTCAAGACGTTTGTCTTTTAGAAAAGCAAACGTCGCAAATGATCAAGACTACTTAATGAACACTAACTATTACTAATTGACCTGGCACGTGAGCGACTATCGTACTATTCAATTGATTTGTTTGATGTGAACTAATAGAATGAGGTATATGATAAGTGCTTCTTAATACGTCTGATTCATAACGAAGTGAAATGATAGTGACAAAGTTAACAATCATATCCGTTTAAGTACCATCATCGGAAACACGAAATGTACAATGGTGGATATAGATAATCCTTGTTTCTTCTTATTTAAAAATGCATTTTCCGTATTTTAATGCTCATTTATTTTATTTGAATGCCATTATTGGTTTCTTTTTGAACATTTTGAAAGCATGTCAAGTTTGATTTGTGAATTTATATACGAAATACTGTTACTTGGAGACTGGGGTATGAATACATGATTTCTGAAGTCTACTTTCACTTTGTCAACAGTGTGCTGAAAAGAAGAAAAAATCTTGGATGACCCCTACTTTATACTTCCATAATATTTTGACCGTGCAGAGGTTGAGAAACAATATAATATAAGTTTCATTTCTTTCATTTGAGTCTCTCTATAATTCTGCAAAAAAGGACATCTTTGAACCGCACATGTCATATGCCCCTTTAAAAATTGGTCTCCGTATTTTTTAAATTCATATACACCTAACGTAGATATATAATATTCAAAGAACGTGTCAAGTAAAAATTTACCAAAAATGTCAGTGTATTCCTTTTTACGACAGTCAAAGATTGTTTTAATCATATGAGAATATATAAATAATTAACTGACCTCAATTTTATGTTTAATTAATCCAATTCAACAGCGTGTGGTGTACATATGAAAACTCAGTTATTAATAGATGAACGAGTTACGCCACCGATATCAGTGCAGGCTCACGAGTTATAACCGGGTTATCGTATTAATAGAAGTATATCTACTATTAAAGGGACACAAGGCAACTCTAATTACGTTTTCACTTTTTCTGAACACTACTAGTATTTACCTTCATGATGCAAATATAGAATTAGAATACTAAAGTACGGTGTCGCGTTAGGGCCATCGCGACATATTTATCAAATAAGCAAAGGCGAACAACGAAAAAACGAAACTATGATTGTGAAAAGTCGAACCGGTTAAATGGTGAACTACATAAAATAATGTCATAATGAATATAATACGATGTTTGCGTTATTAAGTTTTAAAAGAATGCATTAAAAAATATTATTGAACATTAAATTACGATGTAAAAGAATGTATTGTATGTACATTCAGACATGGAAACATTTTCAAGGGTTAAATGAATATATTTATGTAACACTAAATATTAAATTATGATAAAAAAAAAATGGATAAAAATATTAAATTATAGATAATAAAAAAATACTTTCGACTTTTCACCATCGTCTTTTCGTTGTTTCATCTTTACTTTATTTCATAATTATGCCGAGATTACCCCCCAAAACGACACCGTATTAAAATATACAGATTGTTAATTTCGTTTTTATTTAAGAAGGGGCATAACTCTGTACGTGTAAATGGATCGCAAATGTGTGTTAATCTGTGAAAAAGTGCTGCTTGAAAATACATTTAATTTCATCGTTTTTTATCCGCATTATAGAAATGATTCCAAGGAAAACTCAGTCGGTAGCGCGTTTGACTCCCAATCCAGGGGTCAAAAGTTCGAATCCCCGCCCGGTCACAAGTCTCCGTGCTAATTAATATCCGATATGGCATATCATTGCCATTCGTCTCTCATCGCTGATTCAAGAGAAAAAGTTATCAGTTACTTGCGGAGATAGGTACAGAACGGATCATATATTTATTAAGATTTATCATAATATATACAATTTACAATTAATATAAACATATAGTCACTTAACAGCAATGATTAAATTCATTAGAGTCTATAACAAAATATTTAATGAATGTTTATAAATGAAATGAGAATGAACACTATGCTTTAACAGTTAGCACTGTTTTTTTTCTAATTTCTTATGCCTCCTTTATATATCTTGAAATATTACATAATATGGTTTTATTGTGTAAATGAAGTAACTCTAAAAATTTGAACACAGAAGGTCTTTGATAGTAATAGTTATTCAAATACTGTTTTCGTAAATTATTAAAACAGGGACATATACATAAGAAGTGAAACTCATCTTCTATATCCCTTGAATTGAAACATAAACACTATCTTTCATTTTTTTTCATTAAGAGTGCGCGAGTTCTTGTTAACCTTCCAAGATCCCAGGAAATAGTGGTTAGGTTAACTGATCGTATGTTAGCCCTCAATGACATAAAACAACGATAACATCCAAACAAACAAAAAGAAACAAGCAAACGTTCATTTCGTAAAAAAACAACAACATTAATTAGATGTGTACACAGAAATAAAATCAGTTTAAGCTGTTGAATCTCCCTTTAATGAAGTAACCGTTGAACGATTCATATTCAAACAGCAACATAAGTATTTATATATTTCGGTCCGGAACTGCGGATTATTATTATTCGAATTCGGAAGGACGAGTTGAACACGCATAAGTGGTTAAAATGATTTCGTAGTGTCATGATATATCATCGCTATTTTGAAAACCGATCGATGATCAATGATTGATTGGATTTACCCTTAACTGAAGGAGGAGCGTATATCTCCTGAACATTTAATGATAATATATATATTATTTTTACATAACGTAACATAGCATCTGTTTTATTTTAGTCCCATATCCATCAAATTACAATTATAAATGTATAAAACATTCACAAATATAAATAGCGAAACTAGGAGGGGTTCTTTACAGAGTTATGAGAGACTGGTTGCTATTTTTACAAGAGTGCATTTTAGACCAACATATTAAAAAAAAAAAATATTGATTATCTGAAACATATAAGTTCTAGATTTAAATTTATTAGTTCAGTTTCTGAATCATTAAATCTTAATAAAGGTACCACTACACCTTTGAATTATGTTATTTGTTCTATATAATATAAGGTCTAGGATTTCCATGTTAAAAAATCGCCATGAAATATTTTTTAAAGTATTTTTTTGTTTCATAGCAGAAATGTGTCCACACATAAAATGCATATTTACTGGTACGTGTAGGTTGACTAGCTTGTTTTTGTAAAACAGTGGAGTGACACCTACATGCATCTGTTAAAATCCTAAAGAACACCAGTGATGTCTTATTGCAGTAAATTCTATACCAGATTTTGCTGTACTCACCTGCAGCAAGATGTCACAGCACAGCCCCCGTGAATTATTTTGAAAACATTTCAAACCAAAAAACATTACTTTTTTAAGTACAAGAAGCATGTAACCGTGGCAAAGAGGGGGCACAACTTTGTACCTTCAGCAGTATGAGAAATGTAGATTTTATATGCATACTAAAAAAATGTTTGTTTATTTTATTTTAAACTGAACGATAATGTGTGTATATATATACATGTGTTTAGTTATAGAACAGTATAAAATTGACATGATTTGAAATAAATTAGAAAATTTAAAAACTCTTAAAAACGATAAGATAAAAAATAACAAGGAATGAATAAAATAGTGTATGAAAGCTTTTAAACCGGGGGTTTATTCCACCACGCATTCATAAATCAAGTTAAAGATGATTTGAATACCCCCATATATTCTTAACAAGTGTTTGTTCAATAAATAATCATAAAACATTGCAAAGTCTTGTGTACAAAGTGTCCATTGTATTGTCAGTCAGATAGACAAGTCTGTAACGTTACACTAACCTAGCTGAATTTAACTTTATATTCAATATAATTCGGGTATATATTATCATAGTTTTAGGTTTACAATATGATACACGCGTATATCAATATACGCAGCTTTACATGTCAATATAATTTATGTAGCTTTACGCTTCAGTATATAAAACTTTACACCTCAGTATATATAGCTTTACTCTTCAATATATGTATCTTTACCCTTCAATATACGAAGCTTTATACTTCAATATACGTAGCTCAACTCTTCAATATATATAGCTTTATACTTCAGTTTTAATTATGCAGCTTTCTTTTCAATATATGTAGATTTACTCTTCAATATATGCAGCTAAAGACTTCAATATATGCAGCTTTACACTTCAATAAATGTAGCTTTACACTTCAATATATGTAGTTTTACACTTCAATATATGTAGATAAAGACTTCATTATATGCAGCTTTACACTTCAATTTATGCAGCTTCTCACTTCAATGTATGCACAGTATGATACATGTATATATTATTATATGCAGCTTCGAACCTTCGATTTCCCGCCTCAGTCAAACGGAAGCCTTAACCAGTGGGCCACGGAAGACAGCTTTATGACTATGGTCGTTAGCAGATTACAAGCAGACATGGTAATTAATAATGTCTTTGTTTTGATAAATCAGCCGAATCAATATAAGTATGGTAAAATGTATTTTTTCTATTTGGTTTTACATTTAGAACCAGTATCAAGTTTCAACACGCATGCGCAACTCGGTAAAACAAATTGCTTTTTCCAATTTCAGCAAATACATACAGATGTCATCAATGCAAAATGTAAATAATAAAGAAACAGGCAAAGATTCAGGGATTGTTTTATAAACAACACATACCTCTTTAATATTGTTTGAAAGTTTAAACAATATCATGATGTTCAGTTTTAGTTGACATAAAATAAATGCACACGTTAATGTTGAAGGTCACATTTATATGTACCTCATATCAGCATACCTCGGACAATATTAGATTAACTGAATCAGAGCGATATACATTTTGATTAAATAATTTACATGAATTGAATAGTTTTCTCTTTCAGTTTAGAAAACGTCATCGCGCATGGTTAAACAATATTCATACGCATTAATACATATTTTCCTAAACACTGATTCAACTTCAAATTAGCACGCAGTACCCAACAATTTTAGGAAACCAGGCATTAAATGTGTTTGATGTTTAACAGTGCTGAATGCGACATGTAGCGGTTGACTGTTTTGCGACAATTAACGTTTTTTTTTTGCGACATTTGACGTCAGTAATATTACGTATGTAACGTCGGTTGCGACATCAAACATTTAGCGTGGTTGCAACATTTTGCGTCGGTGCGACATTTTAAGTTGCCACAACGTCGCGCATTAATCAAAAGTATCGCCATTAATATATATGTAGATAGATATTTGTTTGTGTTAATCTCACCACGGTTAATAATACACATTATGTACTATGTAGCTTATATTAATCATAATATTTAACAACGAACCACGCCATTCTATAAAGAATTATAAGAGCCTATATTTAAAATGTACCATTACATATTCTAAACCAATTTATGACATTTGCAAGTATATCACATTGTTGCCCATGTTAACTGATACATTTGCAGAATAGCAAATATAACAATAAAAATTATAACAATTTCATAAACCGTAAAAATAAGAGGCCGTTACTAATCAGTCTAAAATGATATAAAAATATATCATTCCTATAATTATATACGCACTGATTCCAAATTTTCAAAGAGATATTTATTTAAACATGCCAAAATAATATGTTGAAAAGGGATTACCTGACTTGGGCTACGCGCCTATATTACAACAAAATAGATTTCCATTTTAAAATTGCAACATATTTTGTGACGTATTATATGAGTCACGTGATTTGATTTTGATTTCAATTTGATTCGTTATACAGGTTTAAGCGAGGTAAAAATTATTATCTAAGAAACAGTCCTTATGATGACGTAAATATCGTCAAGCAGTATTTAAGTGCTGTCTATTATTAGAATGGGGATTTCGTTTCAAGTATATCACTGCAATTCAATTTGTCATGTTTTGGTGGATTTGATATTCCAAAACATTGGATTTTATTTATCAATGATATGCCTTTTTATCCATTTTAAAAATAATTTGATTTTAAGACATGTATAGCTTCCCCCACACCCCACCACCATCACCCTCCTTTTCACACGATATACTCCCTTTAAGAGTATATAGGGAAAAACAGAAAGTGCTAACGCTATATGCACGGTGTTGACAAGCAGTCATGTGATCTGAAGCGGATAAAACACTCTTCTTACAATATATATTAATTGACTTGTACACTACATACACTTATGATGCTATCACGTGAGTTCAGCAGGTCATAGGAATGCAAGAGCATTTCCCCTATTAGTCAAACTGAGCGGTGATAAAATTATATGGAATGTGAACACACTGGTAGCACTGGCAAATATTGTGTTCGTGTCTATATAACTAAAGTATTTATGTGAAAACTAGACACTTTTTATAACATTGGATATTAATCGTTTATAACAAAATTTAATGTTTTAATCTCAAATTGTTATACAACCTTATTTAATGTCCCATCTTTAAACATACAAGAAAAACATTCCTTCAAAACGTTTGATAGGTTTAAGTCTAAATGTATACAATCATTTAAACTTCTGCAGTATAGTAGCATTTTATGTTTCCCTATAATGTCTAAATTTGCAAAATATACATTATTTTATATCATAATTTAATATTTAATGTTAAATAAATACATTCATTTTACCGTTGAATTGTTTCCATGTCTGGATGTACATACAATACATTATTTTACATCGTAATTTGATGTTCAATATTAAAAAAATGCATTCATTTAAAACTCAATTACGCAAACATCGTATTCTATTCGTTATAACATTATTTATTGTATATTCGTGTCTAAATCTATAAACTTAACCTTCCTATATTTTTTTACAATGTCCCCATGACTAAATATGCTACGGTCATAAATATTTAATAACATTACTTTGGTGTTATTTATGATTTTTTAAGAATTATATGATGTACTGTATCATAGTTTGATGGCCTCATGGAAAATTGCCGTCAACTTATGATTTGTAATTTCGGTGAACAAAGACATTTTTATCATTATGATTATTATTATTTCTATCTTTATTATAGATCATCATCATCATCATCATCATCATAATCATCATCATCATCTCCATCATCATTATTATTACCATCTATATCATCATCATCCGCTTCATCATCAGCTTTACATCATCATCATCATCATCATCATCATCATCATCATCATCATCATCATCATTATTATTTTCATAATTTTCTGTTTATTTATAATTACATGTAATGTTTTTATCAGTATTATTATTACCATTAATAGTGAAAACAGAACAGTGAAATACTTTTTATAAGAGATGTTTAACGGGATAATTTCAAAAATAGAAATTGTGACCGCTACACGTTTTTATGTTAATTAAAGGTTTAATTAGTTTTTTTTGGGTGGTTTTTTTTGTTACATCTAATAACATCTAATCTATCTAAAGAAAACAAACAATTCAACTTACATGTGCTTCAAATCTGAAATAAGCAATAATTTTGATTCAGCAAATGAAGATCAGAAAAAAATGGCGGCGTTTCCGGTTTAGATTATCAATATACAGACTCGTCCAGTCATCCCAATAAACTCACGTGAACTTATATCTACTTGAACAATCTTAAACTAACTCGAAGTGCTTTAGATTTGTGTCTTACCACAGGCTACGTATTTGCCAATATAAACAACATAAATGGACTCTGCACTTAATAAGTGATGTGACACAGAAAATAAAAATACTATTACGCACTGTCAATACTCGAATTTTTTTTTTCAGTTCCTAAATGTAACATTAGATAATGGGCGACACCATTAAATCAAGGAAAAGTATTTGAGATCTGTCACATTTTGTATATGTTATGCAGATGTTGGTGCCTGTTATCTGCAAATATACAATACAAATTTACATGGATAATGAATGACACGATAAAGATCGAGGACAAGATGTTGCATTAATCATTACAATCTGGCGTTTTAAAGGGACGAAAGACATATTTTTAATAAATTTTCGCTCAACGCGTTTTCATGAATTATATATCAATTTGATGCAATTATGAAATTAGAATATCCCATTAAAAGTGCAAACCCTTATTTTCATTTGAAAATTTGGTATGATTGAATTTTTAGCGCCATTTTCATGTATTCGAGGGCAAACGAACGATCAGTTAAGACAACCACTCATTCCAGAATAACCCGTGAATATTCAAACACACCAATCACACTACACCTCCCACTTGAATCAGCGGTGAGCGACGACTGGCAATGAAACGCGCTATCGTATATCAATCACCACGGAGATTGTGGCCGGTCAGGGACTCGAACTCGCGATCCCTGGATTGATAGTTAGGCTACCGACTGAGTAAAACGCGCCCGGCTTGATATATTCGGGAAAGGCATAACTCTCATAAATGCTTTCCTCATGTTTGTGGTCGTTTACAAGATAACGTACTAAATGTGTCTTAATTTCATTAAGATTATAGCGGCATGGCAGAAATATATCAATTTGGATTCTAAAAGAGTTTTTACTCTTATTTCTAAAACTGGCATACCGCCACTAGAAATAAAAACAACTGTTATAAGTTCTCCTAGACCCGATTAGCTAAGTCGGTTAAGCGACTGGCTATCGATCCAGGGGTCGTGAGTTGGAATTCCCGCACGGTAACAGTCATCGTGATGATTGATATACGACATTGTGTTCATTATCATTCGTCTCTCAACGCTGATTCAAGTGAAAAAGTTATCAGTTACTTGCAGAGATAGGGTGTGCTCGAGTACTGGTTAACCTTTCAGGATCCCAGGAAACAGTGGTCTGATCGTCTGTTAGCAATCGATGGCTTAAATTACGCTAAATATTCAATCAATCAATCAATCATCATCACAATTTTTCTATGACCTATGTTTTGTGTATTGTCAGTACCGCAGCGTGGTGTAGTGGTAGAGCGTCCGCCTCGCATGCGGAAGGTCGTGGGTTCAATCCCCGGCCGGTTCATACCAAAGACTTTAAAAATGGTACTAGAAGCTTCATCGCTTCACGCTCAGCATTTAGAGGAGAGATCTAGGTCTGGTCGGCCCGGTGTCAGTATAATGTGACTAGGTGGGGTATCATACCATGTGTCTGCGATATGATACTCCAGTGTGACAGCGCTTAGAATACTGTCTCAAGAAGACACCGTCGCGATATGATTGAAAATTTGTTGAAAACGACACTAACACCAAACAACATTGTGTATTCTCACGTAGTTTTCGTTTTTGTTGAAACCTAGAGATGTAGGACCGTTTTTGCATCCTTATTAAAACGTCCATAGTTTTAATATTATAAAACATCTTCCTTGAATAACGATCAAATCAATTAAACGATTATGTCATTTCAGATTATAACTTGGATATTAATATTCTCATATGGTTGTACATTAATAAAGAATGATTAGTGTGTGAAAATGAGTAAACTCGAGTTAAATTGTCGTGTTCCCCTTTAATTAAACACATTTTACGCTGTAATCAGGGGTCAATCGAGACACCCGTTTACAAGTACCGACCGATAACCCAAACACACCAAGTACATTGAGACTATGACACGTCATGTATTATATATACGAGGATGGAGACTTTACGTGGCAAACAAGGTCTCTATTGTACATGTGCGTATCTTCTTTAAAGGGAAATGTCCAAGCATTGCATTGATTATTACGTTTCTACAACTGTGAACGTATTGTCATGTGTTGATATTCATTTATAAGTATTACAATCTACTACTAATACAACAACAACTACTACTACTACTACTACTACTACTACTACTACTACTACCACCACCACCACCACCACCACCACCACCACCACCACCAACACCACCACCACCACCACCACCACCACCACTACTACTACTACAACTTCTACTAGTAGTAGTAGTACAACTACTTCTGCTACTGCTACTGCTACTGTTGCTGGTGATATTGTTGCTGCTGCTGGTGCTACACTCATAACACTAATAATAATAATTCACTGCATCTCTCATTCTCGCTCTCTTCTTTCGTTCTCTCTATCAACCCCTGTCAATATACTGCCTCTTTCTCCTACCGCTTTTGCAGGTGGTAGAGATATGCGTTTGACCCTGCAAATATGAGCTAAATCGGACGTTCTGATGGTAATTACTAGTCGCAAGTTCACACACGCAAACTCACATCATGTTAAACAAGTCCAATGATCTAAAAGACAAGCGCAGATAAAATTTCCAATGATAAATCGACGTATTGATTATAATTGCTGAATACTTCGTTAGTAAAACATTTATATCACAATGAATATATTACCTAAATGGGTTTTACGGAGCACCAGAACATCACGGTAACACGCCATCAACAAACTGATGAACAGTAATAAATGCGTATGGAAGACGAACTTAGAACCTTGATACAAAAAAAAATCGTCGTAAACTTAAACCAACAATTATTCATAATATTTTTAATTTCATCCAAATGCACCCGAGTTGGCTCAAAACATGCAGAAAGTAAAATATTTTCTGAAAATATAATTATTTTAAATGTCGATTAAGATTTGAACACACAACGGAAAAATGTTCAAATTGACTTACGTCGATTTTTATTTTGTGAAACGCAGTCCTGGACTTCAACAAATTCTACACAGCACTAAGTTTGTCGACGCTTTCGACCTTTTTCTTTTCATAATTCATAGTTTACCCCCAGCGAGTAATATCTCCAGAATCAGGTCTAATGAAAAAGCAGAAAAATTCTATGACATGCCCCACAATTCATAGTACTTTCACGCATTATAAAATGTGACGTCATTCAACTTTTCGCTAAAGCAACTGACCAATCAACGTGCTTAAATCCCAATGCTTAGTGATGAACTCGGGCGATGAAAACTGAGTCCGTTGTGCAGTCTACATCATTCTTAAGTCACCGTCTAACTACAACATGAACGGGCCACCGGTCTGAACGATTACCCAACGGCTACCGTGGACAATGACCGTACTCTTAAACGGAACTACTACGACGGACGTTTTCTGTTATTACAATGACGATCAGAATACAAGATGACAGACATACGAATTAATTAGTATTAAGAGGAGGTAAATTTCCTGACAGGGCGATTATTTAGTAGTTGTTATAAATTTAATGGGATGATGTGAATGCAGTCGGCAAAACATGAATTATTAATGATGAACAATGTTTGAGAAACAGCACAGAGGCTTTTATTAAACATAAAATGCTTCAACTGGTACGATCAATAGACTGGCTTTATAAACTGACTAGTTCTGGTGATATGTAATGCCAGACAAGATTTGATAGTTATCTGCTCTCTCTCTCTCTCTCTCTCTCTCTCTCTCTCTCTCTCTCTCTCTCTCTCCTCACTCTCTCTGTACAGATGTAACATAAACATATTTTTCATTACCTAGCCTAGATCATCTGCGACGTTTGCTACACGTTGTGTAGAAGAATGGTAGTCAGGATATCGTTATATATTTGTTCACGATGGAACCTTTCAAGATATGTGTCTTTTGTGCTTTTCAGATGATCAAGACTAGTTCAAATGATATTTTATTATTTACATTACGTTTGCCAAACCAGAATTTGGCAAAGACGGTAAGTTCTTCTAAGTCGATTAAACGCTTCTATACATTTTACACGTTGGATGATACATATTTAAGATATATTACAGAAATGATAGTTTAAAGAAAATATTAAGATTGGATGAAAAACAAATCCCGATTACATGATTCCCGTAGTAACTGTTCAATAGATGGGAAACGTAATACATATTTTAACTGGGGTTTGTCAGGTTACATATAACATATCCAGTTTTATTGATAGAGCGAATATTTATCTGGTACAACCAGCGTTCTTCAGTAAGTAACTGACAAACTTTCGCCCATAAAGTTTAGGATCGAGGAAGGCTCGAACCCACAATCTCGGCGGCGACAGACAAGTGATCGTTAATCGTTATCATTTGTCTCTCATCGCTGATTCAAGTGAGAACGTTATCAGTAACTTGCGGAGATAGGGTGTGCTATAGTACTGGTTAACCCTTAAGGATCCCAGTATAGAATCCTTGAAGCACACATCGGTTGGTTAAACCACAGTCATGAACATGGCAAACAAAATATAAAATAGGCATGCCACTTATTTGAAGGATTAATCTCCCTTTGCAGAGTTACACAGTGGCTCTATTCTTACCAAAAAGGCGTACGGGTTATGTAGTTGGACGAGTGTGACGGCCCTTTGTGTCCGTTGAGTACTTGTTGTCCGCAACACTTTTAGTCAGCATGAAAATTAGAAGTACATCGAATTGTGTACAATAGCTTTCAATGAACTAAATTTTCAGCGGACAAAATGTGGCATGCAGACAAAGGTCCTTTTCTATAAACGTTCAGCTACAAAAAACGTCATGCGGACAAAAGTCGACGTATTTCTAATTTTAGCGGACAAAAAGCGTGAAACGGACAAAAAAGAGCCAAGATGACATTAAGCGCCTACACATACAATATTATAATTGTTTGTTTTTTGTGTGTGAATTTTTAATAATAATCTTAATTTCATCAATTAAATTAAATTTCCTTGTAAAAACCACTTTGTCACGAGAGCATACTAAATTCACTATCTTAGGGCGTCATATTTGGTGATAATTTTCCATCAGAATTCACATTTATATGAACTCTTCATTCCTGTTCAGCCGTCTATACCGAGTTTGAGCTGTCATGTAAATAGTTAACCACATTTATGGGTGAGCACGCCTGTAACACGCACACTGCATTACTCATTACACGAGTGCATCATTATTAAATGGAAAATAGGGCGACAGCTTTGGTGTTCACGTGCTAGATTAATGGTCTTGATTTCAGATAAATAGTCAGAGATGTGGCTCAAATATGCGTCTACGTTAATTTGAAGGACAATGTTGGTTCATGAGGCCCCACCTAAATTGCCGATTCATGTTTCGATCTAAACAGTAAAACTACATAGTTTATATCAAACTATCCTATATTATGAATATTCTGTTCAATAACTGATCTTGTATTTTGTTTTGTGGTGTGTATGTTTTTTTTTAATTTTGTCGACCAAATACTTAATCGTAGGCCCGCGATAAAAGCTATCGGGCTATGTTAAAACATTGATGACAACCTATGAATTAACTCATAATTTCTCATAATACTTTTCTAATGGGGTTTAACGCCATTTTCAACACATTTCAGATTACATATTTGCATATCATGTTCAGTTTTAATTGTGGAGAAAAACCTCAGAATGAATCTTGATAGAACCACCGTCCTTCCGATGATGGCAAACTTTTCTCACATAAAGTTTTTGAAGCGAGCGGGACTCGAACCTACGACCATAGCGGTGAGAGGTTAAGTGATCTTCAGACGGCGCCTTAGACCACTCAGACACGGACGAGCCTCTCATACGTGTAAATAAGACGAGCCTCTCATACGTGTAAATAAGACGAGCCTCTCATACGTGTAAATAAGACGAGCCTCTCATACGTGTAAATAAGACGAGCCTCTCATACGTGTAAATAAGACGAGCCTCTCATACGTGTAAATAAGACGAACTACAATGACAAAATCAACCATTATCTCCGAATGTGACCTTCACCCTTGTGATTCAATAAACTGCACTGGTGCATCTGTACCGCACTGACAGTTTAACTAATTACTGTCATCTTGCATATGTCGCTATACGTTTAATATATTTGCCATATTCATGTATACTAAACATCTATTCTATCGTACACGTATGTATGCTAGGAGCAGTAATGTAAAATACTTCAATACTTTCCCTATGGTACTTATAATCAGTATGTTGTATTAGTTTATAAATGTATGATGTGTTTGTATTTATGTAAAAACATATACATTTTCTTTGCTCTAACATTGTGAACAATTGTATATTATTGTGTTTGTATATATTGTCAATTTATATTGATATGCTGTTGTATTAATGTTTAAATCTCCGAAATGGAAGAAATAACGAATATAATTATATATATACAGTGAAAGGAAAAAGAAAGTATACATACCTATAAACGTCGACAGGTCAAGGAACAATAAATGTATTGCATATAAATTTTGTATATTAATATTTCATCATATTGTTGAATCAAAAAACAAACTTTTAATTCATTTCACAGCAAAACAATCAGTAAAAATCAGTTCGTTTTCCATCACATAAATAAAATTAGCCAATAATGAAATAATCTTAAAACCCAAAATGTATACTTTCTTTTTCCTTTCAGTGTATTAATATATAATTCAGAGCAGAGTGATTAAATGGTTATCCTACACTCTTAATTTCTGAATTCACTCAAGCAACTTTTTTTTTTTAAGAAAAAAAAAATCCACAAACCTTAGAACAAACAAATAAGGCCTGGCCTTAGCCCATAGTGTCACAAGTGTATCAGAAGTGTTCGTGTGACATATCATGAGTGTTTGCGCATAAGATTGCGTGGCCGTAAACTACAAGTATACACACGTTCAACGGTCAAGTACAACCGATGTTTCCGTCGTATAATGGAGGTTATAAGCAAGCCTTATCTGTTCTTATTTAAAAATGCATTTTCCTTATTGTAATACTCATTTTGTTAATTGAATTGCATTACTAATGTTTATTTTAAACGTTTAGAAAGTATTGTCATGTTTGAATTGTGACTTTAAAAAATGGATGCTTGGAAATTGGTGTGTAAATACATGCTATCGGAAAATACATGATTTCGGAAGTCTAATTTCACTGTGTCAACTGTGCACACACTGAACAGAAAAAAAAATCTTATATGCTTCATGACCTCTACTTTTCTCATCATATTTTTGTAGTGCAAATATTGACAAACAATAAAATGTAAGTTTCACTTCTTTCATTTGAGGCTCTCTATGAATGACAAGTATGTAAACGTGTTTTATTTACTACAGAATATAGAACAAAAATCAATGTTCGGCTTACACCTTAATTTTTGAGGATTTCTGGTTAAACTGTATATCCAGGAATTCTTTTATCTTTTTCTTATCTCATTATATCTCCATGAATTCTTGCTTAGGATTCTCACATCCGTTTCTGATCTCAATACACACCAAAATCACCAACCGCCTTATCGCCATCATATTTTATTTTCGCAATATATATATTTAGACATTTTAACACATTTAATCGTCATATTATATCACCAAATAATCCCGCATCTTTTCTCAGTTTACTTATCTCCAGGAACTTTCTTTTTGTTTCTAACTGTCTCAATCTCTCTCTACCATTTTGTCTTATATATCTTATCTCCATTGATTAAAATCTGATCTCGAAGAATGCCCATCAATTAATCGTATCACTCTCTTACATCTTTAATTATCTCGCTTACCGCCATTGAAACTCACAGTTTTTCTTATCTCATAATAGTATCTATCCTGGAATAATCTCATATCTATCCTGGAACTATCTCATAACTCTCCTGAAATAATCACACCAATGCTATCACGCTTTTTCTCCAGGAATTATGAAATCACATCACTTTTTTATTTCACTATATCTAAGGGCATTTTGAAATCAATCAAGTTCTCTCTCACTACATCTACATAAATTTGGAAATCAAACCAGTTTCATTTCACTATATCTACAAGAATTTTTAAATCAAATCAGTTTTATTTCACTACATCTTCCGGAATTCTGAAATCAAATCAGTTTTGTCTCACTACATCTGCAAGAACGCTCACGTCTTATAAAAATACCAGACTAGGTCTTAGTTTAATTAGATGCCATCTAGTATCAAACAAGATGGCTTAATTCATAGAGTCTGCAATCAATAGTTTATTGATGTATGAAAAAAAAACAATTAACATCACGCCATGTAGTATAGTATGTGTTAGATTGCTTGTTTAAATATTAAGCGCCACGGTCATCCCATCGGAACTAACATATAACGGCTTACACAGACTTACATCAACTTATATATATATAAAAAAGATATATATATATAAAATAAAAAAAATAAATAAAAAAAATAAGTATTTAAATAAAGATGTTCAATACCAAATGTTGATACAGACTAAATTTATATAATTTTCCATGTTTGAGAAAAGACGATCCTATTTTAGACACAAACCCGAATAAACAAACACTCAAAAGATTCAAGAGTAACATGATATAATCAAACTGTATATTTCAAATTTGTTCAGATATGCCACGTGTTTATTTTGTCATATATTTGTAATGATAAAAAACTGTAATAGATTAAGTCAATAAAATATATCTATCTATCATAGATAAAATAATTGAAAACCGATCCGGTTATTAGACTGAGCAGTTAATTAATAAAATTGCCTCACAGTAACATCATATTGACCCGGTTGTATGTATAAGTTTTCATTAGCCCTCGCGCTATGACCCAGTCATTGACCCTCGGGCAACCATATTGGCCCGCGGCCTACGACCTTGTGCCAATCATTAGACTAATAACTTGGCCAATATGAAATCACTTAAATAATAGCATTATATTTAAAATCACCATGCAAACATCCAAACTATTCTTTTTGAAGAGACTGGCATGCACTGACAATGGACAGTAACTAGAAATATCATTGAAAGTGATGAACACCACCCCCACCCCACAGATGGCGCCCTGATAGTTATTGCACACTTTTGCTGCCCGCTTTGACACAGTGAACCAATTAGAGTAACCAATCACTTTTGTGAAGTGTTATTGAATCCCATCCAATGGTTGCCGAGAAACAGCAACCACGAAAAATATGTCTGAAAATTTCAAAGGGTTATAACTCATTGAAAAATTATTCGGGCAAATGATGCCGGCGATATGCAAAACTAGACTTGGTACCAATCACTATTGTGAAGTTTCATTGAAATCCAGCCGAGAAATAGCGACCACAAAAAAATATATATGAAAAATTCATAGGGTCATAATTCATTGAAAACTCATTTATCGAAGAGCGTGACTCCTATATAGCCTCCATATACTTTGTATCAGTGCTGGTTCTGTGAGATAACATAATAAGAACACGTGGGACAGAGACATTAATCTACCGGTTGTGATGGCCAGCTCGTTTACAAAACTAATTCCATGGAAAGTAAAATAAATGTGTCTAACATATATGTTCAGTTACAATCTTAATATCAGTTGATAACATTCCAACATTCTTATTCGACACTCACTGTCCTTACTTGACATTCGATTGTGTTACTCTACATTTGATTTTCTTACTCGACACTCTAATTCCTTACTCGGCACTCTTATTCTTTACTCGGCACTCTAATTACTTACTCGGCACTCTTATTCCTCACTCGGCACTCGATTTTATTACTCAGCAATCCACTTTTCTTACTTAACACTCGACTTTTCTTACTCTTCACTTGATTTTCTTAGTAACATTCCACTTTTCTTACTCAATATTTGTTACTCGACACTTGATTGTCTTACTCGACACGTTACACTTGACCCCTACCAAAATGACACACGATTTTCTCATACATGTACATAATGACGTTGCCAGCAATATTGATCCTGACGTAAGAACGACTATCTCCGCCCGCTGGATCACGTGACGATGTTTGTTCAAGTAGTTTACTTAGACAAAGCTTGTTTGTGTAAGGAATATGACGACGTAGTAACCACTATCGGGTCGCTGAATGGATTATTGACTTGTTCAATAGCCCGCGGTTGGTCATTCATGCTCCTTTTCATATGCCCTCTCAGGTTTTTTCTTTTAAATCTGGGGAACATGATAAATTATTTTTATAGAGATCTGAGGAAACATTGGCCATTATTCTCAGGGATCAAATGATCAAAGTCCTAATTTTAGTGATCTGGGGGGGGGGGGGGGGGAACTACTTTTGGGAAACAATTGCAAATACGTAAGCGGATTGGGGGACCAATGGTCATTTCTTTAAGCAATCCAGGAAACAGGGACCCCCACCCCGCCCCGCTATGAGGCTTCTTTTCCCGACTTAATAACCTGATGGTTATTTACGGACACAAAATATATGGGTGAGGCCTCTTTAATCATAATTAGGTATTCTTTACGAATCGTAAACAGAAACATAACCTGTCGTTTGTATCTCTTTTCAATAGAAGAATCAGCCTTCTAACAATTTTATAAAGATGTAATTATAGACAAAGTTATGCGTGTCAAACAACACATTCCTTGAAACATCACAGCTTTAGACGTGCATTACGTTCCATTGTTGGAATGTAATTAAAAAAAAAGCAATTAACTAAGTAAACACTTCTACAGACTGATGGCACAGTTGTACCATGTCTGCTGAAATACATTTTACACTCGTTTGTTTTATGACCGAAATAATATTCTCACGTGTAGTACATAGCGAAAGGATTAGTAAAGTTGGCGTATGGTGTTTAGCTTCGCTTTCAACAAGTGTTCAGTCATATCGCGACGGTGTCTACTTAAAACATTATTCATCGCGCTGCCACACTGGAGTACCTTACAGCAGACACGTGGTATGATGTCCCACCAAGTCACATTATACTGACACCGGGCCAAGAACTATCCTCTGAACACTAAGCGTCAAGGGGGAAGAATCTAGTACACTTTTTTTAAGTCTTTGGTATGAAATGTCCCGACCGGGGATCGAACCCACGACCTTCAACATGGAAGGCGGGCGCTCTACCACTAGACCATGCTGCGGTATTTGACCAGAGCCGGAGCCACAGTGCCAAACTATTGTAAGCGATATTTACAGTTTTAGATTATAAATGTTCGAATCCAAAACCTCAACGGTGACGCTTTTTTTCTTTTTGTTTCGTTACCTCCAGCAACTAATTTCTGATTATTATAGCAACATTAATTGATTGGTTGACTATTTAGCGTCATTTTTAAGCCATCGAGAGCTAACAGACGATCAGTTAACCAAACCACTCTTGCATGGGATCTTGAAAGGTTAACAAGTACTCAAACACACCCCATCTCCGCAAGTAACTGATAACTTTCTCACTTGAATCAGCGGTGAGAGTTATCTCGTATATTATAGGAAGCCTTGTTTCCAAGGGAGGTTTGCGGATATTTGCATCACTGATTCACATAGAAGTTTAGTGAGATTTTTTACGCGCACTGGGTATGACTGTCTCTGTACACTGGTCAACTGCTTTGAAACAAATAAGGCACTGTGTGAGTGCGTTTGAAGAAAAAAACGGACGAAACTCCACCGGGAATCGATCCGGGGACATCTGGGTTTTGGAGCAAGTAAGCTACCCACGACTCCTCGACGATACATTGGTGATCTCGTAACATCGCTTTAAAGTCGTCAACAGAGGCACAATGAGAGTGTATGGAGAGAGATAACGATGCGAAAATAAACCACTTGTGTGACCTATCCAATAATTAAACGCATCAAAAGAAAGAAATCATAAATTATTCAAAATTTGCACTTTAATGTTTATAAAGATAGTGAAAATAATTAATTATTCATGAAACTCTCCAGATGGCGAAGCTCGTTTTGTCTAAAATTTGTACTATATACATTAAACTTGCACACGCCAATGCTGAGAATTTTACTGATCGAATTATCTTTATATCCGGAAAGTATTAAAGAGAACACGCCAATGTTGAGAATTTTACTGATCGAATTATCTTTTCATCCGGAAAGTATTAAAGGGGCACATGCCAATGCTGAGAATGTTACCGATCTAATTAATCTTCACATCCCATGTTACAAATGCTTAGTCCGTCTATGCACAACTAGTTTAAATGTCCTCTGTATGGGACCCGTCTACCAAGTCCAACACAACCAAGACGCAGAATGGCTCGCTTTGTCTCTAGTCGAACAAACAGCATCAACATTATACTCCAGCGTTGAGATTCGGTGGACCTCCAGACATGTAGACAGCATTCAAGAGCTACCATGGTGTACTGCATTGTATATCAGCTTGTGGAAACCCCGACAGCACATACCTTTTATCCGACCGGTGCCCAGACCAGAGGACTTGTAAGTAGGTTGCTTCCACTTTTCGCCAGCGTCAACAGCTGCTGTGGCTCCTTCCCCATCCGGCATCAGAATAAGGATCTCGCACCCGGCCAGTCCTTGTCAACGCATCATCTAGACGAGCATGGTTGCTAGGATGGAGCGACCAGATATACCACGTGTGTACAGTTTCACAATGTACTCATCAGAAAATATGACAAAGAAATAGGAATAAGATGTTGTGATGAAGAAGAAGAAATAATAAGAAGAAAACGAGGAACAGAAGATGATGGTGAAGTAATAATAAGAAAATGGTGAAGAAAGAAAAGAAGAAAAAGACAAAAAGAAATGATAATCTACCAAAATTGCATTGTGTCCCTTTAAACACTATATATAAACTTTGACATTACACAGTTATCTCCAATAAGCACAAGTAGAGCAGAGCACTGACCGATTATTAATTATCAATGACCGGTCAAACTAGGTGGGTGGGGGCAAGACATTATGTATTATACAGAACACGTTTTATCGAGATTTTCTGATAAATAATTATTTTAATATAAAGAAACACAAAGAAGAGTGATACATTATTTAATACTGTATAATGTCTGTTTTAACTTGTTTAATTTACATCGATTGTGAAACTATTCTTACAACTTAGACAATCACTGTCGGTGTCTGCCTGTGCAGAACCGATACTGCATGCGAGTATATGCAGACAACATGCTTTTCTAAAGGACACCGAACATGGTCGTGGCGGAGGATCGAACCTTTGACTCTAGGATCCTGTGTCTGGTTTTACTATGACTATAACCGATAAACACGGGGACGATATGTATATTAGTAACAGGATACGTCCATAATATGTTTCATTCATTTAAGTGTTCATTGATTCGTCCGTTCATCCATCCACCCATCAACACGCACGCACGCACGCATGCACGCACACACACACACACACATATTTATATTATATTCCATCCATCTGCCAACAACCCGTCCATCCATCTATCCAATTATCTATCCTTCCATCCGTCCGTCCGCCAACCCACCCATCCATCCATCCACCCATCCAACCCATCCGTCCATTCGTCCATCCACCCATCAATTCATCCACCCTACTCACTCACTCACTCACTCACTCACTCACTCACTCATTCACTCGCACATACATTCATTTCACAATATAACACGTGTTAGCACGGGAATCTCTCGATGAAAGAACTATAAATGTGAAACACAAATCTTCATTCACACAAACAACATTTTACATGTATAATCAACAAAAGTGAAAATGCGATTATATTCCTACTAAAAAATACTGAACAATT
Source organism: Panopea generosa (assembly GCA_029582155.1). NCBI lineage: Eukaryota > Metazoa > Mollusca > Bivalvia > Adapedonta > Hiatellidae > Panopea > Panopea generosa. Next base: position 53,626,697 of record CM055907.1, read on the forward strand.
CAAACATACATAGATACAGTTGTATGATAATGGTATCCCCCAGACGCTTAAAATTCACCCTTCAAGCATCCTTACAAAATTGATTTATAATTATATACGGTAACGTTCTTCCATTAAACAGTTGGACATAAGTTTGGCATCATTCGTCCCTCGTTGTTTAAAGCCGCGATATAACAGCTACACGCAATCTGATCACCTCGGTCTTTATGCTACGCAATAGACCTCTGACATAATAAGGCGCCATTTTGGAAATACTTTCAGTCACATGATAAAATAAAATGGCGGCCCCCTTATGCCACCTGTTTATATACATGTACATTGGAAATATAAACGTTTGTTAATCAAGACTGATATTTTAAATTTCCCTATAAATATGACCCATGTCGAGTGTATAAATAAAAAAATCGATATAACAACGCCATATATAATCAACTTAATGACGGATACATTATTTGTTACTTTCACGCGAATGAACACAGACTTGTAACACAGGCGATTCGCGTTGGTGTATTCTAGAGCTATACACGAGGTGTATTCTACGGAGGATACGGAAATACCCGATGTTTCACGATTGAGCTACACGATGACTCTGAGGCAAGCCAATACTATAATGCTGTACATTGTTCAATTCCGAGAGCCGGGCCCGGTTAACCCAGGCGGTAGAGCGTCTGATAATTTATCCAGGGATCGTGAGATCGAATCCCCGTTCGGCCACAGTCTCCGTGACGATTGATATACGACAGTGCGTCCCATAACCATTCGTCTCTTACCGCTGATTCAAGTGGGGAAGTTATCAGTTTCTTGTGGAGATGGGCTGTAACCGAGTACTGGTTAACCCTTCAGGATCACAGGAAAGAGCGTATAGGTTAACTGATCGTCTGTTAGCCCTCGATGGCATGAAAATGACGCTAAACATTCAATCATTCATTGACTTAACTGCCAAAAACAAAAGAAATTAAAATGAGGTAATACACTCTAATTGCTATTTTATTCTCTAAACTGTAAACACCAAATGACCTCCGCCACATTAAACCTAGCCTATGATATAAGGGTGTATTTTTAGCACAAAACAGCTTTTGAACAATACCAAATATAGGGCAATGTAAAATCTATTCAATACCGAAGGTTGAGAAAGTTTGGGCTCGGGTTAGTATGTGAGGTTGCTGAAAACAAATACGCATATTATACTAACTTCACTCTGTCCTTTTGTGAATAGTAGCTGCATGGGTTACGTAACACCAGTTATTGCGAAAGCGACCATATATTAAGGAAGTTCGCGGTTTTCTATCGGATACAAGTCTTCGAAAGTTACGTTTGTTAAACTTTATTCATTTCATTTCTCTATCCGATAGAAAACCGCAAACTTCTTAAATATATGGCCGCTTTCACAATACCTGGTGTTACGTTTATGGGCCTGGTTATTCTTAATATTAACTTTGAATTTACTGTTTTATAACCCAAACAAATGATAATAAATGTAATGTTTTAAATGATGTAACCTTCCTTCTCATGGTTTCAAGCGGCTCCTGATTTCATACAACAGATGTAACGATGTCTATAGTTTATCCTATATCCCCTAGAGGTTCGATCATTTTTACTTTATTCTTAGAAAAAAGTATAGGCACGTGCCTACAAGTGCCACTGTTAATAATAACGAAAATGAATCCCGAACTGGGCGGTAGATGGTTATTCAAATATCAAACTACCAGCTGTCAAACTACCTATGGTTATTCAAATATCAAACTACCAGCTGTCAAACAACCTACTAACTTCATATCGTAGATATAGCAAACAGTTTTATTGGAGGATGACACCCCCATACACAACATATACAGTCAAAGACAAGTGGCTGCTTAATAGAGGTGACTGTTAACACAGGTTTGACATTACACGAATCTTAGATGATTCTCCGTCTTACCGCTATGTAACTTGGAAAACTCTCTCACATAAAACATTGGGACCTGGATGGGTTAGACCCCACGATGTTCCCGAGATGGAGACTCGACCACGGTGGATCCAACGTTTAGTAGTGCCTATGTCGTAGAAAACTACATGAGTTATGCATGTAAAACCGAAATTGTGCAGTTATGCAACTATTTCTGCAGCGACTAGCTGAGTTCACCAAAGTATGGTAATGATTTTCTCTGTTCTACGATTCATGCTAAATGGAAACAATGGTGTCTGCATGAAAATTATGCTCATTATTTTTACACATAAATGCAATTTGTTTTGTTTTTTTAACCTAAAATCGCCAAAACCTTTGTTTAACATTGGTCCAGTGATTGTTTTGTTTTTTCAATTCCTATTATGTGGACAGTCCCAAGAGGTGAGAGCTCGGGTTAATGGCGGCTAATACCAATCATTTTTAGACGCATACTATCAACTGGCTGTCCAGGACTGCGTTCAGCACCGTTAAACAGCAAACACGTTTAATGCCTGGTTCCCTAAAATTAACACGTACTGCGTGCTAATGTGAGGTTGGACCAGTGTCCAGGAAAATATGTTAGCTAACGTTATAAAACGTTAAACCGAAGTGAACGCAGTCCTGTTACGACATGTTTCAAAACATGACCACCATAGGGCGGATTAAAGATTGTCATCCAGGGGATGGGGGAGCAATGCGGATTTTGTTAATTCCAGAGGGAGACACCAAATTCATGGAATGGGGCTGCGGATCCACTTTTTATTAACCGTGTTTAATGAAATAAGTCATTTTTTTAAACATTCGGAAAATCATAATGTCTAAACCCACTACCCACCCCTGTCCCCTCCCTCCATTCTCCCAGATACACCAGTAAATAGTCACATAGTTATACATAACTATGCAAAGATCAATGGTTTAATTTTGTAATGGTTCATGGCACACCAATATCGTAACAAAAGTCCTTTGATAACCACATGTCGAGAATAGGCTTTGTCTGTTCATAAACATGTGCATAAGAAAACCTGCTTACTATTTCTGTGTAGTACACGTATCTTTAAAGTGACAGTCGACAGTGTTGAATTATTTTCATAAATTATAAGCGTTATTTCATGATATCGAGGGCTAACAGGCGATCAGTTATATACGCTACTAAGAAATATTGGGAGGGCTGTAACAAATGCTGCGATAACGTGTAGCCCAATATATTGGCATGTGTGACTTTTGATGATATAAACATGTTATTAAACATATTTATCAATATTGGCAAGCGTCTCTTTAAACATTATTTAAAACATTATAGAAGGTCGACCAGTGCATTGCGTTTATTGTCTGTGTCATGCTGAATATACTGTCTATTACAAGTTTTAACAAACGCTTTTATCGTTGTTTTTTTTTCTAACAAACAATTTATTACAAAGCTAACTATATAGCAGATGTTTCTCAAACCAACATTATACCGTCACACTATGATAAAGTATGGCCGAATAAATCTATTCAGTAGTTAATGAATTTAAATTTCATTCGGAATACTTGAATATTTACCTTCATTTTTTAAATGTGGTTTAATGTTAATTTCAATATAAGACAGGTTATATAAGGCATATCCATTCTTAATTAATGGTGGAGGCAGACCTCAGAATGAATCTGAGTAGAGCCACCGTCCTTCCTCGAGTAAGGAAAAGCTTCCTAGCAAAAGGATTTTGGACCAATCTTGGTTCGAACCAACGACCTCAGCGGTGGGAGGCAAGTGGTTTTTAAATGACATTGCTTAAACTTGGCTAAATATCGTGGTAGAGATTTGCAATTGCATACATACATTATAGAAGTTTTCTATAATTTTTATCATCATTATTTACTTCATTTTTACGGATAAGAACATTGCCATAGGCTGCATTCTTGGCAGGTGAATATTATTTTGTAGCCGACGATGTTACGTAATTCTCTACGTAAATGATACAAACTGTGTTATCAGTGCCAATAGAACACGATGATGCAATAAGTCATAATTAATGTTGGGGAAAACAATGACCTCGCAGATGTCTGTCTGTCTGTCTGTCTGTCTGTCTGTCTGTCTGTCTGTCTGTCTGTCTGTCTGTCTGTCTGTCTGTCTGTCTGTCTTGTTATTATATTGAATGTATAACTACCCTGTTTGTTGTGAATAACATATTTTGATTTTTCTCACCTTAATTTTTGGAGTTGATATTGATGAATCATTCAAATTCTTTATATAACCACGGGAATCTGACAGTTACACTCATAAACTACAAAACTGGTTTGAAATACTGTAATAGCTGATTAATGTATTCAACTAACATTGAGCCGGGCCCTATCAGCTCAGTCGGTTACGCGTCTGACTATCAATCCAGGGGTCGTGAGTTCGAATCCCCGCCCAGCAACAGTCTCCGTGGTGACTGATATACGACATTGTGTCTCATTATCATTCGTGTCTCACTACTGATTCAAGTGGGAATGTTATCAGTTACTTGCAGAGATAGGGTATGCTCCAGTACTGGTTAATCCCAGGAAACAGGGGTTAGGTTAACTGATCGTCTGTTAACCCTCGATGGCATAAAAATAACGCTAAATATTCAATCAATCAATCAATCAATCAATCAACTAACATTGGCAGTACTGGGCTTATAATCGTGGTAGAGATTTGCAATTGTTTTGTGCTTACGAGTTGGTCTCAACATTAAGGACTTAGCGGAGAGATCAGGAGCAGATCCAGGAGGTCAGTCTAGAGGGTGGACTTATTAGGCAGGACACACAATCTGAATGGGCCAACATATTTTTCAGTAGGAATATAGTGAATTTTGATAAAATATGAACGTTTTAGGGGTAGGTGGGGCCAAACGCCGGGATCTTTAAACACTAGATCCACCATTTGAGACGGTTAAGTGATATTCAGTGAGCAGCTATTTGACCAGATTGATACGTCAACAGCCTAAAGCAATCAAAATTATTTCAATGACTGTAAACAACTATGCGTGCTTATACGTGCCAAGATAAAAGTCGTAAAAGAAATAAAATAAATATTATCAATATCACAAAGCGGATCAGAGTTTGTCAATCTGGGAAAGTTTTTATTGAGGATGTTTTGTATTTTAGAGTGAATTTCCAAATCCCATGGGTGTGTATTTGGGTGGGTGTGTGGTGGGGAGGGTGGGTCAGTTGCAAGAAATGTAATCAATTAGGTACCCTTTTAAAGATTAACTATTCGGGGAAATATGATGTACCCTGTCCCATATATGAGTCCGCCAATGTGCCTGATATAACAAGTAAACACACAAGAAAATGTTGTTTCGTAATCGAGACTGGATTAAATACTTTTTTTCTAACAATACAATAACAACTATGTCTGTGTTTACGGTACCGCTCAATCTCTCTCTCTCTCTTCTAATATTGCACATAATTATGTCTGTTATTCTATAACGAGGTTTAACAAACTGTAATTTATTGGAAAATCGCCTAACACGCATAGTTTACCAAAATAACACCAACATTCACTGCCAACTAGTTAACTCTTCCATGAAACATATGTACCCGCCGAACTGGATCTATTGTACGTTCTCGTTAAACGTAAAATCGATCAGTTACCTAGACAATCAATAGCATAATATCGATATACGTCAATACACATACACATATTTACGCATTTGTTGTATTAGTTACACATTTCAAGCGTTTTATATTTTATTTTGTGTATGGTTTTATCACTTGATTCAATTAATAAAATATACATCCTGTATCACAAAGCACAGCGTCTATTTACGATACGTTACAAATCGGTTAACCGAAAAACGATATGGTAAACAAGATTAAAACAGACATATTACGCACTGCATATAGCGAACAATGTGTGAAAATAGAACAGTTTAGTAAAACAGACGATAAAGTAAGAAATACGTACCTTCTCTCTATCCGTACAGAAAAAAATCACTCAGCTTCCAGAGTCACGCATCCATCACGATAATGGAGAATTACAACAGCTGATCATCAGCTGCCTCTTTGTCAACAAAACACTCACGTGGTTAAGTCATGTGACCGCCTTAAGTCTATTTATAGCATATGACTTTTACGCTTTGCTAATCAAAGTTGAAATAAAGTTTAACTTTCCCGGTGAGCGAGCCAGTACGCATACGCGCTTTTTCCCGTACCTGTATAGAGTACCTACAAACACATGGTACGACATCTGTGGTACCTAAACATCCTCGGGTGCCATACCAAAACAATGATTCTCTTGTCAGGTATTGAAATTAAAATACATTTGAATGTTTTAATATGTAAGCGCAAAAGTTTTTCATTGAAATCAATTATTGCGGTAGAGGAATTTGTATAGCACATGCGTTTTTACGCAGATAAACAAAATACGGAAATATTACTCTCAATCAAAAGCGATATCAAAAGCAAACTAAAGTGATAAATGTGTTGCATTATAATTTGTTTTAAGTTGAAGGAACTTAATGAAAATCGGTTTCAAATGATCGAGTGTGCGGCATCCGCCGGGCAATGATACGGCACCGGTCAATTGTCTGATAAACGGGTATCTTCTACACCCTCTGGCCTGCCCAGGGACACCAAGTTTATGGGCCTGGCTCATCTAAAAGTCGGTCAACGACGGTCGGGAACATGGGCGCACTCACCCCGGTGCCAAGGTGCAGGCTGTAGGCTGTTTTGGGCCGACTAAGGCGAAAACACGCCCCCCCCCCCCCCCCACCTTGGCAAATACTTTGGTTTCAATGGACAACTCAGCCTGTACGGTCCCGCCTGTTTTAGGGTTCCTTTTTGTGGTTTTTACGAGCTGATTAGTACCAATGGTTCATTTATTTGTTTGAAAAATACTGTTTTAACGGAGTATATTCACTTATATATACCAGCAAAGATTTGTATAGAAGGATAGGAAACTTGCATCTCCTGGCTAAATGTTGATGAAACAGCACACGAAGAATTCATTATTTTGCCAATTTATCATTCATAACTCACAGTCAACTGATTTCTTAACATAAACTGTACGTTGATTGTAATCTTAGATGTTTCAACATGTTTCGATCATGCAAAATGATCTTGAATTAAAGATTTTGAGGTTCGAAGGAAAATTTCTCGTAATTTGTCGTTATTTTTGCTGCAGTGTACAAATTTTGTAATGAGATTCAATTTTCAACACAAATTGTTGGGAATGGTATTGTTTTGATGAGAATTTCATTCTGCAATGTAAGAATTTTGATTTGTGTTCCTGAAGTGAATGAAAGACAAGATAATTGAAAACGAGATATTGCGAGATTTTGCGTGCATATGCGAGCGTTCACAAACTGTCAACCAGTTGCATTTCCTTTTCTATATAATTCCTCGATATCAGCATATAAAAATTTATTTTTTTGCTTTATTTGTGCGATGTGACGCCTCCACTAAGATTGTTATGGTGCTGAAATGGTAAACACCCACACGAATGATAAAAAATCGTTCAGTCCTTCAAACATTCAATCCAGCAACTAGGTAAACGATTAAAGATAACAAAGACGGTTCTGGTACTGCAACACTGAAACATGTGGCAGGTTCATGGAATGATACCAACAACCTGTGACTAAGACTGAGGCGGACACGCTATTTAATATCATGCCACAGACGTATGGAATGGTAAACCTACCCGCCCAATTACTGAAGTTGACATAATATATAAACCATTGCGTCACTGAGTAAAATACGCCCCACCCTGAGTACTATATTTATTCAGATATCCATCAAATACCAAGTCACAGAGTTACGATATTTTACCCGATGTGTCTGCCACATTAGTAAGCCCGTTAGGTTCCGGCTAAGAATAGAATCATTGCCGATCTCTGCAGAGGGGTAGTAATCCTCCGAATGGGTGTCATGTTCATTTTATCATTTTTTGTCATGTTCACTTTTGTGGCTAAATTATCAATCCCTGTGTGGTTTCAGGGAGCCATATGAGTGATGGCAAGAATAGTACCACTGTGACTAATACATGTCGTAAGAAGCGACAATTTGAGGTAATACGATATAATTTGCTGAAACTCTGCAGTTCTGCAGGTATCAAAGTTCTAGTTTCATTCTACATATTCATTTGTTGGTGTATTTTTTAAAATCTGTATGTTAAATTGTTGTTTTTGTATATGTAGAGTGAACCTTGAATCTTCCTTCCTGTTGGTGTCGGATAACTTATAATGTATTGGTACGCCGTAAAACCTAATTCATTCATTCATTCTGCCACATTAGTCAAACGCCATGTCACAGATCCATGGAATGATACCACACCCTTTTCCAGTCTTCTTTTTTTTTTCTAACCATATAAGAACTTAACTGAACTGGTACGACAACTGATTTTTTCTAGTAGTTAATGCGCGCACAAAATGACCTATTTATGTGTCGACGTGCCGTAAAACACCATTCATTCATTCATTCTAGTAGTTAACTGAAGGATAATTGTGGACACATTGTAGTATTTTTTGTTCATTTTTGTATTAACATCATCCCATTATCATGTGTAATGCTGTTATGTTTTTTTCAATTATTTGTAATATTTTAGGGGAACGGGTGTAACTAATGTTGTGAAAACTTGTAGCCCAACCCCATTGCTGCAAATATGCAGGCAGTTAATATGATTAAAACACAGGTAGGAGTAACGGACCTCAGTTGGTCCCACTACCCCATCTGATTTTATTTTTCATTTTTGAAAAAATAAAGTTTTCATTATTTTTCTTTAAAGCTATGTTCAATCTATCATATATAGAATCTACAAAAAAAAATCAATAAAGATAATGAAAAAAAAAGTTTTGTGTATATATGTTGAATATATTTTTGGGGGGAAAAAATGGGGAAAAAATCAGAAATGTAAGGGGAACTAACCGAGGTCTGTTTCTCCTGCCCAGATGCATGCAATACCAACAGATGGTCTGACACAAAATATAGTTGTACTTATTCATTTTAATTTGATGTTATATTGCAATGTTGATGTAGAAGGTCACATTGAAAATATGATGTGTACCTTGATTTCAAAATTTTGTTATGTCATAATGTGTTACATTCTATAAATAAAGATTTTGTTACTATTATTATTATAATTATTAATATATATATTACGTGCTTTAGCACGTCGGCGTGATGTTCATAAGAGGCCATGTTCAGATGACTTGTGTTGAGCGTTGATATAAATCAGTGGAGAAGAATAGATGCTGTAGAAAAGGACGATAACCAAACCATATCGTATCTATCAGTATGTACAGCCAAACCTGCAGGATACAGAAAGAAACCAATAGTAAGTTTCCTCTGGTTCTTAAACGTGCTCGGTGTATAGCATCGTAACACGGGGCCTCGGTTTGAAGTCCCATTCAAACGACTGTTAGTATTTTAGTTGTACAGCCCTAGGATTTAACATGTTTTTACAATAGCATATGTGACACCATGTGTTATAAGAAATTGACCTATTGTATTTTAAGACAAAAAAAGGTAATACAATATTCATAAACAAACTACGAGTTTCGAAAAATAATTTTAAACACGACAAAAATCATTCCATAATTTTTCTTTCGATCATAGCTAACTTGCTCCAAAATGACGAAGTCAGAAGCACTTGCAGACTATAATATTTGTTTGTTTGTCCTATGGATGAATCGCCTCTGCGTCATTTTACTGATGTCCACCCTTCTTCCTCCTCGAGTTCGTCGTCAGGACATCGTATTTGTTCACAGCTTGACACTCGCCTAACTTTACACGTACCGTGTAAACACGTCTCACGGACCTGAAATAATGCATATTTCGTTATCGTGTGTAATACCAATATAAAACATTTGTAACACTGCATATTTGTGAAGTGATTAAAGGGAAATAACTGCTATATCATTTAATGTTTAAATAAATTATAGTTATTGCCCTTTACTGGACAAAAAACACATTTAAAAAGAATTTGTTGTTCTTTATTCTATAGTAAATAATAAAAGTTTGAAAGCGTCATTCACAGAGACACCCAAATGAAATAAGTGAGCCTTTTATTCTACTGCACTACCAAGATATGTGTGTGTGTGTGTGCGTGCGTGCGTGCGTGCGTGCGCGCGTGCGAGTTGTTTTACCTTACCTTGCGAGGTATTTTTAGGGGTGCGAAAATGGGTGACAATTTTTAGGGTTAGGGTTAGGGTCCAAATTAGAATTATTTAGCGTTAGGGTTAGGATTCATTCCGTTTTGGGTTAGGATTATGGTTGTCAGAGGGTTTTAAGAGGGCTTGATTGTCATACCGAGGTATACCTCGGTAATTTTGTAGGTGTTACTGCATACAAAGTGAGGTAAAGTTTATATAGGAAAACCTCGGTAAGATGCGTGTGTGTGTGTGTGTGTGTGTGTGTGTGTGTGTGTGTATATGTGTGTGTGTGTGTGTGTGTGTGTGTGTTTCTACGTGACATGATCTAAATATATTTGTTAACATGTGTATAGATATGACGATGTACTATGTATAAGTCAAATAAAATTTCTGTTCTCTTCTGTTCTCTTCTGTTCTATGATAAGAAAAGTAGGGTTAATGTGTCATAAGTTTTTTTTTTCTTTCTGCTCACTGTTGACAAAGTGAAAGTAGTCTTCTGCAATCATATATTCATACCCCAATTTCCATGCATCATTTTTTTTCTAAATTCACAATTCAAACATGAACATGTTCAAAATACACCAATAATGCCATTCAAAAAAAAAAATGAGCATTAAAATATGAAAAATGTATTTTTAAAGAAATAGATACAATGATTATTTATAATCGCCATTACGGAAACACTTCTTTTTCCAATGGTGGTGCTATGCCTCAATACAAGTGATTAAAGCGACATAACTGCTCTATCATTTATTTTTAAATAAACGATGGTTATTGCCCTTATAGGGACATACACAACACACACATACGCGCTATGTCGTTTGTGTAAACGTTTTTAATAGTACTGGTGGGAATCGGAGTTGAAGTTTATAATTGATTAATCGGAAATTATAGACGATCGTGATTAATTAATAATAGGTTTTATAATAACCGAAATGATCCCGGAAGTCTGTTCTTTTTATTTTAAACCGAAAAAGGTAAGGGTCCATACGTTCATTCATTTGTCTTTGTTTTTGACAGTCTTGTTGGTAAATTGGCTTAGGCGAATTTGATTAGTTAGCCTGCTTAATTTTCGTCCAATCAGCGTTCAATTGCGTTATAAGGAAGAACGACAACTCTTGAACAAATAATAAGTATAATTTATTGACAAACAACAGTCCATTTCGAGTGCCTTTTGATAACAAATTTGTGAAGCGCGTGGTCCAGTGGTAGGGCACCGAACCTATGATCGGAGAGTCGTGGATTCGATCCTACGCCACGGCAATGTGTGTTGTCCTTGAGACAGACACTTTTCCGCATATGCTTAGTACTGGTTCTAACCAGGAAGATTTCGAGCGTGATTTGAAGTTGTAAGAACTTGTTTCACAATCGAAGTAAAATACATAAGTTTAAAACTAAACAATTTTGCGATTAATCGGAACAGGACTAATTTTTTATGTGGTTAAACGACTTTTTCAAAATATTTCGGGTTATATATGGCATATTCCGTTTTATTTGGGGAGCAAAACCTCAGAAAAAAGTCTGAGTAGAACCACCGTCGTTCCGCAAGTTATTGGCAAACTTTCTCACAGAACAGAACAAAACAGAACATATATTTTATTTGACTTATACATAGTACATCGTCATAACTATACATTTGTTAACAAATATATTTAGACCGAGCTGAACTTGGATCCATGACCTTTGCTTTTTGCCCGCAGAGTTGTACTGGATCAGCTATTCGGTGGTAGTATGAAGCTTAACACCTGCCAGTGTTACACCCACGTACTGGGTTTTCTAGTTTCATAAAGTATTAATATCGTGTATATGTAAGTTTCATTTTCAGAAAATGTGGGTGTATAGTATACATTTCAGAGTGCATCGTATATGCTTCGGCATCAATGATTCATGAAGTACTCGTGTACTTTAAAATTCTCCAACATTCCAACTGTATTCAAAGTTGCCAAAATTACAAAAGTGGCGTTTCGATTATTAGTCAAGACTGCTCATTTTAAGGCAATGATGGTCCTCAGTGGCCGAGTGGTCTAAGGTCCCGTCTCAAGATCACTTACCTCTCACCACTACGGTCGTAGGATCGAATCCTGCTCGCTCTAAAAACTTTATATGAGAACGTTTGTCAGTCACTTTCGAAAGGACGGTGACTATACTCATTTTCATTCTGAGTTCTTCCTCCGCCAATAAGACTGGCTATTCCATATATAACCTGAACTGTGTTGAAAATGACGTTAAACCACATTCAAAATCAAAGGCCTGAACGGTTTGAGGGGAGGCTCACTCGTCCACAGTTTTGCTCATCACGTCGTTTTCTTTAATTTCAACGGATTTAAAATCGTCAATGAGCTCATACAAACCTAAAGACAAAATGATTTGTTTAATCTAAATAGATCTATGGATATGTTCAAATTTTAGTTGGTAATGACATAACTGTATACAGTTTTGATTCTTTTTTTATTGTATGCCTTTTTGATATCATACACCAATATATTCATGAATGACCTATCAAAAACATTACATAGTTGTTATGTAAGTTGCAACAAAAATCTCCCATATAATGGTGATACGAGCATTAAATCATATAAAAAATGAAAGACAGAAGCAATTTATTCTATAATAAACCAAACAACCCGTGGTTGGGTCGATAGAAAGAAAGAAACGAACAAACACACAACATAGTAAAACACTGGGTGCCTCCCTTCTTTTTTTGAGACGACCACAAACAGGCGCGTACCCTGGCTATATTAAAGTGGATTCAGGAATCTACATTTCGAAAGTCGACGGTTCGAGCCCCTCTCGGCCAGCAATTTGAAAGCCTCTTATCAACTGCAAAAACTCTTAAATATTGTTTTCTACCCAGGAAGCGGACGCGAGAGTGATTTACATTAGCTCTAGAAACTTGTAACACTTAAACAATGTTGTGTGATCGATCCATCACATTGAGTGCCATAGTCTAGTTGTAAGGGTGTGGGTAATCTAGTTTTAAAACAAAATAGTAAACATAACAAAAAAATTTAAACATTTTTTGAAGTTTGATAACGTTTTATTTAATAACCGGTATTGCCGTTTCCGTGCAGAAAGAAACATTCATGTTACCATCATCGGCGTCAGAACAGTAAGATTTGTCTTCGCAAAAGTCACAATTTGTACTCAACTTAGCGTTCCTGATTCTAGATAAAGTCTCATTTCCGGGCTTTCTTGTCGGACATTTTGTAATTATATTTTTAATATCAATCTGTTCACGTCTGTAACTATGCAGCATAACTGGTCCAGAACGGCATTCAGATGTCATGATTGACGTTAGATAATCCGCACTCTACGCATGGCACTGGACGACCTTTCCGCACTGGCGTGGTTATAAGTTCAACCGGACAGGAAAGGATATCAGGATACAGTATACTTCACGTCAAAAGCTCTCACAATCACCGCTGCTCACGGTCAGTGAAGCACTGTGTCCCTGTTCTGCCGATGCAACATACTGGACAAGAAAGCGATCATGTGATATGAGAAGATGATCCTCGAGCAAGATGGTCGAGTAAAGAACATGCTTCCAAACGGAGACAGAGTCAGCTGAGACGTTCCAGCGATGTTGCTCGTGTTGAACTATTCTAGGTATACTTCGTGCTCCAGCATTTCAAATGAACCAGGCTGATTTAAGCGTGTACAAGGAGTCTGTCCGACTTGCACATCTAGTTTCACAACTCATTTTTAAATGCAAGTAGACGTTTTCCTGAATAGTTAAACGCAAATGCAATCTGTTGGACAGTATCAAACATATTACGTACGAATTTTCTGATATCATTTTTTTTTTAAATCATGTGGACTCCACTGCATACTTGTGTATAGGCAGGTACGCGCCTGTCCCAAATGTGTTTCTGACCAAATCGCGTGAACAACGCAAAAATCGAAAAGTGGTGTTAAAAATCTAATATTTTATATTTTTTTCGTCGTTAAAGATAATACTTAAAATGTGGCAGGCATAAAAGAACATGTATAAAAACATTTGTATAATCGCTTAAACATCAATAAAAAATGACTGATTTTCGCGAACGACAAAATAGAAAAGCACACAAACATTGGCCTTATGGCATGTTCAAATCGATACTATGAATAAATAAAGCAAGTATACTACCTTTTTAAAGTATTCCAGCATTTCTGCTATTTATTTAAATAATTCCTAGTCGAAAACCAATAGAAATCGTCATACTGAGACCACAATTTCAATTGTCCCCTGCATTTTACAAAAACAATCAAATGGCGGCCAAAATATATTGATCGTCGCTTGGGACGCTGAGTGGATGGTGAGGGCGTATTTTTACGTTGACATACCAATGCGCAGTAGTCGTCTGCATTTCATGTCATTTTAGTGGAAATAGTATGTTTTTACTATCGCATATATATTTGAAGTGTTTTGCTCTCTGCTACGTGTATCCTCTGCTATGGTAATTACATTTTGAAACTTTTGGAACTATTTTATCGGTCGGAGGAAATGAAATCGTGGTCAATAGAATAACAAAGTTTATAGAACAAAATTGTACTATGGGCCGCACGATTCCTATATAAGGCATTCGCTGCGCTTGCCTTCAAAAAACGGGATGGGGTGCAAGTGTACGACGGGTTCGGAACCTTGATTGAATCAAATAACAAATGGGATATTTTGGAACACAAAGAGGTTGCCTGTTAAAAGTAACCGTTGTAAAATCTATAATGATAAATTAAGTTAAAATAATTATTCAACGTGTTTGGTACGCAAGAAAAAGAAACATTTTTTTTCTTCTTAAATTCGTTTTCAACAAAATTAAGTCCCACGAACATGTTCTTGAACCAAAAATTAATACTAACGAAAATTAATGACTTCACAGTACTAAATATGAATAATCTAAACGGTACTAGAAGTTTCCTGGCTTGGCGTTTAACGTATAGATATTTTAATGATAGTTTTACGGAGTTCGGTTGGCCCGGTGCCAATATAATGTGACTGGGTGGGGTATCAATGATACTATGTGTCTTCGATATGGGACTTCAGTGTGACAGCGCTCAGAATACTGTCTCAAGAAAACACCGTCGCGGTATGACTGAACAAGTGTTGAAAGCGACGCTAACAACAACAACAACAACAACAACAACAACAACAACAACAACAACAACAACAACATTTTTGCTATTGTGATATGTTGTGTATTGATTTGATTATATGATTATACATGTATATACTGTCGGGACCCACGAGAACAAAAAAAACGTGGATTCACCGAAGACCTGCTCATTTTTGTACACTGAGTAGTTTAACACAAATAAGTCCCATTAAAGGAGTGCGCGCTTTTAATTGAAATTTCAGTACCCTATAAAATTGAATAAATTGAGATATTGACATGACTAAAGCCCTCAAAAATGCAATACATGTTTAAAAATAAATTGGAACATGACGCAATGTATAAATATACGAGATTCAAATCTTCTGGGATTTGATATTTGTAACGCCGTCGACTGTTTGGTAAATTTGGTGTTTTTAGGAAATGTAAAATTGACAAAACAAAAGGTGCAGCAAAAATGGGTATCTTCAAATTTTCTTTAAACTTTTAATACAGATAGTTTATTGTCTGAACTAATATTTTTGAAAAAAATAGATACCAGACAAACGTTGTATTTTCACTGCACCTTTTGAAATATGGTACCCTCAAAGTGTCAACGACAACGAAATGCTATCAGCTGATTTGGTAGTAGTCTCGACACCATGCAGAAAATCACTACAACAAACCCATTTGAATCAACACAAATTTTGCTATTTAAATCAAAATGTGTTAATAAACTCAAAAATATACCAAACTGGTAAAAAATTAAATATGAATTTGCTTCGCTTTTTCTGCAAAAAGTGGCTCGTGAATTGTTTTGTTATAGTTTCTGATGATGGATTATTATAAACAATAGGATAAGTGCGTGTTTTGTTTGTTGAATTCATTAGAAACATTAATTTTAATGCGACCATGTGAGCAGTGATTGCCGTCAGATCTGATTTGTCGGAAGGGCTGCAGTATTCTCATTTTTTGGCGAAAAAAAAACAACAAATGAAAATACTCATTTATGGTACAAAGATAATTGTGAGTAGTTTTTCATGTCCATTATGGAAGGCATATTGTTTATCACCGTATATTTTTCAGAAATATCGAATATTTCGGCCTCGTGTTATTTGAAGCAAGCCGATTTTGAGAAACTGCTCAATTTTATTTTTTTAATCAGTATCAAAACGATTTATTTCTTAATTAGTACACGGTGATTCAGTTTAGAAATGTATTTGTATTATTCATGCATCATTTGGTATATAAATATATTGGTTTTCAAGGCCCTTGTATTCTCTGGAGGCTCAGTCGTAAGTACCCGTCTGTGAAAATGTATTGCTTCAGTGCGATTAAGATAATATGCAATCTCTTTGACTATCATACAGCCGATATATGTACTGTACCTTTAAGGTTGACAACCTTATGGTACATCAATTATCGTTTTGTGCGTGCAATGAACGAGAACGCAGGCGTTTATGGGTAGTTTTTATTGGACATATTAGCGTACAGTGCTTTAATAGATTAATAAGTCAATCACCTGCCTATCAAATTAGAGACCTTCTGACCGGATCTTAAACATTATCACCCACGTATTGATAATAGTGAAACAATTATGTTAGCTGCTGTAAAAGCATGCCATAAACTTAGCATGTAAGTACTTAAGTTAAATTAAGGTGACTAATGGTATTATATTCCAAAAGTAAAATTTTAATTATGCAGCTAGTCTGCGCATTGTGCTCAAATCTACCAAAGAAAAGTGACTTGTGATTATTTATCTCAATATGTATTTCATCACCAGTCAATTATATACCTAGTTTGAGCCTTGTGTTTTGTTTCGACAAGATCGATTACTGTGTACAAACTGTCTTATGGCTTTCGATTTTGTATACTTACTAGTGTTCTTACATGTATTGGTATTATAGTACAAGTTGGGGTTGTTCCGAGTTTGAGTCTTGTATTTCTTTCTCAAGACTCAATTAGTTGTTACAACTAGTTATTGAAAAAGTGCATAGTTGTGCATGTAATTAATATGTATGTGTGTGTATATATATGTGGCCTTTCAGTTCTGTTTATGTTTGTATATGTTTTGAATTATAATATGTCGCTCTCCCTTCAGTGGAGGCAATAAAGATATCTATCTATCTGATAAAGTTATGAATTCCCTGTATCTAAGGGCTACTGTATAATTTTCTAAATGCCATTACTTCAAATTCTGGTCATTGATCTTTGTAAATGGGAAATAGTATAATGTCTGATTTAGCATGATAAAAAGAAGAAAACAGGAAAAAGAAAGATGTAGAAAAGGAGATATTTACTACAAACAAAATTTATGTTGGTGTTGATAATGGTAGCCCAAGCATGTCTTACAAAGTAACATTTTGAACAATTTGAAGATAAAAAAATTAAGAATCAGTATGCAAAAAAAAATATGAATAAGAAATTTATAAAAGAATTTTCTTTTATTAATGATTCTCTATCTTAAGCAATTAAGAAGTAGAAAACAATGACTAATGATATTAAAGGTCCCTATCTCTGATATATGTTCAACGTTTGGCGTACAGAGAACTTGGATACATAATGCTATTTAAGAAATCCAATTAAGAATGTTATTAATTGATACATAAAATATGTTATTTTGTGTTTGATGGAATGTGCGAACCTGAAAATTATACAAATAAATACATAAGTTGTTATAGACAATGTTTGGTGATCTCATACAAACAAACAAACAAATACATTTTAAATGTTTTACTTTATCAATGTTTGGGTCAAGGCAGTATAGTGACAGAAGTTGGAGTTTCGACTGCTCACGCCAGAGTTGCGGGTTCAATCCCAAGCTCAACCCGATGCGTATCGAAAAATAAAACTCAGTCTTGGTTCTACCCAGGAAGCGGACTCAAGAGAGATTTCATATACATTGTATTAAGCTTTGAGCTTTCTTTGCAATCGAGCTAAAATAAATCAGTATAAAGTAAGGGTTCAATGCTCACTAGAAATTAAGTGTGTGTTGTGTCCTTGAGCATGTTATTTGATCACTATTTGCTTATAACGAAATTTGAGAAATTTATTTTGATAATTGCCATGAGAATTTATTTCACAGTCAATGTAATTTATAAATATATATTTTGGAATAAGTTTTTCAGCGGTCAGAAATCAAATTATTAATTTAATGATTTACTTGAATGTCTTTTTTGTAAAATCCAGAGATACACGATTTATAAAATTATTTGTGTTACTGTACTTCTGAATTGTATTCATAAAAACAAAACAAACTCTACCAGAAACAAAATAACTTCATTCTGAACTTTGAATCATACACATTTTTGTATTGAATTTGTGTCAAACTTTATTAAAGATGTTGCAAATACCTATTCTTAAAATAATCCCCTTCCATATTTTTTTATTCTGTTAACTGTATAAAAAATAGCCTTATGTCAAAATTAGTTTCAGATGCCCATTTGGTTTTCAGAAGAAAGTGGATAGCATCCTTGCTAGGAAATATATCAGGATTTTTCAAATTTTTAAAATTGGCTAAAAGTAAAAACACGTTTTCCACTATAACATGTCTTTATACACTCATTGACACTGTATTGCCAAAAGGATATCTATTTAATATTAAACATACCACAATAATATATTGAAAAGGGATTTCCTTACTTAGGCTATGCTTCTAGGTTAGACTAAAATAGATTTTTAGCTTAAAAACATATTTTGTGACATATTAAATGAGGTGCATGATTTCATTTTGATTTCAATTTGAGAAAGCTGAAACAGTGGTACTGATACCACAATTCCAATTTTCCCATGCATTTTACTCCCCAAAATGGCGATCGAAATCGATTTATCGTAGCTTGGGATGCTGAAAGCGGACTAATTTCACCGTTGCTATGCTGTCGTTAAGCGAACAGGACTGCGAACTAAAATGACCGTATGAGTCCTGACTGATAAGAAATATTTCCCTTGAACATTTCGTGCAAAAGATTTTGTTCTCGTTTATCGATTTAGTTTCAATAGCATGTTTATTTGTATACGATATACACATATTTCATCTTCCAAATAATTCGTATGTATTATACAGCTATTCCCTTGCGTTCAAAACCATTCACCTCTCTACTCCATAACAGGGTAATTACGATTACATGCTAAGCCTAGTACAACAACATTTGTTTGTTTCATTTACCTGAGATAGTCTCGACGTTACTCATCACGAGTTACACGTGCAAATGACGGGTTTGGTAAGTACATAAATATCATCTAGCCAACCTATGTGTTTAAGTTGTCTCACGATTTTCAACTAAAAGGAACTTTATTTTCGATATATACCATTCATAAGATGAATTTTATTGTTACATAAACAGATATTTCTCCTTCCAAATATATCCGGACAAAGTAGCTCCCTCAAATACTTTCTATTCCATAACTGGATAGTTACGATTACACGCTTATCCTAGTACAACAACATTTGTCTGTTCCATTTACCTGAGATAGTCTCGACTTTACTCAGCACGAGTTACTCGTGCAAATGACGGGTTTGGGTAGTACATAGATATTATATAGCCAACAGATGTGTTTGAAGTCGTCTCACGATTTTCAGCATTATCGCTATGTACTATACACAAAAGGCGACTTGCACATGGGTTGTTTCCGTCGAGCATGAACACGTTGTCTACTTAAAAGTTTCAGTCACTGAGCACGTGTTATGTTATCTGGCTATGTTTGTTATGTTATAGTTGACAAAAGCAAGAAACACAACCATTTCACTGACAAAGAAATGTAAACTAAATAGGATTATTATATTCTAAAGTGTTATGCTTGCGGTTAATTATTATTTTTTTTGACGTTAGAATTCGGATGCTGAGAGTTAATTCTGATACTTGGAGAAAAAAATGTTATGGAACTGGTCATTTTTTCATTTTATTTGGAACAGATGCATCCGAATGTACTGTGGATTTTGTCAATGCAATTACATGCACGTGTTAATTTTGTTGGGTTTTTTTTCAATATGAAATATAAATAACACTTAATGCTGGTAAGTACGACATGTGTAGATATTACATATGACATGTGGATTACAGGTGATGTATTATAGGTGTGTTGTAAATGCCCAGCAGACATTCATTCAATATTAAAGTGAAAACATTCTAATGTGCTTGGGCATCGTGTTTTGGATTTACGCTTTGGATATAAGTAGTGTAGTATACCCTGTATCTGCATATGTTGAGGTTTGGAATGTCGCGAGCCTATGACCATATACGTTATCCTATGCCAATGTCCTATATTCTGAACCTTGTTCAAGGTATAGGTCAGTGTGTATGGTCATACACTACTAATATTTTATAAGGGATTTTTGTGTGACTTGTACCACTTTAGTGTTCATTCCTAAAAAAACTAATGCTATAACGTGTGAACATTTCTAGTCTGCTTGTGTATCGTGTTTTGGATTTACGTTTTTGACATATTCTGTATGCATGGATTTTTACAGACAAGTTTGTTGGAATTCCACTACAGTGAGTGATTTATTATTACCCCACCCTCATGTACATGTTGTTTGATATAGTACTGCGCACTTGTCTTTATGCTGTCCGGATACAGATGAACTTTTTTCCAATTCATTAAAGAGAGAATAATTTTTTCTTTTGGTAGATTAAAAGTTATCAAAAATCAAGAATTAATGTAATACATGCAAAGTAATTAATCCCATAATCCGGACAGTATTGGTAAAGCGGGCATTAAGTCATGACTTCACTGCATGCTAAACTTAATGTTGCTATGGGTATATGGTTAAACTTAATGTTGCTATGGTTACATGATAACTTAATGCTGCTATGGTTATAACGTTATTGTAGAAATTCAATAAAATGCACTATAAATCTATTAAGATGAATGAAGACACTATAAAAAATACGATTTCTTTTTTTTTAAATAGAAATATTACAACATATTCCGTTGAGCAAAATACCAAAAAAATGAAATATTAATGTATGCACAATAATAAACATTCACTTTTACACGCCTGTCAAAACCTTTACCGTAATTTCGTTTAAAGTGTCGATTTTGAACAATGATACACAACCAATAATTGTGTCTTGAAAGGTTCACGGTGTCGATTTATATTTTATATTTTCGTTTTCTTTAAAATCGAAGTGACACAATTAAAAGTTTGAGATAATTTAAAGAAAACGCATTGTATTTTAGTGTTCTTTTAAATTATGAGAGGAAGAGATAACAACAAATATTTGCTAGATATTGTGTGTAAAACTATACGAATTCCCACATTCACTGTTGTTAATTTGAAGCATGTGCAGTGATAAGAGTCCAATTTGGATACAAAACTACAAAAGTAACTTTCCCTTTTCAACATCGTTGAAAATAATGCTGCTTTGAAGCAAGGAGTTATATAGTTCTTGCTTCAAGGGAAAACACTTTTGTATTTAATGTACATAACTCTTTCAAATTTTATAGGATAAAATAAAACGTTTAGTGATATTCAGATATTTCACATTGTACAG
Organism: Panopea generosa; assembly: GCA_029582155.1. Taxonomy (NCBI): domain Eukaryota; kingdom Metazoa; phylum Mollusca; class Bivalvia; order Adapedonta; family Hiatellidae; genus Panopea; species Panopea generosa. The sequence goes on from CM055907.1 coordinate 53,648,274, forward strand.
GGTCACGAGGTCATTTTAAATGGTCACGTGTCAAACACCATTGGCAAGTATATCCGTGTGGAGGTATTTACCTCCAAGTATAACTGTCGGAAATCCCATTATTAATTGCAGAAACTGTTTGCAGGTTTTAAAAGATTAGTAGCCTTTCGCTTGCTTTGAAAAAGTCTGATGAAATTAAAATACAATTTTGTCCAATAGATAACAATACTTGCTTTTCAAAATTTAATCAGAGTTATGTCCCTTTCGAAAATAGAATGGAATTTGTAAGTCTGCATTCATACTGGGGCATCTTAATTTCATAGTGGCATCATATAGAGATATAATTTAAAAACAAAAATAAATTAACAAAATTGCCGTGTGTCCCTTTAAGAGAAAATTGTCAGACAACCCGAGGACATTCCGCTACCGTGAGTACTACATTTCCCCTCCACCCACATAACATGGTTGTGTTTTTGTTACTAATACCCCTATTATGTTTACATATACACACTATGCCAATACTTTTCAGAAAATAGAAGCGTTTTTATATTTTATTAATACTGAGTTTCAAAAGTTTTGTCGTTTTTTTTTTTCAACTATAATACAAAAAAAAAAAAAGATTTCGATATTTTTTTAATTATACTTTATTTGTCGAAGTATTAAGAGCAACATCAACATAATGTGGATTTATTCTATAGTCTGGTTGAGAGTTATTGCCCCTTTGTGTAAAACAGCATTTTGTCAAATAAAAGAATTATTTGTCTTGTTAAACAACTGAAACTGTGTTAATGATGAGATAAAACACCAAAAAAATGTAAAACTTGTAAAGAAATGCATATCATGGCATCACTGTACATGCATTCCCTCTTGAAAGTTATGAAGTCGGTTAATTACCTCCCTTTACATTGAAAAAAGAACGATTAAGGATGGCGGATATCACCAGAATAAAAGTTGGTATATTTTATTTAATCACAAATTCTGTTTGTAACAAACCCAAATTTAATTTTAGACTGCATCTTCAAAATATTATTTCAATATCCAGGCACACATCCGGCTTTAAATGAACCCTATGGGATTGCCCATGTATTTTTACTGACAAAACCTTTTGATTTTCAGTATATGATCTGTTAGCTTTGTTCTTCATAATATAGAGAATCATTGTGTTTTCGGTGAAATAGCATTATCATTCCACGTGGTCCTGTGGTAGAGCATCGGGCCTAGGATCGGAATGTCGTAGGGTTCGATCCTCCACCACTTCTATGCAGTGTGATGTCCTTGAGCAGGACACTTTCTCTGCCTAGTTTACATGAACATATAGTACTGGTTCTACACAGGAAGAAGTCGAGTGTAATTTGTTTAAGTTGTAATAACTTGTTTCACAATCGATGTAAAATAAATAAGTGAAGTGGTATGGTGTCAGCTTATAGCTGAATCCAAATTTTTTTTAATTAATCGATTTTTTTTAACTCTTTCTTCAGCAATGGAATTACAATCAGTGTTTTCAACGTCAACTTCAGCATCATCAGTCATGGTTTTACATTCGGCATTTTCACTGCCGAAACTTGTATTATCTATCACATTTTTATCTTTTTATGATTGAAAAACAGTGAAATTACAATTTATAATATCTCCGTTTAAAAGTGATATTATAAAAAATATTTCACTGGTAAATCTCTTGTCATTAATTCAAAATTTAGTAATTGACTGAAGTCATAGTATTACAAAATGATAAAATCTGAAAAATTTTGGCGTAGTGTGTGAAAAGTCATGACTTCACTCTTTGTACAATGTGTTTAACTAGATTACTAATATGAAGGTGATAGTTTTACGTACATGTATAACAAATGTATCAAAATCTCAATCTGTTTTAGCTGTTTAAATATATTGTGGAAATATATGCGTGTGACTGTGCATAAGTTTTATTTATAAACGTTACTTTCTTGTAATTGCTGTTGTGGAGTGTTCACCTATTCTATTGACCATTGATTGTTCATGGGTATAGTACAGGATTATTGTATATAGACTACTATGCCGTGATCGGTATATTTGGAGATATGGTGTGCTTTTGTTTTAGTAGCACTGTTGTTTTATGTTGGTCTTGGTGTGAGAGTCCCATGCAAAGCAGGCATTCACGAGGATTGGTCTGGTAGGACTTAGCTTTGGTGCTTCTTTACCAGAACAAGCACTTGATTTCTCTTGGCGTGCTTGTGTTTCGGTAACACTGTTGTTTTATATTGGTAAGAGTCCAATTCAAAGCAGGCATTCACGAGGATTGATCTGACAGTACTTAGCTTTGGTGCTTCTTTACCAGAACAAGCACTTGATTTCTCTTGGCGTGCTTGTGTTTCGGTTACACTGTTGATTTATGTTGGTGAGAGTCCCATGCAAAGCAGGCATTCACGAGGATTGGTCTGGCAGTACTTAGCTTTGGTGTTTAATTTCCAAGCAAGGGCTTGATTTCTTTTGTGAAATGCAGAGTTGGCTTTCTTGTATCTAACATTGATTAACATTCACATGGGCATTCTTTTCTTAGGAATAACGACACTTGGGTGTTTTCCCGTTTTTTACGGCTTAACAGGTGCGGTCATAAGACGATGTATCCCGTATTAAGATAATGACTATTTGGCAAAAAAAGCTTGTATGAAATATTATTATCTTATATTTGATAACGATTATGTTATTCCGTTTTTAAAGGTATGGACATTTTGAGATTAGTGTGCTGTTGTGTTCTTTTACTATTTTATACTTTGAAATAATGACATATCATCAACTACGAATAGTCTCTGTGCAATGTTTCGTCTACAGACACATAAGTCGCGGATAAAAAAGTTGTGCTGTTATGTGAATTTTAAGATTAATCCTGTATGGATTTCAGTTATTCTGGCTCACCTGAGCTGAAGATGAGCTTGTGTGATCGCCATGTGTCCGTCTTCCATCCGTCGCCCAACGTAAACGATTGATTCAGAAACAGCTGGACATGTATTCGTCTTGAGGTCGTGACAAAGTTTTTGGTTCCCATGAGATAGTGTCGAACGCTAAGTTTTTGGTTCAGCACGATGTCGTGACAAACGCTAAGTTGTTGGTTAAGCACAATGTCGTGACAAACGCAAAGTTTCGTGACAAACGCTAATTTTTTGGTTCAGCACGATGTCGTGACAAACGCAAAGTTTCTGGTTCAGCACGATGTCGTGACAAACGCTAAGTTTTTGGTCCATCATGATGCCGTGACAAACGCTAAATTTCTGGTCCACCATGATGTCGTGACAAACGCTAAGTTTCTGGTCCACCATGATGTCGTGACAAACCCTAAGTTTTTGGTTTAGCACGATGTCGTGACAAACGCTAAATTTCTGGTCCACCATGATGTCGTGACAAACCCTAAGTTTTTGGTTAAGCACGATGTCGTGACAAACGCTAAATTCCTGGCCCACCATGATATCATGGCAAACGTTAAGTTTCTGGTCCACCATGATGTCGTGACAGACGCTAAATTCCTGGCCCACCATGATATCATGGCAAACGTTAAGTTTCTGGTCCACCATGATGTCGTGACAGACGCTAAATTCCTGGCCCACCATGATATCGTGGCAAACGCTATGTTTCTGGTCCACCATGATGTCGTGACAAACGCTAAATTCCTGGCCCACCATGATATCGTGGCAAACGTTAAGTTTCTGGTCCACCATGATGTCGTGACAGACGCTAAATTTCTGATCCACCATGATGTTGTGGCAAATGCTAAGTTTCTGGTCCACCATGATGTCGTGACAGACGCTAAATTTCTGATCCACCATGATGTCGTGGCAAACGTTAAGTTTCTGGTCCACCATGAGGTCGTGACAAACGCTAAGTTTCTGATCCACCATGATGTCGTGACAAACGCTAAATTTCTGGTCCACCATAATGTCGTGGCAAACGTTAAGTTTCTGGTCCACCATGATGTCGTGACAAACGCTAAATTTCTGATCCACCATGATGTCGTGACAAACGATAAGTTTCTGGTCCACCATGAGGTCGTGACAAACGCTAAATTTCTGATCCACCATATTGTCGTGACAAACGCTAAATTTCTGATCCACCATGATGTCGTGACAAACGATAAGTTTCTGGTCCACCATGATGTCGTGACAAACGCTAAATTTCTGATCCACCATGATGTCGTGACAAACGATAAGTTTCTGGTCCACCATGATGTCGTGGCAAACGATAAGTTTCTGGTCCACCATGAGATCGTGACAAACGCTAAATATTTGCTACACCATTAGGTCGTGACAAACGATAAGTTTCTGGTCCACCATGAGGTTTTGACAAACGCTAAGTTTCTGGTCCACCATGATGTCGTGACAAACGCTAATTATTTGGTTCAGCACGATGTCGTGACAAAAGCAAAGTTTCTGGTCCACCATGATGTCGTGACAAACGCTAAGTTTTTGGTTCAGCACGATGTCGTGACAAACGCTAAGTTTCTGGTCCACCACCATGCCGTGACAAACACTAAATTTCTGATCCACCATGATGTCGTGACAAACGATAAGTTTCTGGTCCACCATGATGTCGTGACAAACGCTAAATTTCTGGTCCACCATGATGGCGTGACAAACGATAAGTTTCTGGTCCACTATGATGTCGTGACAAACGCTAAGTTTCTGATCCACCATGATGTCGTGACAAACGCTAAATTTCTGATCCACCATAATGTCGTGACAAACGATAAGTTTCTGGTCCACCATGATGTCGTGGCAAACGATAAGTTTCTGGTCCACCATGAGGTCGTGACAAACGCTAAATATTTGATACACCATGAGGTCATGACAAAAGATAAGTTTCTGGTCCACCATGAGGTCGTGACAAACACTAAGTTTCTGGTCCACCATGATGTCGTGACAAACGCTAATTTTTTGGTTCAGCACGATGTCGTGACAAACGCAAAGTTTCTGGTCCACCATGATGTCGTGACAAACGATAAGTTTTTAGTTCACCATGATGTCGTGACAAACGCTAAATTTCTGGTCCACCATGATGTCGTGACAAACGATAAGTTTCTGGTCCACCATGAGGTCGTGACAAACACTAAGTTTCTGATCCACCATGATGTCGTGACAAACGCTAAATTTCTGGTCCACCATGATGTCGTGACAAACGATAAGTTTCTGGTCTAAAGTTGTGTCATTCATTTGAGGGATTTTACCAAAGTATATGTACTTTGCATCAATCTGTTCCATATCAAAATATGTACAGAGCATTCGTCCATCTGTCTGTCCGTGCACCGATCCGTCCCTCCATCGCAAAATGTGTTATCTTCATAAAATCCCTAAAGCTTTGGGATTTGGGCAAGGATTTTAATTTACATGTTTTTGTGGCAAAAAAACACAACAACATTTAATTAAATAATTATGTTAATATTAACTCACGTTTTATAAAATTTGACCTTACTTTAATGTCTCGCTGCTAGTTCGTATGCGTCATATTAACACGTTTAGCATCTTCTAAATTTGTCCTTGAATGGTCATAGATCAAATCAACACTAAAGAACTATTATGGAAGAAGAACTCACATAATTTTGTCAATAACAGACCTGCGTCCCAATACTCAATGTGGCAGATAATCCCGACCATCGTTAGTCTAGCAGACAGTCAGATACATGTACCGGAGGAAGGAACTGGCCACCTGGTTATCAGATGTTTTATCAACACCTGTTAACTTTGGATGATACCCAGGTGATGTTTGGCTTAACCCTTTACTTCATATAGACGCCTTTTGACACCTCTAATATAGACGCCTTTGGACACCTCTTATATAGAAGGCTTTTATATTATTGGATGAATTATGTTTATATTTACTGACAGAGTGGTAAACAGTGCAGGAAGTGTTCAGAGCAATCTGAGCTCATCCTGCACTGTTTTCAAAGGCCTTCTGTGATTGTTGCTTGAAAACGCGTATCTATAGAGTAAAGGGTTATATCAATTTATCATAGTAAGCTTAGAGCTTTCGAGAATCGATTTCGAGTCCATTTCCTTGGTAAAATAGTAGAATCAATACTGGGTGTTATATGAGAGATCCGTGTTTAGCTTTCAGTCTAATCGCGAATAAACGTGAAATCATAATCGAGCCGAGTATCGAATTCACGAATTCTAGCGTTAGCGGCCAACACACTATCAATTACACTTTTCCACAGTCGGTAGCGCGTATGACTATCAATTCAATGATCGTGAGTTCGAATCCCCGCCCGGTCACAGTCTCTGTGATGATTGATACAGACACTGCGTCTCATTATCATCCGTTACTCACCGCTGATTCGAATGGGAAAGTTATCAGTTACTTGTCGAGGTATGTTGTTCGAGTACTGGCTTACGTTCCAGGATCCCAGATAACACGTTTCATTATTTTTTTTTACTTATTTCATTATAGGTAGAACATACATGTATTAAAACAAAGTGAAACTCGTCTTCAATGTCATAATTATTACATATTTGACATAGTCGTTCATTTCGTTCTAATCTTTTTACACCATACACTATATAGTCATCAATAAGTTAAAATACTACGTTTTTTTTGTCCATAACACAATTTACAATTTGAAATATAGATATATTGTATAACTGAATGTTAATTTCAGATTACTGTACAACAAGTTCAATATTCTAAATTGTATTTACATTTGCCGTCCAAGATTGAATAAAACTATCAATCATTCTTCGGCGAAAAAAAATCGAAAGAAAATATCTTTCATCTACGTTTGTTTGCTTATCCCATAAGATGCAATGGCGGATACAAGTAGACTAGTAAATCTATGAAACAACAAATCATACCGATTGTTTTTACTAGAAATGCACTAATATTGTATTTGTTTTTAAAATTTAAAATTTACATAAGGCAAATTGAAATCCATTTTATTCATATGAACGTACATGTATATAACAATTGAGACGTATGATTGGTTTACAAGTCTTACCTTTAGGAACTACATAGTTTAGAAAAAAAGTTAAACAAGTGATGTCATACTCAACTGAAAAAAGATGGGTTATTTTTTTCTTATAAATACAAATTTATGATTGATTCGGCGAACAATTTTGAATTTAGGCCGCAGTGTGGCTGCTTTTTATACTTCGAAAATCAAATTAAGTTTTTATGAAGCCTTCTATTTCAGCAAACAAAACCGGAATAAAATTTGCTTTTAAAAGGAACGGCATGCCTTTTTGAGTAGCTTGGCGTAAGCATAAGGAAATTAAGTATCAGGTAAACGATACTTTAATAGTCGTGAGAACACTTCAATTATTTTTGACAAACTCGAGTGGTGTATGGGAACTGTGTCTCTTCTCATTTCGTAGAAAATATTGTGTTAGTTACATAAATGATTTATTTGTACTTTTAGGCGTTGTTATTTAAACACACACACACACACACACACACACACACACACACACACACAAAACACTTAGATGTATCTAAAAGCGAATCTCCAACGAGTTCCAAACCTAGTACACCATGCACTACGAGCCCAGACGTAGGTGGTGGGATGGGGGCTGTGAGTGGTAACCCCTTCCTTATGGTGAGGGTACGGAGGACAAGGACAACCCTCGGAACCTTTTAACATTATCAACATCAAATCATGCATTCTAGTGAGTTTTTACCAGGGATATAACTAATAATTACTTCCAATACTTTGTGACTTTTAAACGATTGTCTAAAGTACCACACACACACGAGAAACTTAGACTTAATTATAAGATGCATTAAAAAGTGAACTTTCACTTCCGGTAATACAGGGCAAGACTGATGGGTAGATGTGTGTGTGTGTGCGTGCGTGCGTGCGTGCGTGCGTGCGTGCGTGCGTGTGTGTGTGTGTGTGTAGGGAGGTGGGAGGCGGGTCCCGTAGCACTGATAATATTTAAAACACCCACTATAGGATAAACCAAGCTTTTTAGGGATCCATGTCAGACACCCCCAATGCACTGGAAATCCATAAAAAGTCAAGCTTTGTTTAAAATTAATTATGGAATGTCGTTTTTTTTTTTTTAAATACATATTGATGTTCGATCAGGAGAATTCTGGGATAACTCCGGTTTTGATTTTAGGCTTTTTATACTTAAATCCGGTTAAAGTTTTAAGAAAGCTAACAAAGCTAGTTCCCGGGATCAGTGGGATATATCCGGGATTGTTTATTTCATTCCGCATTACGGCCATGATTGTACTTAGACAATCCGCAATCTGTTGACCTCGGCCTTTATGCTACGCAATAGTAAAGTGTATCATACGGAGGATACGGAAATACCCGATGTTTCACGATTGAGACAATCCGGTTACACTTTTTCAGAAAACTCTTTAACTATTGTTCTTACAGCAATGAAACTTCACATGTGTGTTCATCACCATCACTCAACAGTATAAGAAGACAATTCGTAAACGTACAAGTATTCTTTTATATGAACACTTAGGTGCTCAAATAGAACTATCAATTCAAAATGCGTAAAAAATGAATTTACAAATAACTGAGATAAGATTTGCTCAAATTTAAATAATGTGTTGTTTTACCATTTGACAATTAACTTCTAGTAGTCTTTTCAATAACATGGATCTTCGTTTCATATATAATGTAAAACATGAAATGCACTACCAGTTCCATAAATCATAGCGCGCTAGACGCCACTGTGATGTAATTCAACTTCCGTTAAAGTAATTGACCAATCTACGGGCTAGTTAGTCACTACTATGTAATGGTCCTTTGCGTGAAGAGAAATTTTCAAATATAAAGATTATAGAACGAGAAAGGCTCGAACCCACGACCTCAACAGTGATAGATAAGTGGTAACTAGACTGAAGCGCCTTCGACCACTCTGTCAAAATTTCTCAACTTAGATAATTTTGCGTAAGTAAGCAATATTTTTATCTGAGATAATGATTGACTGATTGATTGATGGAATATTTAGCATCATTTTATGCTATTGAGGGGTTAACAGACGAGCAGTTAACCTAGCCACTGTTTCCTGTGTTCCTGAAAGGTAAACAAGTACTCGAGCACACCCCATCTCTGCAAGTAACTGATAGCTTTCCCACTTGAATCAGCGTCTAGAGACGAATGATAATGAGACACAATGTCGTATATCAGTCATCACGGAGACTGTTGCCGGGCGAGGATTCGAACTCGCGACCCCTTGATTGATAGTCAGACGTGTAACCGATTGAGCTAATCGGATCCTGCTTATCTGAGATGCATAGAGGCTTACCCTATTGTTCTAGATATTAAAATGTATAACTATTTGCCCACATTTTTTAAGATCTGAGAGTAAAAATACTCCCACCATTTTGCTTTTGGATGTAAATCACCCTCTTAGATATATCTGAGGCTCGGCTAAATAATCGGAAATTGATTACTAATACACAGCGGTGAACTCACGTGACTAAATGCCACGAAATGGTGCATACAGTCGGATGAACCACCAGTGATATCAAGATGGCATGAACAATAATTATAATTTGCAAAAATTGCAACTGCATTTTTTGGGGGTAAAATGCACTGCTCCGCTGCATACCATAATTGTCTCAACTGAGCACAAAACGCGATTGTACTTTTCACAATAAAAAATTCAAAATTGCATGGTCGCTTTATATAACCGGTAATTCGTCTCTTTATAGATTCGGCGTACGTCTTTGTATCGTGAAGATTGGTGAAATATTAAGACAATTATCTGCAAATATATTACCTGAAGTTTCCTGCCGATTATTTTGCACCACTCCATAGCATAAAGTCACGTGGGTTCGCCACCGTGTAGAAGCCAGAAACTTACCAGAGTGGTTGCTTTCCAGACAGCCATGCAGCAGCAGGTGCCAGCGTCCGGCTCTATACTTCTTAGAAGATTCACACGAGTTGAAGCAACGCAAATATTTGTCAAAACACCATCTATCAATTGTCTGCCGGAATCTGTTTCATTTGAAAATTTGCCTATCCATTCACATTTACAGTAATCGGTTATATTCGTTTCTGTCAAATTTACAGGAACTGCTGTCGTTTCTAATGCAAGTGAAAATGTCCATATAAGGAGTGAATAACATTGCTTCTGCTGCAAGGATCCAGCCACAGCCATCTGTAAGTAATAAATTAAACATAAATTGAATAATACTTTAAAAGTGAACCTGCATGTATTATATTAAATCCCCAACTGCCATATAAAAGCCGCAAGATGGCTCCGGGGCCGGTCTTTATATAATTTAGTACACGATTCAAATCATAGAACCCCATTTCAAAATTTCAGTCACCAAAGCAGGCGGGGTGGTAGTCTAATGGATAGAGTGTTGACCGCTCACAGCCAGAGGTTGCGGGTTCGATATCCAGCTCGACCTGATGCATCTCATTAAAAAACATTACTCAGTACTGGTTCTACCCAGGAAGCGGACTCGAGAGCGGTTCATATAAGCTCTGAGTTTTCATCGTAATCGAACTAAAATAAATTATTATAAACTAAAGCATTGTTTTTGTTATAATGTCGCATGTTTCTAGATTATTGTTAAAACATTTAATTGGCAAAAGAAATACTAATTTCCAAAAAAAGTTTGTAATATGCAGTCTGTGTTAATTCACCATCGGCAGATAGCCTTGTGTAGCGTTGTAATTCACCATCGGCAGATAGCCTGGTGTAGCGTTGTAATTCACCATCGGCTGATAGCCTAGTGTAGCGTTGTAATACACCATCGGCAGATAGCCTGGTGTAGCGTTGTAATACACCATCGGCAGATAGCCTGGTGTAGCGTTGTAATACACCATCGGCAGATAGCCTGGTGTAGCGTTGTAATACACCATCGGCAGATAGCCTGATGTAGCGTTGTAATTCACCATCGGCAGATAGCCTAGTGTAGCGCTGTAATTCACCATCGGCAGATAGCCTAGTGTAGCCCTGTAATACACCATCGGCAGATAGCCTGGTGTAGCGTTGTAATTCACCATCGGCAGATAGCCTGGTGTAGCGTTGTAATACACCATCGGCAGAAAGCCCATTGTAGCGTTGTAATTCACCATCGGCAGAAAGTCAAGTGTAGCGTTATAATTCACCATCAGCAGATAGCCAAGCGTTATAATTTGATAGTTTCCTCTTACAAATATTTACAACCCTGGCAGTAAAAGTTGGGGCTTTCAGCGATAATGATGACAAACATGGGCTTTCGCTGACATGTGCAGGTCCTGTGAACATTTGGATGAAACTTGCTCCGCACTTATTAAGTACATTTAAAAAAAACGCACCATTTTTGCTGACCTAAGTTAAAAAACATGGGCCTGGCATCGGCGTCTGTCGTCGTCGTCGGGTTATGGTTTTATGATTAGTTCACCTTTTTGTCTATTTCTTTACAAACTACTTTCGTTTTAAGTTGAGGTTGAATTTTGTGGAAAAAAACTATAGGCATTTTTCAATTCTCGGAAATTGACTTCATAAACACTCTCATTATGTAATACAGACACAAACAAAATATACAATGCACATACTCTAAAACAACTTAAATATTATATATAAATATGCATCACTTGACATCAGTGACTTGATATATTCTTTATACAGTTACTAATAGTACTTTGCTTTTCTGGGGGTGGGATTTCTTAGCCATATCCATAAAAAACACATCTTTCTAACATATGTAACTACAGTCAAACCTGTGTAAGCGGTCAACTGTATTAAGCAGCCTCTTGTCTTAAGCGGCAACATCGGTTAATTCTCATTTGCATATTAACCTGTTTTAAACAACAACCTGTCTTAAAAGGTCAATTTTGCTCCTTCCATTGACTGGTTACTTAAGAAAGGTTTAACTGTATTCCATAAAATACGACATTGGAAAATTATGTCTTTCTGTCTTTTTTTTTTTTTCTCATTTTAATCGAAAGCGAAACTTGCATTGCTATAAATTTACACTTTTTCGACATATTAATGGCAATAAGAGAAGAATGTCTGCACCCGGTCCTCTAGTTAAGATGTTACATTTTCAAATATACTGAGTGTATGTAAATGAAATATATTTCGACAGCCCGCCATATCTAGAATCCTGGTCTGTTAACGGATCTCATATTTCCGACTTAAAAAAGATATTATACTTATTAATAAGAAATCATGACTGTATTTCCGGTGATTGGTTTTCCACACATTTTTGATGTATGGATTTGATTAAATGCAACCTCATAAATTAAACCAATTGATTAATATGTATCTGGTAAATATGTTTTATGTATGTATATATGTGTATGCACATTTCGTTATGTATACGTGATATTTTCTCTTTTTTCTTTACACATTTTTTGTAATAAAATATACAGTTTGTGTTACGTCAGGCATGTAATTTTATGTATTCCTGTTTTGTCTATGTTCACACGGGCCTATGGCCTATTGAATTGCAAATAAAATTTCTTTCTTATTTTTGGTACGACAATTTTATATTTAGAAAAATTCCCAATTTAAAGGGAATATATCAGGATTTTTTTCAAATTTTAAAAAAACACATTTTTTTCCCAATATCTCATGACTATATATACTCACTGACCCCGTATTGCCAAAAAGGATATATATTTAAACGTGCCAAAACAATATCTTGAAAAGGATTTCCTAATTTGGGCAACGCACCTGGGTTAGACTATTAAATACTTCCCACTTAAAATTTTGAAATATTTAAATGAGTCAGTTGATTTCATTTTGATCCATTATACATGTTTACACGTATCCCAGAAAGAATCCGAATGACTATGTAAAGGTCGTCAAGCAGTATTTAAGTGATGTCTATTTTTAGAATAGGGGATTTCGTTTCAAGTTAAAAAATTTATTTTCCACGTTTTGGTATATTTGGCATACAAAACCATTAGGCTTTTTTTGAGTAATAATAATGGGATGCTTTTTATCCATTTTAAACATAATTTTATCTGTTAAGGCATTTGCAGCAGTTATGCCCCTTTAAGGCTGTGCTGTACTGTTTATAGACTGAAAGAGTACGTTTGATACTCGACTATATCAATTTTTATCTTAGTTTATTTTTATGCCATATTCGTGTCCGGTCTGTAACTTTATGATACATGAAATGATTTTTTAAAAAAATGGATTAACTGACCAACATGACATGACGACGTGTCGAGCGTAATACCCAGAACTGTATGTCAAAGGTCAATGTCATATTTTCAGTCTGTTTGAGATTTCGCGTCTGGTTGCAACTTTGTCATATATGGAGGAATTTTAAAATAACTTGGCTCAAGTGATCAACATGTCATAACGATGTGTCACCTGCAATACCCAGACATAAAATTAAGGTCAAAGTCACACAAAGTAAAAGGTCACACTTTAAGGTCAAAACATGAACTTGTGTGGGTTGTCTTTAACTTTAGTCAATAACTCTAGATATTCCCTACTTATAAAATATATTGTTTTTTTCTCAGATCACTTTTTTGGTGTGGGGAGATGGGTGCATCATTTCCCACTGACATTTCTGGCTTAACGTTGAATCAAATCTCAGATCATGTTGGCCATACCAGTATATATATCATGGATATGTTTCCGAGTAGATATTAGCATAAACATATGGCGGTATTTCAAATATCTGGATAGTACATATTAAGCGATATTTTATTATAAATGTGGCATGCCCAGTCAACTCATTACAATCACCACTGATTCAATTGGGAAATATCAATGTGCTCGAGTACTACTTAACCTTATAGGATCCCAAGAAAAAATGGTTAGATTAACTGATCAACTGTTAACCCTCGATGGCATAAACTGACGCTAAACATTCTTTCAACAATATAATAAATGTTTGATACCTACCTTCACGGTCGTATTCACCGCCGGATGTCGGTATTTCTCAATATCAACGTGTGTTGGTGTCGTCAGGCAATTTGAGTATCAAATGTTACCTTGATTTGTCCTCCGTTCTTTGCAATTTATGTTTTCAGTCAACTATAATGTCATTTATTATGTCCTCAATGTAACCTACTACTCTATCTAGTATGTCCACTTATAATATATTTAGATGTTGTCCTACTTTCTGGTGTAGAACATTCCATATAGCTTTTAAACTATGCGTATTCATTAATGTTGGCTTTATATACTTTGTTCACACGGGTTTGATCCTCTATTCTGTCCACTATACTCATGAAAGTTTTACTCCATCTATTCTTATCCTTTTATTCATCTATCTCTTTTTTTTTTACTCTATCTGCTGTTTTCACTTTTATACCATTTATGAAAGTTTCATTTTCCGTCTTACATCATTCTTTGCCGTTTTTAAATTTATCTGTTCTGATCGGCAGCCTTTTTTTTTTATCGGTTTCGAAATCAACTAAACGTTTTACTTGATTTGTATTGTCCCGTTCTGCATAAACGATAACCGCTTTGAGTGGTCTCTTTTGTTAATTTTTTATATCACCTATGAATGCTTTACGCTACCCATTCTAATGAATCGGTATAAACGTATTCCTATCCTGAAACACAATTAAACAATAGAAATAAAAGTAACAACTATCTAAAGAAAATCGTTAAATTAGACGTATCACTTTCACGATACCAGAATAAATAGTATTCAAAATAACGTGTATGAATAATTTATACGAACACGCCCATGTGCTGACGTCATCATCTCAAGCACCAACTAGCCAAAGCTGTACAATAGATGATCCCTGCATAGGTTAGAATTTATATGCCAGCGGGAAATCCCATATAATTTCTAACCGGCTTAGGTGTTGATCTACTTTCTTCTTCCTGGAGCAATTTCATTGGCTATTAGAAGTTGGCCATCGTTTACATAGAAATAGTATGGGGATCTTCTTTGTCTGTGTTACAACGTTAAAAGTAAAAACGTCGCTAAAAGTAAAAACGGTGTTAAGTCGCTTTCAACAATTTTTCAGTCATATCACGACGGTGCTTAAAGTAAAAACGGTGTTAATACTGTTAAAAGTAAAAAGTTGGCTAAGGTAACACAAAACGTTGCTTAAAGTAAAAAAAACAGATTTTGTTGCTTAAAGTAATAAAAAAGTCGATATACGTTAAAATGGAATATAAAGTAAAACCATTTTCAAAATTTGGCAATATTTTTATCGGTCAACGAGTCAGATACATTCCTGTTTGTTTAAACATTCAAACCTTTTTACAGATTGTTATAGCAGAACAGAACAAAACATATCTTTATTAAACTCAAACCAGCATAACAGTGATTCATCAGAGTTAAATTTAAATACAAATATATATAGTTTAATTTATTTTATTTTTACATCTGTGTGTGTGTAGTGCGTGCGTGTGTGAGTGTGTGCGAGTTAACGTGCGCGCCGGCATGCGTGCGTGCGTGTTATATTATGAAAGGCGTGAGGGGTTTTCTTTTACAGTTCTTTGATAACAGTTCGTAAAGCCTTTAAAATCACGTCACAGATTATATTTTTATGTTTTGTATCTGTGTTTGGGAGTGCGTGCGTACGTGCGTGCATGCATTCGTGTGTGCGTGCCAGCGTGATATCATGATAGAGTTAAACATAGCTAACAGTTTTGTTATCTTCCATATGTTAGAAAATAGTAATAAAAAAAAACAACATGAATAAACATGAACAAGTTGCTCTTTCATTTGCGTAATACCCCCTCTCAACTATAGCTGATACTATAATTTAAATTCTTGCTGGAATTATTTTAGGTAATGTTTAAAAAGAATTTCTTGATATGCTTGACCAATTTTTATTAGCTCGCCGGGACGAAGTCCAAGGAGAGCTATTGTCATGACCCCGGTGTCGTCGGCGTCGTCGTCGTCTGTAGACAACCAGGTTATACTTTTGCGTACAACTTTCAGATATCTATGCAACCACTCATTGGATGTCAATGAAACTTTGCATGTGTGTTCACCATCATCAATGGAACACACAGAGAGAGAAGAACCATTACTCTGGATTGCATTTTGGCACAGTTATGGCCCTTTTTGGCTTTGTTGTCTTCTGACAGCTTTTGTTATTTTTGTCATGCCATTGAAGTATTTAGAGTTATTATACGTACATGGTGTGCCTTAAGTAAGGTAGGTATTGGCACACCTATATGGGTTATTTGTCAGCAATGGTAAATGCATTTATAACGCAATTTTAAAGTTTGAAAGACAAATGTAACAAATGACAAATGCTGAATTAAATAATAGTAAGGCAATACGAGTCATCCCTTCACTTTGATGTTTTCAACAACAAAAAAAACACAACTGTTGATAATGAAAATAAATAGTGTTGACGATTTTTTTTACTAATTTATTTTTAACAGACAAGCAATAATTATAGCATAATTTTACCACCCCTGAGTTTTAATTGTCTTCCATTTGTTACTTATTTCCTTGTTTTAGAACATCACCGAAATAGTCGAGCGCGCTGTCCCTCCGACAACTCATGTTTTCGTTTGAAGTTTATAAATCATGAGGCAAGAAGTTTGAGGCAAACTGACATATTATATAGTTTGAACAAAATTGCTTAACATAATTTCAAGCTAGGCTGTTTCACAGCTTAATCCAGTGAAGACAAAGCCGCCTTACAGAAGACCCCGTTTTAAGTTCAAGGCTCTTATACCGACATCTTGACATATTAAAGATGGTGAAGATGGCACTAAACCCATTCATTCACAACCACCTACATGCACTTATTGTTATACAGTAGGTCATTGTATGACGTATTTTTCCTATTACGTGTATTGGGAAAACATTAAATTTTATAATGGTGACGTCAGTAATTTTATCTTCAATATTTCAATTTCCTGCCTCTTTGCCCTCATCAAGATATCATATTGTGGTTGGGTTTCCTGATTAAGAATGCCACATTATCTAACACAATTTTGAAATTTTATATCGAGGATGTCTCATCCCCCACCCCCACCCAAGGGTGGCATATAGTAATCGCAGCGTCCGTCCGTCCGTCAATCCGTCCGGTATTTCGTGTCCGGCCTGTAACTTTGTCATGCATTGATGGGTTTTATAAATACTACAAATGATCAACATAACATGACGACATAGTCGCGAGTAAGACCCATACCCGTACCTCAAAGGTCAAGGTCACACTTTGAGTTTGACAACACTTTGAATCTGTGTTAGTTTTCGTGTCCGGCCTGTAACTTTGTCATGCATAGATGCATTTTGTTAATACTTGCAACAAATGATCAAAATAACATGACGATATGTCGCGCTTTACACCAAGACTTCCACTTTAAAGGTCAATGTCACAATTTAACTTTAACAACACTTTCAGTCCTATTGAGATTTCGTGTTTGGTCTGTTACTTTGTCACCTATGGATGAATTTCAAAAACACTTGGCTCAATTCATCAGCATGACATGACGACGTGTCACGCATAAGACCCACATGCATACCTCAAAGGTCAAGGTCACACTGAGTTTTTCTTTACAACACTTTGTGTCTGTGTGAGCTTTCGTGTCCAGCTTGTAACTTTGTCATGCATAGATGGATTTAATAAATACTTGCTACAAGTGAGAAACATAGCATGACGGCGTGCCGCACTTAAACACATAGACTCCCACTTCAAATTAACTTTGTTTGACAACACTTTCAGTCTGTTTGAGATTGCGTGTCTGGCCTGTAACTTTGATAAATTCCAAAAACACTTGACTCAGTTGATCAACATGACATAATTAAGTATTGCATGTAAGACCCAGAACCTTTCTTCAAAGGTCAAGGTCACACATGACAACGTGTCACACGCAAGACCTAGACTCGTACCTCAAAGGTCAATGTCACTGTTGTATGATAACACTTTGAGTCTGTTTGAAGTTTCAAGTCCATCCAGTAACTTTGTAATACATGGATCGATTTCAAAAATACCTGGCTCAATTTATAAATTGATCAACATAACATGACGACGTGTCACGTTAAGACCCAGAACCTAACCTCAAGGTCACACTTACAGTTTGTTTTATATTTCACTTTGTCTTACATGGAGGAATTTTAAAATAGCTTAACACAAGTGATCAGCTTGCCATGATGATGTGTCACCTGCATTAACATGTAGAAATATCCAGACCATTACATCAGATGTAGACCGCGGTGTGGTCTAGTGGTAGAGCGTCCGCCTCGCATGCGGAAGGTCGCAGGTTCGATCCCCGGCCGGGTCATAACAAAGACTTTAAAAATGGTACTAGAAGCCTTCCTCGCTTGACGCTCAGCATTTAAAGGAGAGTTCTAGGTCTGGTCGGCCCAGTGTCAGTATATTGTGACTGGGTGGGGTATCATACCATAGTCTCTGTGTATAATAGTACGACTGCGTCTCATTATCATTCGTCTCACCGCTGATTCAAGTAAGAAAGTTAGCTGTTACTTGCAGAGATGGGGTGTGCTCAAGTTACTGGTTAACAGTCCACAATCCCATGAAACAGTGGTTAGGTTAACTGATTGTCTGTTAGCCCTCAATGGCATAAAAATGACGCTATATATTCAATAAATCAATTAATCAATCAATCAATCAAAAAAACACAACATAAGACAAATATTCATGACACAAGTAAATTAATTTAATCATAAAATGAAAAGTAAATTAATAATAATTCTTTCTTAATCAATTTGTCCAAACATGTTGAGGCTTCTAGGTAACACTGGTGTAAATGTATATACATATAAATAATGAGATACAACAGTTATGTTATCAACACTTAATACTGGCATACACAAACATTGACATATAATGCAAGATAACAGTATTTTACAATAGAACTGAAGGATATTATGTTTAGAGGTTAACAAGAGGGCCATAATGGCCCTAAATCGCTCAACTGGAGCACTGGAGACATTAATAATATGATTTGGCCAGTTCAAGAACATGTCCGAGAAATTACGGTATATAACTACTGTGTAAGTTTGGTGAGAATCAAATGAAAAATGCGGGTGCTAGAGTGCACACACGGTCAAATAGCGCATTTTTAATGTTTCAAGGGCCATAACTGACATTAATATTCCGATTTGTCCAGAGATATTATGGTTATATCATTACTATTTAAGTTCAGTGTACATACAATGCAAAAAGCGAGTGCTAGAGTGCACACAAAAAAAAAAGTTCACGGACGGACAACAGGCGATCAGAATAGCTCACCTTCAGCTTTGCTCAGGTGAGCTAAAAATATGCACTTAAAGCTTTTATGTGTGTTGTATTGAATCTAGATGTGACTTGAATGTTAAACCAGGATAAAAAAACTCTCCTACCTGGCTTTTCAATTGTGTTCCAACAATTTCATCCTTTTAAAACACAAATTTAACAAATAAATTGATTTTGTACATGTAACATATATGAACCGATAAAAATGGTAGCAGACCAGTGATAAATGAAATATAAACAATATTCAAAATCATGGGTTTTTAACGTATTAAGTTAATATCTGAAACAACTTTGAATGACAAAAATAAATTCAAGACAAGAAAGAATAATTTTAAAACCTATTTATTTAAATAAATGTACTTTAAAGAACATATCAAGGTGCCAATATCATGTACCTTAACAAATGTACTTTTAAGTACATATCAATGTGCCAATATCAAGTACTTAAATAAATGTACGATCAAATGTACTTTTAAGTACATATCAAGGTGCCAAGTGTTTGTTATATGCAGTTTAAAACAGTACTGAATCATTACATAAATTAAGATACACTTAATACATGTGACACACCAATTACAGTTAATGCTGGATATATTTTAATCTAAACAAACAGAACATTAATAATTGTGATTTATCCATTAGACCATTATGAATTAATTGCTAGATTATCATCCACATTTTTCTTAAAAACAGAGAGAGTGGAAAGATTTTATTTTTTATTTTAAAAATGTTTGATGTTTTTTTAATTTAAATATAAAAATTTTTTTTTATGAAAATAAAATGGGTCGGGGCGGTATGAAAATTAGGGGGTGGGCGGGGATGATAATCTAGCATTTAATTTATAATGGCCTTATATCATAAGTATTAATCAGTCTTATAAACCTTACTATTTATAACATTTTTATGATGACCATAATATAAACACAATCACATAATATGGCAGTTTACAATGCAGCAAATGTAAGGTATTGTAATAACATACAGCATTACCAGCAATATAGTACTTTAGTTTATTACAATACTAAAATAATTAAGTAGCTTACAATACACTTTGTATACAATATTGCAATATAACAGAATACAGCTAACAATACACTTTGTATACAATATTGTAATATAGCTATGGAGCTAACAATACACTTTGTATACAATATTGCAATACATGTACAACAGTTTGCAGCTAGCAATACACTTTGTATACAATATTGCAATACATTATGTAGCTAACAATACACTTTGTATACAATATTGCAATACAACAGTATGCAGCTAACAATACACTTTGTATACAATATTGCAATACAACATTATGTATCTAACAATACAATGAAAGTATACAGTATTGCAATATAGCTGTGTAGCTTACAATACATTTTGTATACAATATTGCAATACATTATGTAGCTAACAATACACTTTGTATACAATATTGCAATACAACAGTATGCAGCTATCAAAACACTTTGTATACAATATTGCAATACATTATGTAGCTAACAATACAATAATAGTATACAATATTGCAATATAGATGTGTAGCTTACAAAACATTTTGTATACAATATTGCAATACAACAGTATGCAGCTATCAATACACTTTGTATACAATATTGCAATACAACATTATGTAGCTAACAATACAATAATAGTATACAATATTGCAATATAGCTGTGTAGCTTACAATACATTTTGTATACAATATTGCAATACATTATGTAGATAACAATACATTTTGTATACAATATTGCAATACAACAGTATGCAGCTATCAATACACTTTGTATACAATATTGCAATACAACATTATGTAGCTAACAATACAATAATAGTAAAAAAATATTGCAATATAGCTGTGTAGCTTATAAAACAATATGTATACACTATTGCAATACAACAATACTGTGTAGCAAACAATATAATTATAAAATACCACACTGTGCAGTTGACAATTTAGCATGTAAAACATAATGCAATACAATATATAATGTATGCAACATTGTAATACAGCACTGCATATATAACTTACAATACAACATTCAAAGAATATTTCAATACATCACTGTATAGCCATCAAAACTACAGTGGCAGCAACAATAGTACATTTATATCAATAATACTATATACATATACAGTGAAACAATATTTCAAAAGCAATACAATGGTACATAGCAGCACAACACTGCACGGAATTGTATGCTATAAAATAATTTAGAAAAAATTACAATACAAAGTTGTATTGCAACACAACTCAATGTAGTAAAATAAACTAAACAATATCACAGTAGATTCATAAAACATGTGAAAATAATTCTTACAGATACTTGTATATACAAATGCTTTTACAATATCAGTGTTATTTGTTTGTTCGAATTTTTAGAATCATTTTATGCCATCGAGGGCTAACAGACGACCAGATAACCTTAACCACTCTTTCTTTCCTGGGATCCTGGAAGGTTAACCGAGTACTCAAGCACACCTGTCTCAGCATGTAATCTGATAATTTTTTGAATCAATAGCGATAAAAAATGACAATGAGACGAAGTGTCGTATAAATTAATAATCCCGAGACTGTGATCGGGCAGAGATTCGAACTCGCAACCACTGGAATGATAGTCAGATATGCACTGGGCCCTTACTAATTATACCACAAAATATTATGACCCTTAATTTTATAATAATTGAGCTATAAAATATCTAATTTTTTACACATGTGTTAGAAATAGAAAATAATTGACGTTTTTGGTGAAATATCCTTTAGTTTCATCAAGTGACCAAATCATAGCGGTCTTCTAGGGGAAGAATGTCTGCCTCACTTGCAGAATGGTTGTGGGTTTGACCCCCAGCCTGGTCATACAAAAGACTTGAAAAATGATACAAGAAGCTTCCTCACTTGGTGTTCAGCATTTAGAGGAGTGTTCTAGGTCTGGTCGGCCCGGTGTCAGTATTAATGTGACAGGGTGGGGTATCATACAATGTGGTTGCGGCATGATACTCCAGTGTGACAGCGCTCAGAATACTGTAATATACAGGTAGACAGTCCGATATAATTGTTGAAAGTGATGCTAAACACCATACAACAACACTTCATCAAGTGAGCACTGAAGTGGTACTGTCCTATAACTCATCAAAATGCATGAAATTTAACTCCCTTCCATGTCCTGGGCACTGATTTGCTCAGTCGTTAGCACGTCTGACCTATCAATCCAGGGGTTATGAGTTCAAATCCCCATCCTGGCCAATGTCTCCATGATGTCTGATATACGACATTGTGTCTCATTATCATTCATCTCTCACCGCTGATTTAAGTGAGGAAGTTATCAGTTACTTGCGGAGATAGGGTGTGCTTGAGTACTGCTTAACCATTCAGGATCCCAGGAAACATTGGTTAGGTTAACTGATCATCTGTCAGTCCTCGATGGCATAAAAATAACACTAAATATTCAATCACTCAAATTAATAAATAAAATTAATATTTTAGTGCATATTTTGGCAGAATTTATCGAAGTGAGAAAGTTGTAAAGTAAAAAGGTAATACATGTATGTCAAAATGCACTCTTAAATGCAATTTTTGCAAAACTTAAAATACAAGTCACATGAAATGTGCCCCTACATCCTGTGACGTCATTGTGGTTTTATTATAGTATTGTTACAATCATTAAGTCAAGACACACGACAGACCATTGTTTGTTCATGTGAATCAATTAAAAGTGATATAAGTATAAATCAATTAAAAGCGATGGTGTGTATAACCATAAGTAGTTATCATATCAGACAGGATTATTAGGTGTAATTTATACACAATTAGATGTGGTCACAGTTGGAAAGAATGTAACTAAAGTTTAGATTTTTCAATCAAATCATTAATTGTTGTAAGGCGATTTTTTTTCATAATATTGTTGAAAATATCAATTTGTAATTTGGGAGTCAAAGATAAATCACGTAATAAAGAGTTTTGTGAATGTATCAGACCACGCAATATAGAGACTACGGTGTATTTAGTTATTCTTTTTTACATTTTATGTACATATAAGGTTCTACTTAAACATTTTTTTTCACACTTTAAACATAACAGATTTCAAAATGTACATATAAAACAGAATATAGAACAGTACAGTTGTCAAAATTCTCATTTAAAACAGAGCTGCTTGTAGCACATTTCACACAAAATCCCAAAGCCACAGTTACTTCCAAATTTACAAAAATGCAATAAATTTAGACCCCCCCCCCCCCCCCCCCCCCCACACCCCCTTGTTACTTTTATCTGTAAAATTTACAGATTTCAAATTTTACAAA
Source organism: Panopea generosa (assembly GCA_029582155.1). NCBI lineage: Eukaryota > Metazoa > Mollusca > Bivalvia > Adapedonta > Hiatellidae > Panopea > Panopea generosa. The sequence goes on from CM055907.1 coordinate 53,671,613, forward strand.
AATGTTATACATTTAACACCCCCTTGGTATTTTATCTGTGAAATTTTCAGATTTCAAAATTTACAAAAATGTTATACATTGTACATTTAAAACCCCACCCCCCTTGTTGGTTAATCTGTGAAATTTTCAAAATTTACAGATACATGTATATTATTGTTGCACATTCAACACACTATCCCAACGTTACTTCCATATGAAAAATTTACAGATTTCAAAATTTACATAGATTCAACAAAATGTTATTTCTGTACCATGTAAAATTTACAGATCTCAAAATTTACAGAGATTCAAAAAAATGTTGTTACTTCTGTAACATATAAAATTTACATATCTCAAAATTTACCGAGATTCAACAAAATGTTGTTACTTCTGTAACATGTAAAATTTACAGATTTCAAAATTTACAGAGATTCAACACAAACTCACAATCTCCCACAGTTACTTTCATATATATAATTTACAGACTTCAATATTTACAGAGATTCTAACTGCACATTTATCATAATCTCTGGGCACTACTTCCAAACAACAGGTTTAGGTCCTTTATCAGCCTTGGTTGCTGATCCCGCCACTTTTCTCTCCACCTTCTTGACTTGTGGTGCAGCCTTAGGAATTGCCTTGTCATGCTTGTTCACTTCTTGATTGTGTTTCACACCATCCACACTCTAAAGAAGAAATTGTAATTCAATAAAACCAGAAATGTGTCTGTTGACAAGAATGACCCCGATAACGACTTGGAAACCAATTTTTTTTTTTTATTAAAAATGATGTAGAAAAGGGCCTATTTTCTGTAAAATTTTACCAATGCTGATAAATATTGACATTTCTCTGTATTTCATAGTTATACAGTCACTCACCAAATTTGAAACAAATACTATTTAACACTTTTTATTGGCGAGAACTTTATTTTCACTATTACGCGGGTTTCAACAATCGCAAATGTTTCGCTAAAATTACAACCAAGTTCACTGTCGGAATGTTTACAATATCCAAATAAAAAATGCATTTCCAGTTATTTCACTTCCGAAAATCGCAAATTCAACATTTCCCAAATAAACAAGAAAATATCAGTGGAACTGATGGATGTTCCCGAAGTGAGTGTTTGACTTTGTACCGGCTACTTGGTTGAAAAATACCAAACTGCATAGCTAGGAACAATATGTGGCTCTGCACTTGACAGAACTCATTCGCAAATCATTGACTCAAAACAAGGCAGCAGATCCTAGCTAGTTTTACAAAATTAAAACCAGTAGGTTGCAGCGAAATAGCGTCATGACGACAATATGCACATCTCCACTTGGTAATGACGCATCCTAGCAATTTTCATAAAATTCCAACCAGAGGTCTGTAGAGAAATAGAGCGGAGAAGAACTTGGTCACAGACAGAATGAAAGGGCCATAACTCCATGAAAAATCATCAAACCGGAACAAAAACATAGCAAGTTTCATAAAATTCCAACCTGAGGTCGTAGAAAATTTCCCCGGACAATAATTTGGTCACAGACTCAATGAAAGGGCCATAACTCTGTGAAAAATCATCAAATCAGAACACAAAGTAATGATGCATATTAGCAAGTGTCATAAAATTCCAACCAGAGGTTGAAGAGAAATAGCCCGGGGATGCACGGACGGACATACGGACAAAGCGGCGACTATATGCTTCCCCCCTTTGGGGGAGCATAATAAAATAGGACAAATCAGAGTAAATTAGCAAAAACAGTTCACCCTAATTTAAATTGTTTTATGGTATACACATCCCTTCAGAAGTTACTAATCAGGAAACAATTTTCTACCTCAGAAGAATAAATGACCATGAAGAACAGACAGATAGATGAATAAACAAATGGATGGACATGGGTGACACTTAACCCTTTACTTCATATAAGACCGCAACGTGGTTTAGTGGTAGAGCATCCACCTCACATGCGGAAGATTCAGGGTTCGATCCCCGGCTGGGTCATAACAAAGACTTTAAAAATGGTACTTGAAGCTTCAACGCTTGATGCTCAGCATTTGGAGGAGAGTTCTAGGTCTGGTTGGCCCTGTGTCACTATAATGTGACTGGGTGGGGTATCATACCATGTGTCTGCGGCATGATACTCCAGTGTGACAGCGCTTAGAATACTGTCTCAAGTAGACACCGTCTCGATACGACTGAAAAATTGTTGAAAGCGATGCTAAACACCATACAACAACAACAACAACAACAACTTCATATAAACGCCTCTAAAATAGACGCCTTTGGACGCCTCTAATATAGACGCCTTTGGACGCCTCTAATATAGACGCCTTTGGATGCCTCTAATATAGATGCCTTTGGACGCCTCTAATATACACGCCTTTGGACACCTCTATATATACACCTTTGGACTCCTCTAATATAGAAGCCTTTGGACGCCTCTAATATAGACGCCTTTGGATGCCTCTAATAGAAACGCCTTTGGACACCTCTAATATAAATGCCTTTGGACACCTAATATAGAAGGCTTTTGAATTATTGGGCTAATTATGTTTATATTAACTGACAGAGTGGAAGGAAGTGTTCAGATTGCTCGTTACAAGCCAATCTGAACTCTTCCTGCACTGTTTTCAAAGGCCTTCTGTGATTGGTGCAGGGAAAACGCGTATCTATGGAGTAAAGGGTTAAGGGGTTCTCTGGGTCCAAGCGATTTGAGGTACTTTCACCGCTGAGACCATGGGTTATGTCAGTCAGTTGCACAGTTGACACATCAATCCCGGGGTCATGACTTTAAATCCCTGACAAGCCAGTCTTCATGTTGATTGATAAACGAAACTTGCGTCTCATAATCAGTCTTCTCTCACTGCTGATTCAAGTGGAAAAATATCAGTTACTTGCGGAGATGGGTGTGCTCAAACATTTGTAACCTTCCAGGACAGACTATTCATCTGTTAGCTCCCAAAATGCATAAAAATGATGCTTAATATTCTAACATTTTACCTTGCTTGGATGGAACTGTACATTCCTCCTCGATCCTGACAGTCCCTTGTGTTTGTCCCCACATCCTGCTCCGGTCTTGGGTGACTGTTTGTGACTGTGGCCCCTTTTCTGATCCAGCTGGTTCCCTTTACCACCCTGGGCATGCTTAAGGAGCGCCAACAGCTCTGTCACCCTGAGTATTCTGGGGCTGTGACTGACCTTTGACCTCATTTAAAAGTTTTGATATTTCTGCCATTTGATCAGGATTAAGTATTTTGTGTGGAACTTCCACTGAAAATAATGAAATAATACACATACAAATACACAATGGCTTTGTGTCAACAAGACAGTTACCTCTATTCATATGTATGTATAAATGAAATGAAATATAATGAATCACAAATCTTGAAATGTGTACATAGGGCATAGATGCCCCCACTATACTGTTACTAAAATTTATCAAAAATTGTGTCAAAAAAGGGGACTCCAGTATACACAGCTAAAAACTAAATATTAATTTAATACAAACACCCTATCAGAAGGTATTCACAATTTGACAGACACACGGACGGACGGAGGAACTATTCTTCCAATGGTGGTGGCATAAAAAGGATCCAACTTACCCGAGGGTGCAGTTCCACTGGCACTAGATGTTTGTGGCCCTGCTGCCTCTGTTCTTGGGTTACTTGTCTCTCGGTTCTTACTAGAAGATTCCTAAAAAAACACATACCAGAATATGTGTTATTGTGTACATAATTATATAAAACATGTGAAGTACAGAGTTTTCCGTAAGGCCATAATAAATTAATTGCTAGATTATCATCCCCACCCGCCCCCTAATTTTCATGCCGCCCCGACCCTTTTTATTTTTAAAAAATAAAAAAAAATAAAAAAAAATTTTTTATTACAAAAACATCAAAAAAATTTAAAAGTAAAAATAAAAAATAAAATCCTCCCACCCTCCCCGTTTTTAAGAAAAAATTTGATGATAATCAAGCAATTAATTAATAATGGCCTAACCCTCAAATTTTGCATTTTTATCATACTACGTGTATTTAATCAAGTAACCCCTAAAATTCTCCAATCTGTCTATAAAGTCCCATTATATTCTAAAGTGTGAGGGAAAATACTGAAAGTATCAAATTTTGCTTTCTATCCATGTTTGTGTTACAGACTTAAATTCTATTTGGTTTAAACAATAAATATTTGTTATCAACATATTACATATACATATGTTCAATATACAGCTATATAAAACAACAGAATTGAGAAGAAAGCTATTACAAGCTTGTACAAAGTCTCTCTTCTTTGTGATTTGTAACTAAAATATGAAATGAGTCCACAGGACACGGACGGAAAAAACTAGACCTATCACTGTAGTGATGAATACCCCCGAACGCCGCCATGACAGAAATGGTTAACCATTGTATGAAGTTTTATTAAATTATATCCAATAGTTTTAAAGTTATGCTCCAGACAAAAAAAATTCTTAAAAAAAGAGAATGTTATGGATTGAGTTGTTTGAATTGTTAATTCTTTTATGGTTTTGTTAAAATTAAAAACGGTCTTTTTAGTTATTGTGCAGTGTACAAGCTTTCATGGCAATCAATAAATGTTATACTTTTTCGAGTTATGTTGAGGGACAACAATTTTATGGATAAGAAACAAACAAGAGAATTAGGAATACAATATCGAACCTGCTTTGCTCGAACTCCATGTATTCATCAACTTGGTTCTTTCATGAACTTTATTAAACTGTTATCACTGATGGCTTTAAAAGTTCTTTAAAAGTACTGCACCAGACAAGGGAAATATATCAAAGGGCAATAACTCTGTAATTAGCAAGAATAGAGTTATGTTTCTTGTACACTGCACTTCCTGTCATTATATTCTACCATTGTATGAAGTTTGATGAAATTCCATCCAGTACTTTAAAAGTAATGCTCCTGACAAGGGAAATATATCAAAGGGCAATAACTCTGTAATTAGCAAGAATAGAGTTATGTTTCTTGTACACTGCACTTCCTGTCATTATATTCTACCATTGTATGAAGTTTGATGAAATTCCATCCAGTACTTTAAAAGAAATGCTCTGGACAAGGGAAATATATCAAAGGGCAATAACTCTGTAATTAGCAAAAATAGAAATATGTTTCTTGTACACTGCACTTCCTCTCATTATATTCTACCAATGTATGAAGCTTGATTAAATTCCATCTGGTACTTTTCAAGTTATGCTCCGGACAAGAAAAAATATCAAAGGGCAATAACTCTGTAATTAGCAATAATAGAGTTATGTTTCTTGTACACTGCACTTCCTCTCATTATATTCTACCATTGTATGAAGTTTGATGAAATTCCATCCAGTACTTTAAAAGTAATGCTCCAGACAAGGGAAATATATCAAAGGGCAATAACTCTGTAATTAGCAAGAATAGAGTTATGTTTATTGTACACTGCACTTCCTGTCATTATATTCTACCATTGTATGAAGTTTGATGAAATACTATCCAGTACTTTAAAAGTAATGCTCCGGACAAGGAAAATATATCAAAGGGCAATAACTCTGTAATTAGCAAGAATAGAGTTATGTTTCCTATACACTGCACTTCCTCTCATTATAGTCTACCATTGTATGAAGCTTGATGAAATTCCATCCGGTACTTTTCAAGTTATGCTCCGGATAAGAAAAAAATATCAAAGGAAAATATATCTAAGGGCAATAACTCTGTAATTAGCAAGAATAGAGTTATGTTTCTTGTACACTGCACTTCCTGTCATTATATTCTACCATTGTATGAAGTTTGATGAAATTCCATCCAGTACTTTAAAAGAAATGCTCTGGACAAGGGAAATATATCAAAGGGCAATAACTCTGTAATTAGCAAAAATAGAAATATGTTTCTTGTACACTGCACTTCCTCTCATTATATTCTACCAATGTATGAAGCTTGATTAAATTCCATCTGGTACTTTTCAAGTTATGCTCCGGACAAGAAAAAATATCAAAGGGCAATAACTCTGTAATTAGCAATAATAGAGTTATGTTTCTTGTACACTGCACTTCCTCTCATTATATTCTACCATTGTATGAAGTTTGATGAAATTCCATCCAGTACTTTAAAAGTAATGCTCCAGACAAGGGAAATATATCAAAGGGCAATAACTCTGTAATTAGCAAGAATAGAGTTATGTTTATTGTACACTGCACTTCCTGTCATTATATTCTACCATTGTATGAAGTTTGATGAAATACTATCCAGTACTTTAAAAGTAATGCTCCGGACAAGGAAAATATATCAAAGGGCAATAACTCTGTAATTAGCAAGAATAGAGTTATGTTTCCTATACACTGCACTTCCTCTCATTATAGTCTACCATTGTATGAAGCTTGATGAAATTCCATCCGGTACTTTTCAAGTTATGCTCCGGATAAGAAAAAAATATCAAAGGAAAATATATCTAAGGGCAATAACTCTGTAATTAGCAAGAATAAAGTTATGTTTCCTGTACACTGCACTTCCTCTCATTATATTCTACCATTGTATGAAGCTTGATGTAATTCCATCTGGAACTTTTCAAGTTATGCTCCGGACAAGAAAAAATATCAAAGGGCAATAACTCTGTAATTAGCAAGAATAGAGTGATGTTTCTTGTACACTGCACTTCCTCACATTATATTCTACCATTGTATGACGTTTGATGAAATTCCATCCAGTACTTTTCAAGTGATGCTCCGGACAAGGAAAATTGCAAAGGACAGACCGACCTCAGGGTGACTCCAGTATACCCCCTCACAACTTCGTTTGTCGGGGGTATAAAAAGAAATTAAAAAAAAAAGCGGACAGAAAAAAAAAGAAATAAAAAAAAAAGGAAAAGAAAAAACAAGCATATAGTATCTCACCTGTTTTTGTCTCAGTTCTTGTATCCGATCAAGTTCCTTCTGTAACTGGGCGGCCTGTGCCGTATCATTAAGGTCCAACTCTTCTGTCAATGCAAAGTAATTACATTTGAGTTTTCTTTATAAAGATACACAAAAATCAAAATAAGAAATCAGAATAAGTTGACCGTTTTAAATCTATTTTATTTTTCCTTCTTTTATTTTTCATTAGAGATGAATTACACATATGTTTTAATCACCTGTACTCATATAATTTTGGCAATATTTTTATATCGCTTTGAGAATTCGAAAGTTTGTTTTGTATGCGGTATTTTGCCATTATTCAACAGTATTTCAGTCATTTAACAGCCGCCATTACACCTGAACATCATACAAAGGATCCGCTAGGCAGTAACCAGTCTAGAACTTAACAATCTTAACCACATCTTTTCCTTCTTTGATGACTACTTCCCCACATATTGAGAGGTGGGACACTCGTGACCAATCATCACAGAGACTGTGGTCGGACAAAACTTCAAACTCACAACCTCTGGATTGACAGTCAGGTATGTTACCGACTGAGCTGGCCCGAGTACATTTTTATAATGTTATGCAAGAGACCAAGATGGCTCTTAGGTAAAACTAATACCTTTACATAGTAGTAAAGCTTACTGTTAGGTTTAGTTTTAAACCAAGCTAAGCTGAGCTGTAAATCAGTTCCACATAGTGCTAAATATTGAGTATATTGTAGAACAATTATTAAGCTACAAAATTTTATCCCTTTGTAATTAAAAGTAAGTGTGAAGCATGTGTGGTCCAGTGGTAGAGCACCAGATTCAAGATTGAGGGGTCATAGGTTCGATCATCGCCATGGCTATGTGTGTTGCCCTTGAACAAGACACTTTATCCACATACGCTTAGTACTGGTTCTAACCAGGAAGACTTTGAGAGTGATTTGTCTAGATTGTAAGAATTTGTTTCATAATCGATGTAAAATAAATAAGTTTTACACCAACATAAGTAACAGTTGTACCATTGTTACATTAAAAAAAAATCATACATAATTCGATTTGGACAATTTTCAAAATGGTTCATAAAGAGGGTGATTTCTTGCTGCAGAGTATAACAAGCAACAGACATGAAGACTTTTTAACTGTTTATCAGCTGGTGGATTTAAAACTAGTTTTTCCCCATAAAGTTTTTAGATTTAGCAAAGGTCATAGGTTCAAGTACTGCTCGTTCAAAAACTTTATGTGAGGAAGTTTCATGTTACTTGCGGAAGTACGGTCGTTCTACTCAGTCCGAGGTATTCCTCCATGAAGTAAAACTGGATATGCCATATATAACCTGAAATATATTAAAAATGGTGTTAAACTCCGTTCAACAACAACAAAAAAATATATAGCTAGGCTTGAACTCATGACCTCAATGGTAAGAGGTCAGAGATATTGCGACAATGAAGATAAGACTTGACCTACCATTATCCTGTGAGAAGATAGAATCATTGTTAACTGTCCCGTCATCAGGAGATTTATTGAGAAGCTGAAAATATACAATTAATGTCTTAAAATGGTTGTGATACATGTACCTACAACAGTGGATATGATTTTTGTGTGAAACGATTTTTAAAATCATTATAGATAATTTTTTATTTTTTATATCTCAATTTTCTATGATGATCTCATAATGACATTGCTTCACTTTATTAATTTTATTGCTAAAAATGAATTTTATTACCATAACTTACAATATAATTATGTACTGTCCACTTTTCTGGATTAATTTACTACTGTCTGTTACAATTGAAAATGAAAGATAGAAAACCTGGAGCCCGTTACATTAACGCTCATAAGTTTTATGAATTTCTTAGCGGAATAATTAGAAGTTAGGAAAAAAAAGTTGGTAAATTAATTAAGTGTTTCACTTAATATATCATTTTACAAGCTTTTACTAGCCTTGTAAAAACATGTAGTATTCCTTTTAGAATTTGTAAAAATACAAGGAATTGTTAAGGAATTGTTCTTTAAAGGTGTCACAATTTGTTCACACGAAGACTACCGAGATTTGGTGAAACGGGTCTCTGGAGGACTAGGTACACCATTGCGTGGAAGCTTCTTTCGATAGGAAAAGTAATTTGGAACTGTTTAATTATGGATTGTGATTTTTTGATGAAATCTAATCATTTTGCAGCATTAGTAAACAGATTTGATTGTTTCATTATCATCGAAAGTAAACACAAAAACCTTTAATTAATTCTCCTGACAGCAGTAACAGAGTCTGATTACAGGTAATCATTAGTTAATTGACTTCAACTGAAGAGCAATTACAGTATTCCAATTGACTTGCATTACTTGGTTAATTGAACTCCTTTACTATACAGTAAGTTATGGTTTAAATTTGATTATCACATAATTTACAGTGCAGGAGTGTAGTGCATGTACTGTAAACCCACTGACATATTTTGATATTAACCTCAGTGTAATGCCTCTTCCGATTCATCGCTCGGTGTTTTTCGAATATATAAATGACGCTGATCTGTCATGGTTAAATGACATTGTTTTGAGACATTGCGTCATACGATGACTCACAGAAACCAATATGTCTGATTCTCCATTTTCCTAAGAAATGTGATAAAACTAATCTTACATTTGTGCTTATTTATTATTTTAATTTATTAAACTTGTTGGCTAAATTAGTATAATGCTCTGCAGAGCCTTGCATAATAACTTGTTCAATTAACTTCAATAATAAATGAGCATGAATGTAAGATCCTCTCTCTCTCTATTTATACATATTTATAAAAAAAACTGACAAACTTTTACTGGAGGCAATACTATTTTCATTCCATCTCAGGCTATCAGACTATCAGTTAACCTAACCACTGAGATCCTGGAAGGTTAACCAGTACTCGAGAACACCCCATCTCTGCAAGTAACTTATAACTTTCCCACTTGAATCAGAATGAGACAAATGACAATGAGACGCAATATTATATATCAATCACCACAGAGAAAGTGGCCGCGACAGGATTCAAACTAACAAACCCTGGATTGATAGTAAGACACACTATTGACTGAGCAAACCTGGCGCCACCTGTAAACAAAATAAAAAGAATGCCAAAGAATAAAATTAAACTGACAAATTTTAACTGAAGGCAATAGAGCTTTACTATCTTACCATCTGTATATAGTGTTGCAACTCATTTTGGTGCGATTCATGCTTTTCCAGCTTCTCTGATAAATGGCTGTAGTCTTCATTCAACCTGTATGTAAAGAAAAGATACATGTATTTAATAGTGTAGGGAATCTGAGCGAAAATTTTTAATTGGTTAAACAGATGATCAATTAACGATTAAAATCACTAATAATTTATATATTTATATTTACAGTATTCTGAGCGCTGATACACTAGAGAAGCATGCCATAAATACATGGTATGTTACCCCACCCAGTCATATTATATGGACACTGTGCCGACCAGACCTAGAACAATCCTCTAAATGCTGAGTGTCAAGTGTATGATTGAAAAATTGTTAAAAGTGACTCTTAACACCATACAACTTCATCTACATCTGATATAATATTTAAACAAGAAAGCCGGGCCCGATTAGCTCAGTCGGTTACGCATCTGACTATCAATCCAGGGGTCATGAGTTTGAATCCCCCAACTGGCAACAGTCTCTGTGATGGATTGATATACGACATTGCGTCTCATTATCATTTGTCTCTAACCACTGATTCAAGTGGGAAAGTTATCAGTTACTTGCGGAGACGGGGTGTGCTCAAGTACTGGTTAATCCCAGGAAAGAGTGGTTAAGTTAACTGATCATCTGTTAGCCCTTGATGGCATTAAAATGACGCTAAATATTCAATCAATTAAACAAGAAATGAATGGCTTAGTACAAGAAAGATATTGAATTGATTGAATATTTAGCGTTATTTTATGACATCGAGGGCTAACAGATGATAAGTTAACCTAACCGCCGTTTCCTGGGATCCTGGAAGGTTAACCTGAACTCGAGTACACCCCAAGAAAAAAAGATAATAAATATTTTAGTATATGATTGAAACTCTAAAACAATGTTTTGATAGGAACATAAGTTCTGCTAAAAAAAGTGAAACCTCTTGTTTAAATACATCCTTTTCTCTAAAATCTAGACAGGGATATCCTATTCATGTAGGGTGTGAGGTGATATACAGTCAAACCTGTCTTAAGCAGCTAGTCAATGGAAGGAGCAAAAGTGACCTTTTAAAACAGGTTATTGCTTAATACAGGTTAATTTTCCCTGAAGGCTTAGAAATGGGAAATACCAAATATGACTGCTTAAGACAAGCGGCTGCTTAACAGAGGTGACTGCTTACACAGGTTTGACTGTATATGCCTGTGTACCTGCCAGTCCCGCAGTTAAAAAGACACAACTAAATTAACAACAATCATCTAACATAACACCTAGTTCTATTTTACTGTTTTACGAGAAATTAGACAATGTTGCAAAATGCAACATATTATTTGACAATTTTGCATTGCAACATATTTGATTATTTGAAAATGTTGCCATTATATTATTGTTGATGAGTAATTCATTTTATCTCATTTAATTCACATGAAAGATTCTTATAATAATAAAATTATAAAGTTTACTAGTAAACATTTAGATATACCAGTACCATTTAAATCCTTATTCAAAATGCAGGGCCTATTTAGCCCCTCTGACTACCAATCCAGGGGTTGCAAGTTCGAATCCCTGCCCAGCCAAAGTCTCTTTGTAGATTGATATATGACAGTGCGTCTTGTTGTCATTTGTCTCTCACCGTTTATTCAAGATAGAAAGTAATCAGTCATTTGAGATAGATGTGCGGGAAAACTGGTTAACCTTCGAGGATCCCAGAAAGAGTGGTTAGGTTGACTAGTTGTCTGTTAACCAACCCTCTTTGGCATAACGATAGGCCTTAGAGGGCATGAAACGCTCTTTTGGCAACAAATGGACAAATGAACATTTCAGAGTTCCTCGCCAGCAAACCTTTTAGGAGACCAGCATGAATTGCTACACGTAAAATATCTATGGTATAGGCCTTGAACTTTCAGAGAAAATGTTTTTAAAGTTTCGCTTAAAATGTGTGTATAAGCCCTGTGTCGGGGTCATTTGTGGTCAAATCACGCTGGTAAATGAAATCATTCGAACTCTTGTGGTTATACATGTATAACTGCTGTGCAAGTTTGGTTAAGATTCAATCGAAAAAATAAGGTGCTATCGTATCTAAAAAAAAAAGATTGACGGAAGAATGACGGACAGACGATGGACATTTTACCATGACATCATTTAATTTCATCTCATCTCATCTCATCTAATATCCAAGATTCTTATGCATGTACATGTTATATCTGTAACACCCAAATTCTAATTTAAATACATGTAAATCAAACATTAACAGTTACCTGAATGACTGGTGTGTCAAATCTTCAATAGAGTCACTATGGCCAGTCCTGTTCTGTTTGGTGGGTGGAGAAAAACTCTGACCTCCTTGAAAATATCCCATCTGCCCGCCATTGATACCTGAGGAGCACAATTATTATAAAAGTTTCCATTACATTGATAACCAAACAGGTTTTGTTCCATTTGCATTATCATAGGTTGAAATATTTAAAACAGGGAAGTTTAAGGGAAAGTACTGTTTAGGTCAGAGGTCACCCAATGTTAACATAATGGTCACACTCCTAAATATTTCGGAGAGGATAATAAAAATCAGACAGAGGAAACTTGATTAAGAACAAAGGGACATGTATGTACATGTACTTGAAAAATGTAACAGTATTGCACCACTGGGACAATCATGCTGAAAACATCAAACACATTAGACACCCGACTAAAACATCTATATTTCTTAGACCATAATATCTTAATTGCTTGATTATCATCCCCGCTTCCCCCTAATAATCAAGCTGCATCAACGCTTTTTATTTTCATAAAACAAAAACAAAAATTATATATATATAATAATTATATTTAAAAAAAATAAAAAATAATAAAAAAAAATATATAAATTCTCACCCTCCCCCTTTTTAAGAAAAATTGGAATGTAGCAATTAATTTATAATGGCCTTATTGTAAAAGAGCCCATGGAAAAGTACTTGAAGTACCATTATTAATGTCTTCACTTCAAATGCAGAATGCAAGTAAATGAAAAAATAGTCACATATACATGTATGTAGAGGTTGAAGTCAACCCAATGACTTTTCAAATAAAAAGTTCATACTAGTTCAACTCACCAGAAAACCTACTCAAGAAAAATTCATATAAACTCTGAGATAGAATGCACTAGTATAAACAACATAATGTTAAGGAATTCCATTTGTATATTAATACTTACTAGATATAATAGAGTGATCATCATCATCATGTAGATAGTGATCATCACGTTGTTGGGGTGGTCGTATGGGCACTGCCCGTGACAATCCTTGGGTTTCTTCCCATAATACACTATTGCCAAGGTCGCTATGAAAATTAGTGTTATCTGATTGACTAGATTCTGCATGTGACATGAGAACTTCAGTTTGATTGGTTGATTTTAATGATGTGTCTGCTGATTGGTTGTTATGTTTTAATTCACTCTGATTGGTCAAGTTTGCTGAATATAAATTAAGATCCACAGGTAGACTAGCACTATCAGAAGTTTTCTGATTGGTCAATAATGAATTAGGCTGTGACCTAGAGCTCAATGATTGGTTGGCTGGAATGAATGGGCGGGGTCCCAGCTGTTGATACTGCATGTTTTGTAAATGGGTTGACAGAAGAGCGGCAAGGTCTGGTGGTGATGGTAACACAGGTGACGGTCTTTGTGGAACTTCAGATGATTCTGTGCGAGCATTTATCGATGAAATCCATTCTGGAGTCTGCGTGAGACTGAAGTAAAGAAAATGTGTATACAACACCAAGAAATATGTACAACTATTAATAATATTTATATAATATATATACAATTTTACTTGTATTGTATTTGTATTGTATGTAAGAGACTTTGTATTGTATTATATTATAGTGTGATTGTACATGTATTTGTATCTGTGTTGTGTTGTGTTGTGTTGTATTGTATTGTATCTGTATTGTATTGTATTGAAGGTTATTAACAGTGTCCTTTTCAAAACTTTAACAGAAATATCACTAGATTATGCGCTTTAGACAATATTCTATATGCATGCACTGCCACACATTGAAATATCATACCCCAATCAGCACATTATACCAACACTGGGCCGACCAATCTGAAATTATCCTCTAAATGTTGAGCGTCAATCGAAAAGCTTCTAGTTACATTTTTCCAGCCTTAGGTACATGTAAGACCCCGATGGAGATCAGACCCACAAACTTTGATATGCAAGGCTACAGCAACAGCTACCACTAAACCATTGCAACAGTCATTAATACATTAATAACAAGTAGAAGAGATGGATGCCCCCTGGTACGGATGTTTGACTGGAAAGTCTATTTTACTTGTATAACTTTTTTAGTATAAGTTTAGTATATACACATGGATAGATGACATTAAATAATTTTTTTTCTTATTTTTTTTCTTCTTCTTCTTCTTCTTTTATTTATAGTAAATGCTATATATATATATCTTACAACGACACCTGTATGAGGTGGCCTCTGGGACTGAGTGGTCAAATGTCTCAATGTAACTTACCTCTTATTCCTCGGGTTGTGGGTTTGCATCAAACTCAGTCAAAAAGCCTTATACTGTCAAACCTGCCTTAAGCAGACAGTCAATAGAAAGAGCAAAAACGACCACTTAAGGCAGGTGGCTACTTAACACAGTCTGGTTAAAACTAAAATTATATTTATTTTTTTAATTGAAACAATGGCTGTTTAAGACAAGTGGTCGTTTAATAGAGAGGTGTGACTGTATGTGAAGCTTTGCCAGCTGCAGACGGACAGTTCCTTAACTTCAAATGATTCTGAGCATGGGTAGTTGGTAATATGTTAATAGTTAACCTGTTCATATAATCCTGGAATTCTTTCAAATGAGATAAGGCTGTGTTCTCAATTGCCTGATCTTCTCTCTCCAAATTTCTGTCATCATTATGTGCCATGTGTGACATCACACTGCCCTCGGCAGGACTAAAACTTGCAACTCTGTCATGATTAGTCAGTGTTCCCTCAAGTGGGCTGTTCTGATTGGATAGTTGTTCTGACAGTTCACTGGCTGAATGTTTCTGAGGAGTTCCTTGATTGGCTACAGTTTTGCAGGGACTCAGAAGGTTAAAGTTCACCGTTGGCACAGATTGAATACTTTGATTGGCTGCAGATTCATCAAGAGTTGCTGCAGTTTGGTTGGGGTTCTACAATGCATTGTAAATTATCAATAAATGAATTAATATCTATAAAACGTTTCTAATTAAGATAATGCAAACATGTGTACTCAACACTGTGGCATCTTTCTTTTAAATGCATTTCAAGTTTTATAATTATGATACATGAATAATGCCAGACGAAATGACTGAAAGCAATGGTACCATCTAATAATGACTAACCATGAACCTGGCCTTAGTTAAGTTTATACTAATTTATATTAGCTCAATTGATCAGACATGAGTTGTCAGTCAAATGTGTCTGCTTCATGGGTAGATTGTGAATTGAACCCACATCCTCTGGCATGAGCAGCCAACACTCTATCCGCTGCCCTACCACCCTGGCCTTGAATTAAAAGTCACAGGTATTGTCTTGTGATGTTACATTTAAACAAGAAAATAATAGTATTAAAATTGGTTATTTAATGCATTCAAAATTAATTATAATCTTTATAATAAAATTCAATGTTGTAATGGTTAAATTATTGAAAGCAAATGGGATCATTTGACTTGACTGCCCATGGGCCTGTTCTTAAAGCAATATTACCCTAGATAGGGTTCTGTGTCAACAGGATAATAATAAAATCAGTTTAACAATGGGATATGTTTAAATATCTGCGTGTGGTTTAGTGCCATTTCCAACACTTTGTTCCCATTTCAGACTATATGGGCAGCAAGTTTTATTGGTGGAAGAAGACCCTAGATGCATAAATGAAAGCGAAAGTTTCAAATACCTTTCTCTGTGGCGTCGTAGACAACAAAGACAGCGCTTCATTCCACTGTGACTGCATGGCATACTGCAATTTGGTTAGTATCTCAAGTCTGCAATAAATTACATATATATTATATATTCCAGTATTACAATAGTTCCTATTAAATTACATTTTATCATATCATTATGTATCATTCTACATAATAAAGCGGGGGTTAAGATAAACGTTTGCTATATCGAACAGGGACATGTTTTATCTTGCAGCAACAAATTGATGATCTCATCTTTTTTGCATATGGTTAAACTACATGTAACATATAAACAATTTTTCATCCAGTTGATAAACTAATTATTAATGTCAATAAATATAAATTTATACCTACATGTATAACTGAGTCAAACAGTTTCCATAAAAAATATATTTTATTTCCTTTTTAATTTCATCAATCAAATCTGGAACTATTTTCAGATGTATTTACTGCCGATGTACATACATGTTTATTCGTTTATTTGCTGAACTAAAATCAGTTATTCTTTAATTTGAATAAAAATATATAAAACATGCAATTTATGGCATGATAAAATACCATGTTTGTGCCTGATAGCTTAAAGTTTATCAGGTACGGCTCGAAAATAATTAATTAACTAATTGTTTTTTTCTCCACCTCATTTGATAAATTTTAAGCTACATGTATCAGGCACTAACATGGTATCATCTATACATGTACTAGTACATAACTATATGACACTCTCTAAGCCAGTTTCTTGTTGAATAGACGAGTTTCGTGACGGTTGCTTCTGCAATCTGATGTTAGACCCACCGAAGATAGATTTCCCAAACTGCCAACATCATGTGTACATTCATGTGTCTGCCAATTCCCCTACTATTCATTTAATGCCAGCTTGCAAACAGCCAAGGGCTCTTGGACGTTCTACATCAATTTAATGCATTTATATCCGCTGACACCCCAAGATATTATCTTTTGATTGTGAATAAAGTACTACAGTTAATCCAGAGATGTCCTATAAGCTTCTCAGAATATAACGACAATGACAACTGACCAATATCCAAGCAGATACATGTTTTATTTACTCTAAATCAAAACACGTGAAAATTCACAAATATTTTAAGTCTGAGATTTAGACTCAGACTCAAATTGTCAAAAATTTCAGATTCAAATGACATTTATTGAACAAATTATTATACATTATATTTATTTATACCAGAAACAAGCAATACTAACAATTTAACAGAAAATGTTACAGGGCCACAGTTTTCACCCATTCTTATATGTTTACAGCGTTTTACAAAATGTAAGATTTTAAGTCTGTGTTCGATTCTCAGACTCAAACTATTGATGAATTTTTTAGGCCCAGGTGTAATTGAGTAAATAAGATTTTATAATGTTTACCCAGAAAATGTTTTTCCATCATTATTGGCTGGATACGGATAAAATGAGGTTTTCTGAATGAATGTAAGGATATAGATTGGAGTTAAGTGTGTGTGAGTTTTTTAAGAACATTTTCAAAATGTCATCTACATGCACACAGTCACGAATTGATAGATTTTTAACTTAAGATTTGGTTCAAATGATCTGATTTTATGGCTGTAAAGCTGAATGGAAGTCTGAATTATATGGCAGGAATATCAGTATTCACTGATTTATGAAAAATAAGTTACCTTGTAGATTCCAGTTTTTGTTTGGTCATTTTTAGTTCGGAGTTTTCAGTTCTGTATTCAACTAGTCTGAAATGTAGAACAATTTTCTTTAAATCCTGGTGAATAAAATATGTAATTATTGTAAACAATTGAGTGTGTGTGGTTTATCAGCCATCCTTGTTGGTATTTAGTTGCCACTGTGTTTAGTATATACAAAGAAGATATCATGTTATCCCCTCACCTTCCATTTCCAACACAGAAACATGAACTGATTTCAGTAGTTACATTTTTCATCAAATGCATTGATTCGATACAGCTTAGCTGAATATGTTAAATGGGATAGAAATGGGAAGTATTTTCTGTGAAAAAGAGAATCTATCACATTGCATTCTGGATATTATAAGGATATCCAACTTGAACGTTAGAGATACAGGCAAAGTGAGAGGATTTTGGGTTCGATTCTCTGCTAAGACTATGTGTATGCTCAGTAAACTTAGAACCGGTTCTACCCAGGAACAGCTTGAGCGTGATTTGTTGTAAGAAGTTGTATCAAAATCTTTGTAAAACAAATAGGTTAAAAACAAGTGATACATGTATTAATTTGCTGTAGAAAACAGTAAACGGAGAGAATCGTTACGTCAGGATAAAGACATCAACATGTGATTTTATGGCAATTTGTTTACCTTTTTGTTTGAGACAGATTGGAGTGAATAAGATTGTCTCATCACCACATGTGACTAGAATTTCCCTGTCAGAAATGGTATTCACCAACCATTCTAAAGAATATTCTTAGACTTGAACTCAAGATATACTCAGTATAGTCAAATAAACTATCACAACTATTCTACCGGTCATGGTGAACTAGATATAAAAGGAATGGTTGGTGAATAAGACCCAAAGTAGGGTGAGAAATGGTTATCTGCAATAAAACTGTGGTGAGATTATAAGAATCCATCATGAGTACCCGTGTGGGATAGAAATATTTCACCCGAAATATTTCTGCCGGGTGAAATATTTCTGCCGAGTTCCCTGCATATAATTTTGATCCAGAGGGTGAGATTTTTCTATCCCACATGGATGATTTCATGATGGATTTTTTCTCTCCAATTCATCTCAGTCAGATGATAGATCTTCGATAATGGCCTTCATCACAAAAATATTCTACTTTTTTAATGCATGTTAAACGCCCAAAATTTCAATTATATAAACAGTAGAACTTCGATAGTTCGAACTCGGTTGGCTGGAACACCACCGATCGCTCGAACAACTAACCCGGTCCCTGCCAAATTCCTATATAGTTTCTATTGTTCTACCACTGATGGCTAGAACACTGATAGGTCAAACAATCGAACTAGAAATTAGGTCCCGCCAACACACTTACCTGTGTTTTTCGCACCTTTCGGTTGAACAACTGATCAAAGTTAAAGAAAATCAGAGAAGTTTGCCATGTTTGTTCACACATTCAAAGGTGTGAAATAATTTCTACACGTCGTAATATTCCAACTGTCTTAAAAAGCGAGAAGTTTGTTATGATAATTTGGCAAGTGTGTGTATAACTGGTTACACGTTTGCTTTAACTGTATACCATATGTTGCATTAATTAAGTTAATTTGATTCTTAATTTGATGTTTATCTGTAATTTAAGATGAAGTCAAAATAAAACCAATTTATATTGCAAATATTGAAAAGTAAAGTGTGTCACATACAATTTTACCCTATAAATCTTAGACATGGGAAGTTCAGTCTCATTGCACAATGTCGAATTTAACAACATATTTCCCTGAAGAAGAATGGCTGAGCAACTTAGTGACGGAACCGGTAACTGGGGTATAACTAAGGCAGCCTCTTTGACGACTGCCGAGCAACTTGGTGAAGGACCCGGTAAAACCGGGAGTGTGATTATCATGTCATTTACATTCTCACGCACACAGAAAGCTTACTATAGCTTTTTATACATGAGTATATAAAATTATGATGATAAAAGCTAAATTAAGTAATTTTAGTGTAATACAATAAAGTTTATTTAGAAATTATCATTTCTTGTATACTGGATTTTCCGCGTAAACAAGAAATACACTTCATTTACATCATCTATTGCACCTGTTCAAAGTGTACACATGGGATTCAATAACACGCTCACAAACGTACTTTTACACCATGATTGTTGTACCAGGCTTGACTCGAACTACCACTGACTCAAACTATTTTGTCCAGTCCCGTCGAGTTCGAGCGATCGAAGTTCTACTGTATGAAGAAATGGACATTTTTAAGTACATACTGAAAGTATGTACCAGAGATTTTATCTGTTAATCTCTCCTCACATTGTTTGTTTAAATAATTCACTTAAAATATAATTTTTACTCTGATCTTTTTCTTGTAGGCAAGTAAGACATCATAAATATATACGTTGACGTCATTATTCTGACGTAACATATATATCTTTTTTACATTTTCAAAATTAAGTAATTTCAAATACATTCGTAGTTCTGAAAATCAAAATGTATATGATTACGTTTGGTGGATAAGGAAATAGATTTCAAAAAAAATCATTTAGTCCCAGATTTTTGTCAGGCCATGTGAGAAAGCTATCACATGACATGGAAGATAGAGTTTTCTTCCATGGGGAAAACCCGTATCTTCTATGAGCAGAAATGGGAGAAATTTTTACATTACATGTGACATCTTTCTGCTATAATATTCAGAGGTGAGAGAAGTTTATGGTCATAATTAGAACAAAATCAATGGCCAAACATCAAAGAGACAGTTGCCAGACAGATGATCGAATACACAACCCCTTTTAATCTTTTAAATTGAATCATGTCACAAATACAGTGTGATGATATAATAAAAGTCACATGATTTCCAGTGTATTTTCGTCCACAATTTATTGTTCTTTACCTGGCCTCTAGTTCCTGCAACTGTTTTCTGAAATCCTCTTCCTTCTTTTGTACTTCTTCCCGGAACACAGCGAGCTGTTTCTCAGTTTCTTTGCCGTGCCTCTGATTCATTTCCACGATCTGATGGCGATGTTTCTCTCTCATTTCATCCTCAACTTTCTCCGACCTCTTTTGTACATCAGCTATCTGCTCAGCTATCTGCAAATCAAAACAATTTATTGAGTGGAAACTATATACATCTATTTTTAGTAACATTGACCTTGACCTGATTTGGCTAAAGGCAATCCCAATCTTGCTTTTCAGGTTAGAAAATCTCATTATATGCTCTTGATGGAAACTTAATTTATTGAAAGGAAAAAATTTTCTAATTTAGTTGCAGTAACCTTGACCATGACCTTAATACATTATACAGTGGGATGTTGATGTAGTGGATAGTGTTAACTGCTCACACAAGGTTGCGGGCTTGACCCCATGCCTCTCAAAAACCAACACTTTGTACTGGTTCTACTCGGGAATCGGACTTAAGAGCGGTTCACAAAGCTTTGAGCCGTCTTCGCAATACAGCTAAAATAAATTAGTATAAACAAAACTAAAATTCCTTAATATAGCATACATGTATTTGCTGAATAATGGTTATTTTGAAAATGAAATTAAAAACAAAAGGGTAATAATAACTGTTCAGATACATTACATTTACTATATTTTTTAATCTGTTAAATTGAGTTGTGCAGAAACATACAGTGGAACTATTATGGAGTACCAGTACCTAAGAGTTTACGGAAATTACTGAAAATGAAAAGGTGTCATACTTTTGTATCAATTTACCCAAGAAAATAAATTGTCACATGTGATATCATTGACTTATCGAGCATAATCAAACTGGCGGACGATTGGGAAATTGTTCACAACAAGCATGGCAAATCTGATATTCGGAGACATTTTGGCCTTAAGAAATAACATGGTATACCATGGTACATATCACTGTATTCACTTAAAAAACATGGTAAACCACAGTACTTTTTTCTCATGGTACACACCTCTAATTTAGTTACCCGACAACACAGTCATATATGAATGAATAACTAACTGCCTCTTGAATTTGGCTCTCTCTGATTATCATTCTGCTCTAGAGACTTGATTATTTGTATTTTGATTGAACAAAATGTATTACATGTCCTTACTGATCTGGTTATTCACTCACCTGTTTTTCCATGTGAGAATGCATATCTACCTCCAGTACCCGCTGTGCATTCTCGAACTTTGCTTCCATAATGCCCATCTCTACCTTCATACTCTCCTGGGGTAATATAAATATATGAATATAAAATTAATGAAAATAAGAAAATGACTACTGTCTCTTGAGTTAATTTATAACTTCATAGAAGAATGAATGAATGAATGAATGAATGAATAATGAAAATAAGAAAATAGCCCTTTAAAATAATATCACAGGTTGTTAAATCTGTTTTAATTTCTAACTAAATTTGAATGAATGAATGAATGAATGAATGAATAAATGAATGAATAATGAAAATAAGAATATAGCCCTTTAAAACAATATCACAGGTTGTTAAATCTGTTTTAATTTCTAACTAAATTTGAATGAATGAATGAATGAATGAATGAATGAATGAATGAATGAATGAGTATCCTTTTGGCAACATGGGGTAAGTATATATAATCATAGGCATAATATATTGAAAAAAATATTTTTGGACAATTTTAAAATTTGGAAAAATCCTATATACTCCCTTTAAAAATCATTGAACAAGAACCCCATGTCGAAATGCACAACATTATAATGATATCTCTTACAAAGTTTCATCAAAATCCAATGAGATGGATAACAGACAGGACAAAACAATATGTTTCCCCCACCCACACCCCCCAAGAGAGGTGGAGACAGATTTGAATGTAAACAACAGATATCGAGCTGACCCTAATACTGTGTACCAGTATTTTACAAAAATGCAGAAGAATAAATTTTAATAAAATTTTATATATTTGTCTTTAGAATTGACCTGACGTGAGAGCAGCAATTGCTCTGCCCACTGACCATGTGGCATTGTTTTTCAAAGTAAATACAATGTAATACAATGTTGTATTTACTTTGACACCATTCTCCAAAGATATAATAAAAATCACTGAATGGAATATGGACTTGTTTGACTGACAGCCAATATCAAGTCGATTACACATGACCTACCTTCTCCCTGAGAGCTGCATCAACGTCCATCTCTAGTTTCTTCACTTTAGTATTGGCCATCTGATACTGCTCCATTATTTCTTCCGCCAACTTGCCCTGTTCCTCATTCTTGGTCTGTAAATACAATATGCAGTCATGTATCACAAATGAGGATTGCAACAATTTTCCATTCATATTCTGAGTGCTGTCAAACTGGCATATCATGTCACAGACAAATGCTATGATGCCATACTCAATTCCATTATATCAATGACTTGTATAGAAGGATAGGAAACTTGCATCTCCTGACTAAATGTTGATGAAACAGCACACAAAGGATTCATAAATTACAAATAATCATTCATAATTCACAGGCAATTGATTTCTTGTACATAAAATGCTCTTGAATTAAAATATTGAAAATTTATCGTAATTTGTCATTATTTTAGCTGCAGTATACACATTTTGTAATGACAAGGACTTCAACAATTTTAAACACAAATTTTTGACAATGGTATTGTTTCGATGACAATTTCATTTCTGCAGTGTAAGAATTCCTGAGATGAATGGAAGTGAAGATAATTAAAAACGAGACATTGCGAGATTTTGCTTGAATACGCGAGCATTCACAAAATCTCAATCAGTTGCCTTTCCATCTCTATATAATTCCTTGATTATACCAATATCTGGCCGACCAGAACTGAATCTACCGGTATCCTATAAATGCCGAAAACCAATCAAGAAAGCATCTGATAACATTTTTTAGGTCTTTGGCATTATACTGAAGGGAATCAAACCCAGGACCTTCCTGTAATAAGAAACATCTTCTACAGACATCTCTGTTTTAAGGTCACATTCACTGTAATTAAAGGTCAATTTCCTTTTTTACAGTAACAAAGTTGTGATGCAAACACTATTTACATGATGCAGAGGTATAGAGGATTGAATGTATTGAGTTGGCCAACAAGTTTCACATTAGGCCTAAAAAACAGCGTTTGTTCCAGGTAACCCAACCCTAACTGGCGAAATGGTGCTGACCATATTTTTAAAAAAAAATTTCGCGATTTTTCATATGTCCATCCGTCATTTTGTTTTTTAGATGAGACGATGATAATGCAGAAAATAGGATTACCAAACAATAAGACACTTTCATTTCAGAGTGAATGCTTTTAAATTACTACGTGTGTTTCGTAGATGCAGAGTTTTATAAACCATGGCTTTTAAATATCGATATAATGGGAAAACTTATTTTAAATCTTTCAAGGTTTTTGACGAGGGTGCAACTGGAGTTTTTGTGCAGCATCACATCTTCAAAGAAGACTATTTTAAGCTATTTGTATTTAATAATAAGATAGTAACTATTATATATTATGGTCTTTAGTTCTATATTCTGAAATCGCTGCAATATTCGAATTGAGCAACTTCATGAAGATTTAAAAAAAAAAATCCCTACCTACCCTTCCTCACATTTTCAAGATGTTACCCCAAACAAACATTTTTTTTTTAGCCCAACTCGAAATACTGTGCAATATTTCTGCCAAGTGATCTAAAGAACTTTCATTTTATGACCACTTATACTCCGAGGTCTTACTCCACCAATAGAACCGGATATGCTATATATAACATGTTATGTGTCGAAAAAATGTTTTTCCAAGACTCGATAAATAACACTTGCATATATTCATTTCCATCAGTCATCATATGACGTTACGCCTCAAAATAATGTCATTTAAATATGACATATTAACACCATTTAGTGGTTGTACTTCTATCAAGTCGGAAAATAGCTAAGCATTTCATTATGAGAGTTGTGCTATACAGAAAATACTGAATGTTGAATCATTAGTGACATGGTTAATATAAAAAAAATGTCAATTCAGGGGCTGGCAAAAGCACTCGTCTGCTCGTCCTGACGAGTGGTTTTTGTCTGTGGCGTGTGATTTTTACCAGTCCATTTGCCTGACGGACGAGCGCTTTTAAAAGTTTTTCCCGACCACTGCTGTCATGGGTAATTAACATATATTTATACATGTTCATGTATATCAGCCATAAGATATAATGATAATCAGTATTGTACCCAAGGTAACCAAGAATTTTAAAAATGTGCAGAGAGCTGAACTTCCCTGCTTACCAGAAAAATTATTTCTGCATCAATCATATCGTAAACAATTGGCAATAAAACTCCATACATGCAAGTAAAGCGGCTTCTTACACATGAACATGTAGCTGGAGATTGAAAATATGGAAGGAAGTAAAGAAGAAACCTACTCGTTCCATGTGTAATATTTTGGTATTTTTCTCCGCCACTTCCTCGATCCTCTGTAACAGTTCCTGCTCCCTTTGGAACCAGTCATCTTGCTCCTGGGGAAAAAACACAAACATACACAATAATAACAGAAATGTACATGTTTTACCTGAATTTTAAATGTTTAACAAACATTAAAATAAAACGAAGGGTCTTCCTTGATTGAGTTGTCTTAGGTGCCATCTCAGGATCACTTTCATTTTACTGCTGAGATTGTAGGTTCGAGTCACTTTTGGCCATATAACGTTTTTTGGGGAAATTTTGCCAGTTACTTGCAGATCTAGGATAAAACTTTATATGCCATAATATAACCAATATTGTGTTCAAACAGGCGATTCTCCAGAGCATCAAACTGTAGAATTATTTCTTCTATGTCCAAGTGGGAAAGTTATCAGTTACTTGCAGAGATGGGGTGTACTCGAGTACTGGTTAATCCCAGGAAACAGTGGTTAGGTTAACTGATCGTCTGTTAGCCTCGATTGCATGAAAATGATGTTAAATATTCAAAATTCAATTCTATGTCCAAAGCTACCACGATTGATTCAAAATTAAGAACGGCGTACGTACCCTGTGAAGTCTCCGTTGCATCTGGTCGAGTTTCTTGTCCAGATTCTCTCTCGCCTCCCTCAGGTTGTCATTCTCCTGTTGGTGAAGCTGCACTTTCTCTTGTTCCGCACTCAACAGTTCCTCAGCGTGGACTTTACTCCGCTCTGCCTCATAAATCTGTAATGATCATGGAAAGCTATCAGAGTACTAGTAGATAAATGGTCATATTCATTAAATTTGTTGAGACTATCGTACAGTTAATGTATAGACAGTTAATGTATATCTGACGCAGTGTGTTTGAATTGTGTGCGGCACTTACTTCGTCAAACATCAGCTACACTATTAATATCATGCACAATGTCACTCTGGTTAAACCAGTTCAATCAAACCAGGTCAAATGGGTTGCATTAAAAAGGGGGCGTTGGCCTACGCGCCCATATCATGACAAAATTAATTTGTCCCTCTTCTAATTTTGTCACATTTTATGATGCACCAAATGAGTCGCAAGACTTTGATTTGATCTGGATATTAATGGGTCAGGAATATATAATTTTTACATATATAATTATTACTTTTATATCCTAATATCTCTAAAGGCTAACTAGGCTAAGTATATCTAAGCATGCTATAAATGATTAAAGAGGAAAAGATTTTTTTTGCCAATTCTATTTTTTTTTTTTTGAAATGACATGCTATACTGCCTTTACTGTTGGATGGTATTCTCATTTTTTCAACACCTGTATTCAGTATTAAGTTACATTGGACTATACCTTCTCCTTGATTGCATCCATACTCTGGGCCGAGTTCTCTTTCTCTTGACGGAGAGCTTCCACCGCCTGTGACATGTCTCTCTCAAACTGACCAATCATCTAAAATATCCAGTATAACAGAATTAAATATTGACGGTTCGACACTTCTAAATTAATTATTCATGTCTATGCGTTTGTTTTCTATGGGTTTTTTTTTCTCAAATATACAGATGAACATGTATATGGCATAACCAGTTT
Organism: Panopea generosa; assembly: GCA_029582155.1. Classification (NCBI taxonomy): domain Eukaryota; kingdom Metazoa; phylum Mollusca; class Bivalvia; order Adapedonta; family Hiatellidae; genus Panopea; species Panopea generosa. The sequence goes on from CM055907.1 coordinate 53,698,089, forward strand.
TAATGGTGCCAGATGAACTCAGATTCAACAGGCTCAGTTAGTAGCATGTCTGACTACCAATCCAGGGATCATGAATTCGGTCAGTCTATGTGATAACTGATATGACATTTTGTCTCACACGTCATTTGTTTCTCACCATTGATTCAAGTGGGAAAGTAATAAGTAACTAGCAAAGATGGGTGTGCTCCAATATTAGTAAACAATTTTGGGAAACAGTAGTTAACTCTTTTAGCTCTTGATGACATAAAATTGATGCTAAATATTCAAAATAAAACAACCCCTATTCATAAACGTGGTGATTTTATATGAAACAGTTCTACACAACTTTGAATATGCATTCTTAATTACCTCTTGTTGTTGTTGTAAGTTGTTTTCTATCTCTTCTTTCTCCTTCTTCACTTCCTCAATGAATGCATCTTTGTCCAAATCTCTCTTCTTCCATCCTTCCACCACCTTGGCTAATTGCTAAAGAGAAAAATGTTATAACATAAGCGGTGATATCCACGAGACTTAACTGGTCTGACCAGATTTTTTTCCGTATAGTTTATAAACATGATAGGTCATATTGCATATTGATAATAATATGTATCATCAAACAGACCGTGTCAAAACTTTAACTGTTAAAATCGTCTGTGATTACATATAATTATGGGTCAAACCAAAACCAATACCCACTTCAGACTAAGTTTATTTTCAAACTTTTAAACTTCATATGTTATAAAGAATCATCAATGTCTTCTGAAATTTGCACCCCCCCCCCCCCCACATCCCCCAAACCCCCAAAAAAGAAAAAAAATATCCATGTTTGAAATCAATAAAAAACATGTAGATAGTTATGGAAATTGACACATATTTTATAATTATACAGCTACCCAGTAAATATTAATCAACTACGTAGATCTTTTCAGAAGGTATGGATCAGGAACCATTATTTTACCTAAAATTAAGTCGAAAAATGAACATATTTTACAAAAATACAGCTACACACCAAATATTAACTAAACACCTTTCAGAAGTTATTGATCGGAAACCAGTATGCGGATGCACAAAGGCATGCACAAACGAGGGGACAAGGGTATTACTTAATGCACCATTATAAAAATATAATAATAATAATAATTTCATCACATTTTATCATTCTGTATTGTAGAAAGAATTCTAAGGAAATTTAAATCTATTTTTGAAATTTGAAAGGCCTACCTTATCCAGTTGATCTATCATGATGTCCTTACGTTTGTCTGTAGACACAGCCACCGCTACCTGCTGCTGGGTCTCCAGTAACTGAAGGAAATAATGCCAGCTATATACATGCATATTCTTGCATACCGGACAAGGATTTCCGCATATTTTTACCAAGTACGGAATTCTTATCCTACTCCCCCTCCACGTTCATCCTACCCAGCTGTGACGTTGGAACAATTTATGATGTGATATATCACAACATATAACATAATATATTTAATTTGACATATCAAAATCCATTGTGGTAAACTATAATAATAACGTGTGTGGTATGCAAGAAAAATAATCTTACATGTTTTATTTGTTTCAGATGGAAATTCCGTCCAAACTTGACTCAAACATGACCTCAGCAGTGAGAGGCAAATGTCTCGAGTCAGTCCCCCAGCTCTGTCAGCTTTGGAAGACCTTTATAATAATGAGTATAGAGAAGTTGTGATTACTAACCTTAATATTCAGTTGCTGTATATACTGCTCACAATGCTGAAAAACATACAAATTTTTACTAAATATGTCTATATAACTACAATGCTGTCAATCCATTGCATTCCCCAATAACAACATGTTTTTCCTATTTTCAGGGAAAAACAATTCCGTAAGTCATTAGGTGAACATGTAAAACAGTTAAATCTGTTTCTCATGTATAATATGCTAAGAAATATTTGTACCAAACATGGTTCTAGTAATCTATAACAGTTGTTTTCTCTCACAAAGTTTTTTCCTTTTTGAAAATGACCTTACTACTAAACTCTCTCTTTCCCCACCACCCACTTAGGGTCCCAATCAACGCCCCTAAAAGAGAGAGCCCTGGTTACATAGTACAGCTAGAGAAACGGAGCTAAATGCAATAACATAACATTTTACAGGCCAAAGTATTCATCCGTAAAGGTGAAATATACACTTTCGTTAAAATCATTTTGGTCAAAATATTGGTCAATGCAATTGTAGTTAGTTGAACATTTATAGTGATAATTGCTGTAGATCAATTATAATCAAGTATATACTGATAAAAAAAATAAAACCAAACAAAGTCTTGCTCAAATTACAGGATTTAATGTCCAAAAGTATCCAATTAAAATTGAAAAAGAGGTATGAAAATACGGAGGTGTTAAAAACACATTACAACATGCAGAAAAAATGGGTAAAACAAAAGTACTGTCAGGAAAATATGATAAATTCTTAGGTGTCCTCAAGTCTGAAATACATGTAGTATTTTATATGAAAAATTTGTTGAAGGGAACATCATACCTTTAGTTTCCAAATTTCTGAGGCTCAAGTTATCACAAGTAATGTGTATAAAGTATGAAACATACATAGAATTGTTTAGGTCATACAGTTTCCACTGAGTTAGCTGATGTGCTAGAGGTTTAATGCTTGAGTAATTGCAGTTTCACTGTAATTTATTTCAAAATGGTGAAAGGCGATTTGTGAAAATAAAAAAAAATCTCTGTCAAATATCATGTAATGTGAAACCTTTCTTCTATATCGCTCCTTCTCTAACATTTCGCGTAGACGTTGGTTTTCGGCATTGAGAGACACGTCAGACCGGGACACATTACCACTGTCCACCAGAAACTGGGATGAAAAACTTGGGAAATTATCAACCAGTTCCCCATCCTGGTGCTTCCTGGAAAATAAATGAATTGACATTCTATAAACTATTTTGTCACATAATTTACTGGCATATAATTGATATTAACCTAGTATGATATCATTTCTGAATTATCGCTTTTCGTCGGGTGCTTAAAACAGTGTGTTCTTTCATGATAGTTGGGTGCTTAAAACAGGGTGTTCTTTCATGACAGTTGGGTGCTTAAAACAGGGTGTTTTTTTATGACAGTTTGGTGCTTAAAATGGTATTCTTTCATGACACTTGGGTGCTTAAAACAGGTTTCAGAACAGATGGGTGCTTAAAATAGGGTGCTGTTTCATGACAGTTGGGTGCTTAAAATAGGGTGTTCTTTCATGGTAGTTGGGTGTTTTAAATAGAGTGTTGTTTTATAACAGTTTGTTGCTTAAAACGGTATTCTTTCATGACACTTTGGTGCTTAAAACAGGGTTCTTTTTTATGACAGATGAGTGCTTAAAACAGGGTGTTCTTTCATGACAGTTTGGAGCTTAAAACAGGGAGTTCTTCCATGACAGTTAGGTGCTTAAAACAGGGTGTTCTTTCAACACACTTTGGTGCTTAAAACAAGGTGTTCTTTCAAGACAGTTAATTAATTTACCAATCCAAACAGCATTACACATGCATATTGTTACAGTTAAAATATTTCTGTTCTTTAGCATCTGGCATGTCATAGGAAGCGACAATTTGAGTATTACGATAGAATTTGCTGAAACTCTGCAGTACTGCAGGTATCAAGGTTCTAGATTCATTCTGCATATTCATTTGTTGATGTACTTGTATGATACATGTAATTTGTTGATTTTGTACATGTAGAGTGAACCTTGAATCTTACTTCCTGTTTGCGTTAAATAACCTATAATGTGTTGGTATGCAGTAAAACCCTATTCATTCATTCATTCATTCATACTGTTTTTAGTTTAGAACAAAAGCCACAATATGGATTTTGGTATTTCATGTATTTATAGAAATTTATGACTTTTCTTCCTTTTCTTTAATCAACCGTACCTGTTTGTATTCCACGACAATTCCTGAGCCATTTGCAAGTGTTGGTCTCCCATTTCCATACCAAAGCCGGCTATAATATCCGAGTGTTCATAATGACTGCGTTCTGTAAGCATACAAAATTAATGTTAAATTAACAGTCCATCCAGTAGACTACATAGTGCAAACTTTTAACCAAAGCTTAAAAATAGTGCATGTCAGACATCCAGTACTTTTGCTTTTTAGTCGGACCCATGCATTTCCACTTGAGCTAGATCCTTTAGACCTTTCGAAGAAAGAGGTTCACGTACCGCCAAACATTGCCCTGTATGATGGAGTAAAATTAAACCTTATTTTTTTGTGAAATTTGATGATTTTTTTTTATTTTAGTAACACTTTATTCTTTTAAAAAAATGTAAATTTTGTTTTTCAATTTTACGTGTTTTAATACAAAACCATTAAAGTGTATAGGTAATGTAATTATGAACTATGGAAATATGCAATTTCCCCATCTTTGGAGTTATTCTATGAATGGAAAAACATAAAAAAATATAATGTCCATATTTTGAAAGAATAAAGTATGTTTAATACAAAAACACCAAGCTTTGCTGAAAAATAATTATTTCAAAGAAATGCGTTTTACAGTGCCGATACTTGGACTTAGGGAACCTGGTCCTTTGTTTTGTCCTCATAATTAATCAACATCAGCCTCCTAATACAAGCATTTCTGCATTTCTGTTGATGAAATCATTGGTGTCTACTTGAGACAGCACTGCCACACTGGAGTATCACGCCCCAGACACAATGTGACATGGTATGATAACTTACCTAGTCACATTACACCGACACCAAGTCAACCAGACCTAGAACTATCCTCTAAATGCTGAGCGTTAAGCAAGGAAGCTTCAAGTACCATTTACAAGTCTTTGGTATGACCCGGCTGGGGATCAAACCCTGTTGTTCTCAGGGAGACAGCACATGGCTTTACAATCCAGTAAATAGTGTGTAGGGTAAAATAATAAACGTAGTAAATAAGTGGTCACTACTCTACCACCCCGATTGAAAAAAATCCTTTGATACTGACTGTTTAAGAAACATCACCAACAGTTAAAACTCTAACTTGTTTATTTTAACAATGCATTCAATATTGTTCGACTAACCCTCATGAGGATCACACCTACCCTGTGGTGACATGTGGTCATGTGACAACCTCAGCATGCCCTGTAGCTGATGTCTCACTTCTTCCATACCGCGGATATCCAGAGATGTGTCCCCTACTGTCTCAGTCTACACAAAACAAAAATTACAATCATATGAACATGCATGACTATATAAAGTACAAAAAATAACACTTTTACCTAAGGCCATAATAAATTAATTGCTTGATTATCATACCCCCCACCCCACTCTTAATTTTCATAAAAAAAAAAAATCTTCCCCCTCCCCCTTTTTAAGAAAAATTTGGATGAGAATCTAGCAACTAATTTATGAATCTAGATGTATATGTTCTGACCATTGTAATTTCTGCCGAATTAATACAATATTAATTATGGAAAATTAAGTATTTATAAGTGAACTATTCGGTTATTAGTTATCTCCCTTTTGTTTAAACATATCTATTTTACTTCGATTGCGGAAAAAAGTTATTACAACTTATACAAATCACACTCAAGTTTTCCTTGTTAGAACCAGTACTGAGCATACTGGTATACATGTGGAAAATGTGTCTTGCCCAAGGACACCACACATGGCCATACGGGAGGTTCGAAGCTACGACCTTCCAATCCTAGGTTTGGTGCTATACCACTTCCTTTGAGATGAAATACAATACCGTAATCATTCAAGAAATAAAGGTAAAATCACATACTTTTTGAAAAATGTTCTATGAAATTTACTGAAGACAACCAGCGCTAATTTTTAATAAAATAAAAAAAATCAACCAAAGAGCTCTCTAATTCCACATTATAAATATAAATCTGTTGCCATGGTTACCAATGTCCGAAAAAATAAAGATTTTCACTAACTAGTGGAAATATAAAACAACAGCCCATGAATCTCAAAATGCTCACCTGAAAGTTTTTCTGTATGTGCATGATTTAAATACTCTTTAATATCAGTTAAGTAAGTGTACATACTTCGTTTTTGTCATTTAATAACTTGTTTATAAGCATTATGGAAAAATGGGTAAATTTACACAATGGTGTGTCATGTATATACACTGAACAGCTAAACCGCCACCTGACTTTTTATTATTTTCTCAAAAAATATTGACGACTCATGACACTCATGATGCACATGAAAAATAAGCATTTTGCGGCAAACAGATGCTCACGAGTAACTGTACAAAAGTTTGCAATCAGGTTATGTAATATCAATATGACAGTTAATTAACCGATACCAGTATTAATAATTAAGTACATTATTAAATCAGCATTATATTGTTCTCACGAAGAATATTGTACTTATTTGTGAAGAATATTGAATGCTAGGTAAAATCTTATGGAAAATAATATTATTAAATATAAATTTTAATAATATTATTTTTAGTAATATTATTTTGATGAAGATAACGGAAATACAAAAGTCGTAGGTTAGCTGTTCAGTTCAGTATATATACATATGGTTGACACCAAATTTATTGGTTTGGCAGAGGCCTTGCTATTGTGTCTACGGTTTGCATTGTAGCTAGACATGATCGCCGTAGTCTGGTCTGTACTTTTATGTCTAGTTTATCACAAATAATTATCTCCATATATATACTGTGAATGTGCGTAATGATTGGTACACAAAAAAGAGAATTGAGTACTGAAAAGGAAACTAAAGATGGATTCCATCTCACCTCATTGATGACTCTCGTTTGATTTGAGATAAAAAAAAAAAAAAATCAAATTGATTTCATGAATTCAAATTTTAAATATGAGTTTGAGCCGCTTGTACAAGCTGTAGAAGATTTTTGCTAGGGTGAGCTAAAAATATTAGTGGATGTTATTGAGTCATAAGTTGTTGTTTTATATGTATACATGTATATATATTTAACTCTCTCTCTCTCTCTCTCTCTCTCTCTCTCTCTCTCTCTCTCTCTCTAAACTTGTTAATATTCTAAGAAAAATAATGTTGTGCGAGCTACAGTTAAGCAAAGTGATTCAGAAGACTAAGACAATAGTTACAAGGCGTGCAATAATCATTTAATCCTACACTGTAGGGCTTTCTTACAGGGGCCAATATTAAACAAGGGCCAATATTAAACAAGGGCCAATATTAAATAGTTGCCGATATTTGGCTGCTTCTCCAGTAAAAAGTCATGTTTTTTCCCAACTGAGGCCAAAAAATCCCAAAATAGAAAAAAAATTGAGGTGACTTTTTTCTTACATAAGGGGATAAGACAAAAAATACTGTATATGAAATAATATTGTAATATCTGATAATTAATGGTTAGAACATTGTTATAAATGTTTTATTTTCAAATTTACTAAAGCTTAAAAAAACAATTTCCCCATAACCATACGGTTTTATTTTTCTCAATCTCAAAGGCCTGGGCCTCTTCTCATTTTACAGGAATGCCCTGCCATTATACTTGTCAGTCAGTGGCCAATTGGCCTGAGACCCTTAGACCTATTCTTACACTCATTGACAAAAGGACCCATCCAAAAAGTGCATTGTACATGTATAAAATTATTTTTTATAATGCATATAGAATTTGGGCTTATTATCACTTTCATAAATACATGATACAGTCAAACCTGAGTTAGTGGCCACCTCTATCAAGCAACCACCCATTTTAAACAGCCATCTGCCTTAAGGGGTCATTTTTGCTATTTTCCTTGAGTGGCTACTTAAAGCCAATAAATAGTTGTGTTTCTGGTGACATGGCCAAAACAAAACAGGGTCCGTAGATAGGTACTTTTAGCTGTTAAAATATTGGTCACAGGAAACCAAACAATTTTTTCATTTGGCCTTATTAAATGCGTTTCTCACAAAGACCAAAAACAAGTATGTTTTAAAAGAGAAAAGATCTCTGACAGTGATTAAAAAGTGATTAAAAAAATGACATTTAAATCAAATGAAAGAATCTGTGACCTATGGCGAGTGTCTGAAATAATCTCAAATGTTCCCTTTCGCATTTCTTTGTGTCCTTGATGGATAAAAAAACAAGATATGTCACTGTTAAGTGTCGCATGCCCCCAAAATGGTCTATGAAAATATTGATATATTTTATAATAGGTAGCGATGTATCCATAAATATCAAGAGTCATGGACTAATGCTTCAGACTAGACACAATCTGGGTGTTACTCGTGACATGTCATCATGTTATGTTGATCATTTGTAGCAAGTATTTATAAAATCCATCTATGCATGACAAAATTATAGGCCAGACATGAAATCTCACACAGACTCAAAGTGTTTTCAAAGGAACTCAAAGTGTGACCTTGACCTTCAAGGTACAGGTGTGGGTCTTACGCGTGGCACATCGTCATGTCATGATGATGAACTGAGCCAAGTGTTTTTGAAATTCATTCATAGGTGACAAAGTTACAGACCGGACACTAAATTTATAACAGACAAAAAGTGTCGTCAAAGTTAATTTGTGACCTTGACCTTTGAAGTGGGAGTCTGAGGTTATGCCGACACGTCATCATGTTATGCTGATCATTAATAGCAGGTATTTATAATATCCATCTCTGCATGACAGAGTTACAGGCTGGAGACAAATACTGGACGGAAGGACAGACGCTGCGATTACTATATGCCATCCCAAAAATGTGGGGGTGGGGGTGCATAAATTTATTTTTTTTTATTCGTTTTTCATCCATGAGATCACATATTAAATCATGGTACAAGTGAAAAATTACAGTTGGTCCATCAGAAACAACTTTTTGTGGGGGGGCCTGTCATCTAAGACAGGTTTGACTGTATTTTAATTCATACTGATTTCTCTTACCGTACATGCAATAGAAAGCACAGTTGTTGCTCAGTTGGAGAAATGTTAGAGAGGCAAGCTACTGTAAGCTACGTGTTAGGAACATCATCTCTAGAGGGAAACTACACATCTAAACATATCTAACTACCCTACCTTCGAAGATTTGATATTTTGGTCTGGGAGGTCAATGGGGACAGGACTAGTCGTTTCTACCTGAGTGATGACACGCCCTTCGTCTCTCCCATCTTCAACACTGTGGCCACTACGGTTGTGGCTTTCCCGTCTGAGCTGACCATGGCCTCTCTGATCTTGACTTTGACCTTTGTCAAAACGACCTTGACTTCTGTTAGACTGGTTATTTTGGTAGCTGGCATGTCTGGACTGTGTTCCTGAAATCTGCTCACTGCGATTTGCATTACTAGTTTTAGACTGGTTTGAATTACTGGTTTTTACCTTCTGACTTAGAGATTCTGTTGAATTAGATTTTGATTTAGACTTATCACTGAATTTTGACTTAGCACCTTTGTCCGAGTCATTTAACAATAAACCTCGTGCTCCCGTGCATGACGAGTTATTCACTTTCTTCTGAACATCATAAGGTTTTTTAAATTCTCTTTGCTGATTAGTCACTTGTTTCGACCCAGCAGGTCCATTTGGCATAAATTTTTGACTACTTTTATTTCTCTGAGACACAGTCTCTTGTAACAGTCTAGAGGATGGCGGCTGTGTTTCAGATACAGTCTGATTAGAATGTGACAGCTGGGACACACCAGCTGATCGTGCACTCGGAATTTGAGATGAAGATTTTGATTTTGCCGCTACCTTACTTAGAGAAGTTTGTTGTTCATTACCCTGATTAGCAGCAACATTTTGATGTTCAGATGAAAATGAAGTTTTGTTGGGAACATTTTTAACTGTTTCATTACAAGCCTGTCGCTGTCCACCTGTATTTACTACATTATTACTTATATTCTCCGTATTCTGTGTCCTACCCATTGACTTAATACTCAAATCATGTGACGCCCTACTATTGTCATGACCATTATCTGAATCTGCTCCTCCTTCATTCTCAGATCTAGCTAAACTGTGATCAATTTCAATTTCGTCTGGAGATTTTCTTTCTTTCACATTAGACACCTGCATCTGAAGAAGATCAACAATTTTTGCTGGACTTCTTTTCATAGAATTATCTTCTACTGGGTCATCCTGATCCTCCTCATCATCATCCTCCTCCAAACTATCAGGTGGGAGACCAGTTGGTTCACCTCTAGATTGTTGTGAAATGTCAACAATGGGATTATCTCCATGTAAAATTTCAGGCGCCAACGTGTCATATGTAGCTTGTGGAAGTTTCACGGATACTTGGGTCCTTTGTAGATATCGCTGCTCGAATGCCAACTGGGAAACTGCTGCAAATTGGTGGTCAAATTCCTCATTGTCCTCATGTCTTTCCAATGTTTCAATCCCTTCATTTGCAACGCCATCACCTTGTCTGTTTTGAGATCTACTGTCACCCTGTCCGAAGTTGTCACCGTCAAAATTCAGCGCCCCTGATTCGTAGTTTTCAGTGCTGTAACCTTGATCCTGGTAATCACTGAGGTTTTGTGGGAAGGTTTTCTTCATTGTGAAATCCCGAGGCTGCTTGTCAATAGGTTCAAACATGTGTTCATTCGGATAAAACCTGTCATTGTTCATGAAATCTTGCCGATCTTGTGTCGCAAAATTATTTTGGAGCATGTCTTTAGGAATTGTCACTGATCTGTCACTGGATGCATTGTTATAGAAAAATTGTGCAGGTGGATTTCTTGTCGGTGACATATTAAACTGCATCTCTTCCCCGCTAAAATCGGAACTAGATTTATTGTTACCATACTTCCGTCCTGATTTATACCCGTAGTTATTGGCGTATGGACTGTTCTGTCTTGGCGAATGAAGAGGCGGAGTTCTTCGAAGCGATTGATGCCCTTCAGCGCTATATCCTTTTCCACCAAGGGGAGAAAATATGTCCCCACCGAGATGCATACCTTGACCTTCTGTGCGACCAGTGAAATTATCCAGGAACTCCTGGTTTATCCCCATTGCAGATGGTTTGAAGGCTCCTGTAGATGTCAAGTCACTGTCTGCCTCGCCATCAAGTTCCCGGAACTCAGGGGTCACTTCACGACTACTGCGATCATCATCAGAGTTGCTACTACTCCCCTGCACATGTGCCTGGTGGGACATGTTATTTTCTGTTACCAAATTCTGGTTTACACTGCTAGCATGTTGCATTAAGCTACTGTAATCATACCCGTGGCCTGGGCTGTCATCGCGATTTGGAGTAGAAACCAGGCGACTTCCGTTATTATAGCTATCTTCAATCTGAGAACTTTGATCAATGTCTGAAAATGTCAGCGTCCTGACTGGGGCAAACAACTCTCCTGTTTCACTTAATGTGGAAGAAGGAATAAAACCATGAGAATGAGATTGCGAAGGCACAAGTGCCGGGCTTCCATCAGGTCCTGACCTCTGATTAGAGTTGGACACTATAACATCTGGTTGAAAACTTCTACCTAACATCCTATTACCTTCATTTTCCATACTTCCTTTTAAATGAATCAAATTATCTTCAATTTTATTTCCAGATGCTCTAATCACTCTAGCTGTACATGGTTTATCAGATACAAGTTCTTCAACTCTTAATTGTTGTTCCTCTTCACCTGCGGTATTCAGATCTGTATCAGTGAAAGCCCTTGGAAAAAATGATGCATCAGTTTCACACAATAGGCATTCCGAATTGTTTTTTTTCGCAATAAACTGCAGCAATCTGTCTGTCGATACACGTTCTAGTGTATCACTGTCGTATTCACTCTGGTAGGCAATTACAAAGTTACCAACCCTGGCTGGGGAGCTGGGAAAATCTGGCACTACGTCGTTCATTTGAAAAAGGAAGTCATCCCTCAAATGCCTTAACTTCAGTTGATGTAAAGATACAGTTACAGATATCTCTGACTTGATTGCAGATATATGAGTGTTTTTATGCTCAAATTGTCTTGATTGTGCGAATAAAAGTGTATTGTCTCAAGTGTGCGGATGAGAGCATTTCAACCTATAAATCAGCCTCACAGTGAAGTTAAAACTAATGTCTTACTCTTCTCACTGAACAGGTGGTCGACAACAAATTCTTAAATTTTTTGGTAAATGTCAAATTAATATATTTATATCACATTTTTAATTCAACAATCTTGTTAATATCTAAACAACTTCTTGGCTTGCAGTAATGAATCCAAATCAGTTGATTTCCAATTGAAGAAGAAGTGATGTAGAGTGTAGATATTTGGATACCATCAGGAGACCCACTCATCAGTAGTTGATGTAGAAGGCAGTCATGCTTTAGTCTGAAATGTAAAGAGTTGCATGCAGAAGCTGGGGAAGAAGTTTACATTTCAACATAATAAAGTCATTAAAAATCCTTACCATGCTCCTGCTCCATCAAAATGCAGCGACTGGTACCTATAATTTTTGACTTTTCAGTCGGAGAACACTGCACAAACAAATACGTTTCGAAGCCAGGGTCACGGCAATAGCTCTCCTGGACATTCGTCCCGGCGAGCTATTGCCATGATCCCAGCTGCATCGTTGTCTTTAGACACCCAGGTTAAACTTTTGTGTTAAGTTGCATTTAAGTTTTGGTGTTTGCCTCCAATCTCAATCTTTTCATGGGTGGTGAGTTATATCCCATAGACAAGCTTTGTTGTCTTCTGACAACTCTTGTTTAAGAATGACTTACACATTTTAAAAAACTATTAAAAATACCTCAATACACGTTTACTATAAATGTAAAGTGTTGCAAGCAGAAGCTTGGGAAGAAGTAAATATATATCAATATTATGTACATCATTGTTTAAAAAACATATTTCTTTGTCATACTCATACCTACCATACCTACTCAAAATGCAACTACCCAAACGGTATAAATCACAGTGCTAGCAAGTTACATTATTTAACCCTTTACTCCATAGATACGAATTTTCCCGCACCAGTCACAGGAGGCCTTTGAAAACAGTGCAGGAAGAGATCAGATTGCTCGTAACGAGCAATCTGAACACTTCCTGCACTGTTTTCCACTCTGTCAGTTAATATAAACATAGTTCACTCAATAATTCAAAAGCCTTCTATAAAAGGTTTTCAAAGGCGTCTTTATTAGAGGTGTCCAAAGGCGTCTATATGAAGTAAAGGGTTAAGTTGTCTGGGTCATACATTTTTACATATCTATGTCCTATGGACAAGTAACATACTTTTCCAGTGCCAATCTTAAAAAAGATGATAAGTTTTGTGAGAATGGCTCATTTTTTTATTCATTTTTTCAGTGTTTTGTTTCAAAATCAAATTAAATAAGTTATATGAAATCATTTTAGTTCATGGCATTGAAAAAGAATGTATCTTAAGTTGGCTTTAGTAAGCTTTAAATTTTATAAGTGAACAATTCTTCGACATTTGTTTTGTTATAAGTGAAATTGTCTTATACTGACAAGTAAAATTTAAAATTCACTCATCATAGGGAAAAATGTTAACGAAAAATTAAAATTGGATGATAGACATAGCAGAAGTTTAAGTTTTAAAGAAGGAGAAAAAATGTACATTAAAAAACTCATTGTTGTTTAAGAAGATCAAGGACTTAAACAGAGAAGGAAATGAACTGATTGAGATGTTAGGCCTAAATTAAAAAATTGTTTGTTTTTGCTTCCGGATGCCCCAAAACAATCCCGCTGATCAGGAAAATGTTCTTTGGTGTCCAAAAAAATATATTATTTTTTGGTGTACATTTAAAATATTCTAGGTCATTACATGTCCTTAAAAAGATTCTCCGATTGATTACAAACAAAAAAATATATAGAATTTACCGACCTACCTACCCGCCCCAAAATGGTACGAGTCGGAAGTGGCAAACAAGCAATTTATTAAGGGTGGCCTTATGAATACTCGCGTATTCACGCAAAATCTTATTTTCAAATATATCCTAACGTCCAATCATCTCAAAAATACAAATTTCTTTGCGCAATGGAATTCTCTGCAAAATGATACCACTACCAGCAAATTGTGTTTACAATTGTTGAAGAACTTATGAATACAAAATGTGTATACTGCAATTAAAAAATCAAGGAAAGAACTTGAAATTTTACTTCAAACTGCAATATTTCCGCAATAATTTAAATTCAAGATATTTTTATGTTTAAAACAGTATAAAACATCAAAAGTTAGATACACCTTACATTTTATGTAAAAGAAATCAGTTGCCTATGAAATCTGAATGATTAATTTGCCAAACTATTAATTCTTTGCATGCTATTTCATCAACATTTAGTAGAGAGATGCAAGTTTCCTATCCTTTTATATTAGTCATTGAGGAGATAGAATAAGTACTGTATGAGGGTTTTTAAAGAAGGGCTGGATCAAATGCATGATTGTGCTGTACCCCCGGACACCCATTAAATTTTTTATGACATAGATTCTACCTTAAGTTGAAACCTCAAGTCCATTCTTGTGATAACACGGGCAGGAATAAAAAACTTTAATAAACATACAATACTTTTTTTGAAAATGTGTGTTAGAGAAAATTAACTGCAGTAAATCCTTCTTAAACAAAACAAATGATTTTGAAATATAAATAAATTATCTCCATTCGGCATAAATCGCGAAATCACATGACACAATATCATACATTGAAATGTTTGTAATATAGGTTTATAAACTATGCGATTTCAATACATATTCAGACATATAGTTTATTATTCGCCATAGAAACATACCTTGGTGGATCATTTTAAATGCATCGAGTGTTTTGCACAAATCTGAACATCTGAGAACCTGTCACAACAAAACCGTTTTTGTTTTCTGTAAATCGGACCGGTGTAGCGTGAGGATGTCGGACGAAGCGTACCACTGCCTTACCGTACCAGGACGAAGCGTACCAGTTTCTAGGACGGAGCGTACCGCATATAGATTATATAGGAAAATTTAATAATATTAATGTATTGTTTGTTAAACTGTTCAAATGTGTATTATGTTATTTTTTTTATTTTAAGAAGATGAATACACGACTTCAAAGCTACTAAGAGATCATAGGCCATGGTCCTATCCCAAGAGTTGATGACCACGGCGAAAATGAGTAACTGTGCTTATGCTGATCGACGAATTATGATTTTTATTATGATATATAAAATTGTTGTAAATATTGAAATTTTAACAGCGAATGAATGAAGAAATAAAAATGTATGTATGTATTGTTGGCTATTAATTATAATTATGTGCTATATGTAAAATATGCTTATACTGATCGACGAGTTATGTATGTATGTGCTTATTTTATGCGTTATTATGCGAAAAAAATAAAATGCTTATACAAAAAAGAAAGTGATCTATATGTTTTCTCGTTCTTTATAACCTAACTTACAATTACTATATTGTACTGCTTTTACAATTAATCGGGATTTTTTTTCATTTAATTAACCTGATAATACACATTACTACTTTCTTTTTGTCAGTTTGCTTTAATTTGCGACTGATTTGAGCAAATGATACTTGTTATTCACACCTAGTTGACAACGTATTATCGAGCGTCCCACCAGGTATTTACCACTATATAATCTATTTGTGGTACACTTCGTCCTGAAATGGTACGTAAAGGCAGTGTGGTACGCTTCGTCCTGCACCTTAGCGTGATATTCTTCAGACCGTGAGATTCGTCAGACATCCGGTTTTGTCTTACGATTCTCACAGCGCTTGTCGTAAATAATGTCAGTCATGAGAATTGTAAGACAAATTTATATAATATTAATCTAAATAAATTTACAGTTAATACTGCATATAGTTTATTACTTTTTTATACTCTGTCGTATAAAGGAGTTATACAATGAATTTTAAGGCAGTTAGACGCTTGATAGCTTTTGTTTTATTTGAATTTCCGACGTGCTTGGGAGACGCAAAATAAAAAAAAGAACTCTTTGAAGAGACCTTCATTCAATATTACATTAAATGATAATTTGAATTAATTCAAATAATAATGAAAATGATAATAATAAAAGTAAATGATAATCGAGATAAAATAATGAAAATGACACACTTATTTTCCTTTTTTGGCAGCTGTGCATTTCAAACATATTGGTATAAGTTACTACTACTATTACTACCACTACCACTACCACTACCACTACCACTACCACTACCACTACCACTTCCACTTCCACTTCTACTTCTACTTCTACCACTACTACTACTGCTGATGATACTAATAACAATATATAGTCATTTAATAATGATAATAAAATGAATCTGATAATAATAGAAATGAGAATGTTCTCTTTTCTCATAGTATCCTTATGTAAAATTCTAAGTCCCCTAACTATAAATATTAACTACTTAATACTTATCTTTAAGCCAATTATGAACAAATATGACACCGGTTCTTCAGAAAACATTTTTGTAATTTCCAATTTTTACCTTTTTGAGGACCCTCTGTACTAAGTCACGGCTAGATTTCTTGAATCTGCCAACGAATAAATGAAGTCATTCTCAGTATAGTGTATAATATGTAACTATAGGTCTTGTCTTACAGATCTCATGGCTAGATTTCTATATGTCAACCAATAAATGAAGTTATTATCAGTAAAGTGTCTGATATATAACAATAGACCCTGTCTTACAGATCTCACGGCTAGATTTCTATATATATGTAAACCAATAAATGAAGATATTCTCAGTATAGTGTCTAGTATTTAACTATAGGCTCTGTCTAAAACAGATCTCATGGCTAGATTTCTATATGTCAACCAATAAATGAAGATATTCTTAGCATAGTGTCTAATATTTAACTATAGGCCCTGTCTTACAGATCTCACGGCTAGATTATTGAATCTGCCCACCAATGAATGAAGATATTCTCAGTATATTGTCTAGTATGTAAATATAGGACCTGTCTTATAGATCTCACGGCTAGATTTCTTGAATCGGCCAACCAATAATGAAGATATTCTCAGTGTAATGTATAATATGTTACTATAGGCCTTGTCTTACGGATCTCACAGCTAGATTTCTTGAATCTGCTAACCAATAAATGAAGATATTCTCAGTGTAGTGTATAATATGTTACTATAGGCCTTGTCTTACGGATCTCACGGCTAGATTTCTATATGTCAACCAATAAAAAAAGATATTCTCAGTGTAGTGTATAATATTTAATTATAGGCCCTGTCTTATAGATCTCACAGCTAGATTTTTTTAATCTGCCCACCAATAAATGAAGATATTCTCAGTACATGTATATTGTCTAGTATGTAAATAAAGGCTCTGTCTTACAATTCTCACGGCTAGATTTCTTGAATCTGCCAACCAATAAATGAAGATATTCTCAGTGTAGTGTCTAGTATTTAACTATAGGCCTTGTCTCTAACAGATCTCACGGCTACGTTTCTTGAATCTACAAACCAGTAAATGAAGTCATTCTCAGAATATTGTCTAGTATGTAAATATAGGCCTTGTCTTACAGATCTCACGGCTAGATTTCTTCAATTTGCCAACCAATCAATGAAGATATTCTCAGTATTGTGTCAAATATGTAACTATAGGCCTTGTCTATAGATGTCACGGCTAGATTTCTATTTGTCAACCAATAAATGAAGATATTCTCAGTGTAGTGTCTAATATTAAACTATAGACCCTGTCTTACAGATCTCACGGTTAGATTTCTATATGTCAACCAATAAATGAAGATATTCTCTGTATATTGTCTAATATTTAACTATAGGCTGTCTTACAGATCTCACGGCTAGATTTCTTGAATCTGCCCACCAGTAAATGAAGATATTCCCTGTATAGTGTCTTATATTTAACTATAAACCCTGTCTTACAGATCTCATGGCTACATTTCTATATGTCAACCAACAAATGAAGATATTCTCAGTGTAGTGTCTAATATGTTACTATAGGCCCTGTCTTACAGATCTCACGGCTACTTTCTTGAATCTGTGAACCACTAAATGATATTCTCAGTATAGTATCTAATTTGTAACTATAGGCCCTGTCTTACAGATCTCATGGCTAGATTTCTTGAATCTGCCAACCAATAAATGAAGATATTATCAGTGTAGTGTCAAATATGTTACTATAGGCCTTGTCTTACGGATCTCACGGCTAGATTTCTATATGTCAACCAATAAATGAAGATATTCTCAGTGTAGTGTCTAATATTTAACTATATGCCCTGTCTTACAGATCTCACGGCTAGATTTCTTCAATCTGCCCACCAATAAATGAAGATATTCTCAGTATATTGTCTAGTATTTAACTATAGGCCTTGTCTTACGGATCTCATGGCTAGATTTCTATATGTCAACCAATAAATTAAGATATTCTCAGTGTAATGTCTAATATGTAACTATAGGCCCTGTCTTACAGATCTCACGGCTAGATTTCTTGAATCTGTGAACCATTTAATGATATTCTCAGTATAGTATCTAATTTGTAACTATAGGCCCTGTCTTACAGATCTCATGGCTAGATTACTTGAATCTGCCAACCAATAAATGAAGATATTCTCAGTGTAGTGTCAAATATGTTACTATAGGCCTTGTCTTACGGATCTCACGGCTAGATTTCTATATGTCAACCAATAAATGAAGATATTCTCAGTGTAGTGTCTAATATTTAACTATATGCCCTGTCTTACAGATCTCACGGCTAGATTTCTTGAATCTGCCAAACAATAAATGAAGATATTCTCAGTGTAGTGTCTAGTATTTAACTATAGGCCTTGTCTCTAACAGATCTCACGGCTACGTTTCTTGAATCTACAAACCAGTAAATGAAGTCATTCTCAGTATATTGTCTAGTATGTAAATATAGGCCTTGTCTTACAGATCTCACGGCTAGATTTCTTCAATTTGCCAACCAATCAATGAAGATATTCTCAGTATTGTGTCAAATATGTAACTATAGGCCTTGTCTATAGATGTCACGGCTAGATTTCTATTTGTCAACCAATAAATGAAGATATTCTCAGTGTAGTGTCTAATATTAAACTATAGACCCTGTCTTACAGATCTCACGGTTATATTTCTATATGTCAACCAATAAATGAAGATATTCTCTGTATATTGTCTAATATTTAACTATAGGCTGTCTTACAGATCTCACGGCTAGATTTCTTGAATCTGCCCACCAGTAAATGAAGATATTCCCTGTATAGTGTCTTATATTTAACTATAAACCCTGTCTTACAGATCTCATGGCTACATTTCTATATGTCAACCAACAAATGAAGATATTCTCAGTGTAGTGTCTAATATGTTACTATAGGCCCTGTCTTACAGATCTCACGGCTACTTTCTTGAATCTGTGAACCATTAAATGATATTCTCAGTATAGTATCTAATTTGTAACTATAGGCCCTGTCTTACAGATCTCATGGCTAGATTTCTTGAATCTGCCAACCAATAAATGAAGATATTATCAGTGTAGTGTCAAATATGTTACTATAGGCCTTGTCTTACGGATCTCACGGCTAGATTTCTATATGTCAACCAATAAATGAAGATATTCTCAGTGTAGTGTCTAATATTTAACTATATGCCCTGTCTTACAGATCTCACGGCTAGATTTCTTCAATCTGCCCACCAATAAATGAAGATATTCTCAGTATATTGTCTAGTATTTAACTATAGGCCTTGTCTTACGGATCTCATGGCTAGATTTCTATATGTCAACCAATAAATTAAGATATTCTCAGTGTAATGTCTAATATGTAACTATAGGCCCTGTCTTACAGATCTCACGGCTAGATTTCTTGAATCTGTGAACCATTTAATGATATTCTCAGTATAGTATCTAATTTGTAACTATAGGCCCTGTCTTACAGATCTCATGGCTAGATTTCTTGAATCTGCCAACCAATAAATGAAGATATTCTCAGTGTAGTGTCAAATATGTTACTATAGGCCTTGTCTTACGGATCTCACGGCTAGATTTCTATATGTCAACCAATAAATGAAGATATTCTCAGTGTAGTGTCTAATATTTAACTATATGCCCTGTCTTACAGATCTCACGGCTAGATTTCTTCAATCTGCCAACCAATTAATGAAGATATTCTAAGTATAGTGTCTAGTATTTAATTAAAGGCATTGTCTTACAGATCTCACGGCTAGATTTCGATGACGATGACGTGATGACACGATGGTGATGGAGCGATGCTACGATGGCACGATGACGATGACGCGATATTACATCGCGTCATCGTCATCGTCATCGTGCCATCGTGCCATCGTGCCATCACCATCGTGTCATCGTACCATCACCATCGTGCTATCGTACTATCGTGCCATCACCATCGTGTCATCGTGCTATCGTAGCATCGCCTTCCTGTATTTAAGTGGGATTCTTATAGTAGTATCGGAAGGTATAGCTATGTCTTTATATTAAAGTATGTACATGTAAGTCATTCAGCTCGTTTTGTGTTTATATGTTTAAATATGCATTTTACTGCAACATTGTAATTTGATTTGAATCTGTGTATAGTCTTCTTCTTCTCCTTCTTTTTTTTCGTATCCTACTTCTTCTTCTTCTTTTATAACTAGAAATGGAAAATCAAGAGGAACGCTTACTCGTGTACTTTATTTTTAACACGACAATGAATATATAATAAAATAGTTAATATATTTAAATGAATTCCAAAGTTTTAGTCTAGTTGTCTAGACGGTATTAGGTTCGGCATGATACTCATGTGTGCCAGCACTGAACAGTTGTTGAAAACGACAATAAACACCCAACAATACAATACAATATACATTCAGTCATATGTCACTTGAACAATGAACTTGTTCACTTTTCTCTTACCATTTGATTGTTGAGTTGAGTGTTTAGCGTAATTGTTATGCCATCGAGAGTTAGCAGACGATCAGAGGGTCGTGGGTTTGATCCCCCGCCACAGTTATGTGTGAGACGGACATTATATTCGTATATGCTTAGTACTGTTTCTGCCCAGGAATACACCGAATGTGATTTATAATAATAACTTGTGTCACAATCAATGTGAAATAAATACATTTTAAGTAAGTGTTAACAGACGATCAGTTAAACCCATTTGCGTAACTAACTGATATCTTTCCCGTTTGAAATGGTACAGGAAATAATTAATTGGGAGGACTTGTCTTTGATGGGACGAGTTGTCTTTAAATAGGGGACAAGTTGTCTCGAAACTTGGGACGAGTTGTCTCAAAATGTGGGAATAGATGTCTTTTGGACGACTTGTCCATAACTCTTTTGAAACAGTGGTTAGAGATGAATGACAATGAGACTGACAATCGATTATCAGTCATCACGGAGAATGTGTTGTAGATTACTGGCGGGTATTCAAACTCATGACCCCTGGATTGACAGTTAGACACGCTACCAACTAATAGAACAGGGCCCGTCTTTACCATGTATGGCCAATCCACTTTGAACAGTGCTCACTAATTCCTGATTGGGTGTTTAACTACCAAAAATATTTTTTTACTCGACACTCGACTTTCTTGCTCAATACTCAGTTTTCTTACTAGACACTCGTCTTTCTCACTCGACACTGAACTTTCTCACTCGACACTCGACATTCTTACTCGACACTCGACTTTCTTACTCGAAATTCTTAGTCGACACTCGGCTTTCTTTTTCGACACTCAAAACTCTACCAAAGGTGACATATCGCTCAGCCATGTGATGATTGACTGATATACGGCATTTCGCCTTATTGTCATTTGTGTCACATCGCTGATTTAACTGAAAAAGTCATCAGTAACTTGCAGAGATAGGCGTGCTCGAGTACTGTCGTTCGTTCCAGACAGACGGACGGACGGACGGACGGACGGACGGACGGACGGACGGACGGACGGACGGACGGACGGACAGACAGACAGACAGACAGACAGACAGACAGACAGACAGACAGACAGACAGACAGACAGACAGACAGACAGACAGACAGACAGACAGACAGGCAGGCAGGCAGGCAGGCAGGCAGGCAGGCAGGCGGACAGACCATTACGCATCGGTTATATACACCAACTATTTTTTCATATAAGATTTTGTCTGTTGTTTACCGGATCGACATCAACTTTTTTGTGAATCTGTCGAAATGACTTTAATCATAATATGTACCTTCTCAATATTTTACCTTTCACGTAATAACACATTTGCACGCATAAATAACTCATTTAAGTGATTATAATACAAAAAGAAAACATGACTGTGTATCTTATATGAATGTCCCTTTTCAGCAGCAATTGTGTCTCCGGGTATGTATTACCTGACACAAAATAACCCCAAATACTTGAATCCATGATGTCTTCCATTATAATTATTTTTCGAATGTCTTACAGGAAGGCGATGCCATGATAGCACGATGACACGATGGTGATGACACGATAGTACGATAGCACGATGGTGATGGTACGATGGCACGATGGCACGATGGCACGATGACGATGACGCGATGACACGATGGTGATGGTACGATGACACGATGGTGATGACACGATGGCACGATGACGATGACGCAATGTAATATCGCGTCATCGTCATCGTGCTATCGTAGCATCGCTCCATCACCATCGTGACATCGTGTCATCGCGTCATCGTGCTATCGTGTCATCACCATCGTGTCATCGTACTATCACCATCGTGTTATCGTACTATCGTGCCATCACCATCGTGTCATCGTGCTATTGTGGCATCGTGTATGCTTGTTGACAAAGCGATAGCACGATGGCTCTACCGGAACACCGTAGTATTTAGATCGATATTAGACTTATTTATAAAGCAACATGGCAAGGTCGTTGATAACCAACGGGTTAAATATACACAACAGCAAAGTCGTGAAAAATAAACAAGCTAGGTAAAAACATTTAAAACTTATAGTAATATGACTACAGCTGAAGATGGTATAACAATACATTGATATTATCAGACAAGGAACTAGGAAGAAATATATACGGAAAGTTTCACCATACAAATAAATACCATATAATAAACAGCGTGTTTTTATTTTTATATTCTCACATATATATGGCTATAATCTAGATCCAGGAAGAATTCCCCGTATGTGTCAATGCCGATTATATACACCATAATCGGATAGTGTTACAGCCGGTTACATGGTGAGTATTTATAGTTCAATAAAACCACCCCAAACACAACACAGCCAGTACGATGAACTCGGTCGGTATAGCACGTCTCGCTATCAAAGGGCCAGGGACCGTGAGCTCGGATCCCCGCACGGCTACAGTCTCCGTTATGTTTGATATACGACATTGAGTCTCATTACTATTCGTCCATCAACGCTGATTCAAGTGGTGGAAATTAACACTTACTTGTGGAGATGGATGTGCTCGAGTACTGGTTAACCTTTCAGGATCCGAAAAAAGAGTGGTTAGGTTAACTGATCGTCAGTTAGCCATTGATGGCATTAAATGACGCCAAATATCCAATCAATCAGTCAATCAATCAATCAATCAATCAATCAATAATTCAATCAAATAAAAGAGCCACATATGTTCACATCATTTACACACATGGCTTTGGGACATGTAGTACAGGGGTTAATATACGCCTGAACAAACAAAAATTTATCCAAAGCTAATATTGCTAGGTATTTAAATTGCAACTAAATTTTAATATACGCGACATATCACCGGACATTATTATTAGTGGAGTCGAATCGCATCGATACTAATACAACAATGTTTCTGTGCGTTTTTATATGTATTATTAAAACAATGTCAATGCATTGGTGAATAACACGAAATAATAAACGACACCACAGGTTGATATAACCACTAAAGTGCATATAGTTTTGTATGGCATTGTCATTAAGTAAGGCATGCCAAATTGTAGTAAACATAATAATTTAGTTCTGTATAATGTGTCATGGCCGTATTCAGTGGTTTGTTTACAAGATAGGGAGCACGTATTTTGAGGGGATGAGTTCTTAGGCGGTAAAAATGAGCGGACGCGTCAAAAATGGCGGATTTTTGTTTGTAAAAGTAACGTCAAGGCACAGAAAAACACGGTAATTTATTTTATACTCATTATTTTTCTTTATGCATATTCCCAAGATGTAACTAAGTATATTGTCTTCCGTCGGTAGTTCACGCCTACCTTGCAGCTATCACCATAAAAGACGCACTTATTGTCACTTGACCAGTTAAGAGTTTAATGTAACAGCAGTAAAACAGCAAGATAGTTTCTAGTACATATATATCCACAAACATTCATTGTTATGTAAATGACCATTATGATATGTCATAAGTGGGGAGAGAAAAATGATTTAAATTATACTTTAAAACACTTCCTATTCGCTATTTATAGATTCATAGGATAGAGAACAATGCATTCTTATTGAGGCGCAGTGTTGAAAGACAATACAATGCATTCCAAAATATGTTTACGTTTAATAGTAGAAAGGGTATGTTTGCAATGACTTGCATACACGATATCGGTGATACAAAACAACACCCATTGTTAGCGCCAAGGTTACTTACACCTTGTTATTATTGGAGTATGTTTATAAATGGCGTTTAGGCATGTCGGATACACGCGGCATTTTTTGCTCTACCTTTTTACTGTATAAGTAACACAATAGAACATAATCAAATAGCCAATACATGTACATTTATTGTGAATACAATATAAGCGCATCACATGTAACAATAAAACATCCAATTCAACAACAACGACAACAAAAGCTTGTTTACTGTTTATATGTCATGCCGACGTAAAGTAAAATTTATTTTTTATTTAATTACATTCGTCAACTACAACAGTACCAAACAACAATAACAGCGGTAACAGCTACAACAACATCAGCAGTTACAACAACAGCAACAACAGTAACAGCAGCAGTAACAGCTACAACAACATCAGCAGTTACAAAAACAACAACAACAACAACAACAACAAAACAATAACAACAACACCATCAACATAGAAAATAGCAGCAGCAGCAGCAGCAACATCTATAAAACGGCAACAGTTAAATATCCAAAAGGACACTGTTGAAGCTAAGATATTTAGAGCCTCGCTACTGGGGTCACTCGCCCTGCTATACTGGTTGCCGTGAGAGGGTATGGGCTTGACTAGTAGCTATGTATATGTTTTGTATAAAACCGAGCCGGACGGGTGATTATTGTACTATTTATTTTCCAAAAATGTTGCAATGTTGTTACTTTAATCTAAGCAGTTATATGTGTTTAAGGACAAACACACGTATACTTACCCTTTGTCACAGTCGAACATCTCGTCAGTAGAAAACCTTTCATGTGGTTAATATCGGCCGAATTGGAGCCAGCTTGACGGAGAAAAACGTGACATGTTTTAATGTTGTTGATGATGGTGTCGATCGCTAATGGCGATTGCTAAATCAAAAAAAAAAAAAAAAAAAATGTTTATATTTGACTCTAAGTGCAAGCATGTATATACATCTGAACTTCTTTTCAAAAAGAACTGATCGACTGCCTGAGAAAAACGCATGTACATATACATCTATTAATTTAAAGAATTCAAATTGAAATCAGGCATGAAGGGTGACCAAGATAAAAAAAAGCGTGGATTGTTTGGAGTTTGTGCCATCAAATGACATATTTTCAAAAGTACACGTAAGTGTAATTTACCAACGATATCTGCATTTAATAAATACGTTCGTCTTTGTTTGATCTTCCGATGTGATATTCACCAACCATTCTCAAGAATAGTCTTAGACTTGAACTCAAGAATGAATTTTGAAAAATACATTTAGAGACCAATTTTTGAGGCCAAAATTTGCAAGCACGCAGGTACACCTAATATATAACCAGAAAAACTCTTATAATTATTCTATACATCATGGTAAAGTAGATAGCTAAGGTTGAAATTTGAATTTTCAAGCTCAAGTCTAATAATATTCTCAAGAATGGTTGGTGAATACGACCCCGGTCTCTGTTCATAAATATCTCGACCCACTCAACACCTGTAAGTCACGTGTATCCAGATTGGCTAATCATCACAGAGAGGATTCGATGTATTAGCTTGGTTCCCTGCCCTAACACCTAACAATAAATAGTTGATTTATCGGTAGTATGTAAGGGAACCAGCCTATCGAGTTATATATATAACGTTAACGTTACGTTTATATATATATAAACAACGCTTTTTAAGTGCCAGACCAGTGATTCCGGTATTTTCTATTCAATAGGTCAATACATACCCGCATAACAAATCAACATTTAGGACATCAGGATAAGAGGCGTCTGTAAGATA
The DNA here is from genome assembly GCA_029582155.1 of Panopea generosa. NCBI lineage: Eukaryota > Metazoa > Mollusca > Bivalvia > Adapedonta > Hiatellidae > Panopea > Panopea generosa. Next base: position 53,724,159 of record CM055907.1, read on the forward strand.
TTTCATTAGCATAGGAAGCATAAAATTGAGTTGCCATGCAGCAGGAAGGAAATCTCGACAATCTGCGAGGCTGAAAATAATTGTTTAAGTTTCTATTTATTAAAGTTTTAAATGTATTGAACTACAAGTTTAGTTACAGTTCCCTCCATAACGTCACTATTTATAGATTATGCCATCTCAATCAGTTTTAAGTCAATTGAACATACGTAAATGTCATCAGGGGCGGATCCAGATTTTCAATTTTAATGAGGGGGTGGGGGAGTGGGGGAGAACACAAAATCTGGACGGGTAGGCATACACATGTTTTAAGTAGAAATGTAGTGAATTTTAATAAAATATGGCATTTTTTTGGAGTGGGGATGGGGCATGCGCTGGGGATTTTTTTAACCACCATTGAATGGTCCGTTTACGCTCCCCGTCATAGGAGTGAGGAGGTCTGTGGGGGGGGGGGGGGGGGGGGGGGACCACACTCTTTCACACTGTACAAAAAGCAAGCAATTATGAAGTAATATATAATTATTATTTTAGTTGGTCTCTCATTCAACTATTCATTCTTAGTATGTATATAGTATTTCTTCTTTAAAGCACTTTATTAAAAAAACCTATCAAAATATTTTTTCTGTCTTTTTAAGCAATATATCAATATCTTAAATGACGGGGTGTAGAAAAAAATGTAGGGGAGAGGGGGTGGGGGTGTTTTTGCCATGTGAGGTTACACATTTGTTTTAACATAGATTATGTACATTTCAAACTATTTGTGTGAATACATTTGTACACAATCTAAATAATGATGAAATCAGTGTTTGTATAATACCCCAATCTTCACTAAATTTACTAAACCTACCATTCTTAATGTTAATCCACTTGTTTACCTCATACAATGCTCTCATATTTCCTGTTAGCCCATGAAATGAAATTTTGTTATTCAGACATCTGCTTGAGTAAGTATATCTCTTAATGGCAGAAAGTAGGATATTTTCTGCTAATGCATTTTGGCTGTTTGATTTAATTCCAAAAATTAATTGGATTTCATTAAAGCAAAATTGCCTCATTCCATCTGAATTTATAAGTCGCCTTATCCAAGTATTTTTTAGGCTTGCTATGAAAGCTTTTAAATTAATCATTTTAAACCCTCCTTCTGAATAATATTTTGTGACAACTACATCTTTTTCTTTGCGGATCCTTTCCATATGAAGGTATCAAACATGTCATTAAATTGTTTGATAAAGGTGACTGGCGGGTTTGGGAGAGAAATAAAAATATGGTTTAAGGATGGTAATAATAAGCTTTTAATGACTGTGATTTTCCCAGTTGGTGTAATAAACCTTCTGTTCCAATATTGCAATGATTTTTTTGGTGATTTTTTTTCAGTTTTTTCCTTAAAATTTAGTTTTATCAATCATTCTAAATCAGTGCTTAATGTAATGCCTAGCAATTTGAATTCATTTTTGCCCCATGATAATTTCCATTTTGTTTTTATTGAATATGAGCTGTATTTCTTTGATCCAATCCATATAACCTGTGTCTTGTCAAAATTGATTTTAAGCCAAGATATTTGTAAAAAGTAGTGTAGTTCGGAGAGAGTTTCATTAAGTGAAGTGGCTGATCCATCTAGTAAGGTAACTTATACTCTTTATTATCTATGTTAATTCCCTTTATATTTTCATTATTATTTTTTATTCTAATTGTTAAAATTTCACTACATAAAATAAAGATATATGGTGACAGGGGATCTCTCTGACGGCAGCCGCGCCCTATACTGAAGAACTCGGATAAAAAGCCACAGTGAATAACTGATGACTGAATATTATTACAAAAAAGTTTGATCCAGTTTTGAATTGAATCTACAAATTTAAAAAAAGTCTTCTTGATGAAAGACCAAGAGAGAGTGTCAAAAGCATTCTCAAAATCTATTAAAAGTAGTAATCCTGGAATGTTTTTTTCATCAGAGATATGTAAAATATAATAATTATAAAAGTCTTGTGTTGTCATCTATATACCTTCCCTTTATAAATTCTGTCTGTTCTTCACTTATAAGTTTATTCAATACTGTTTTATTCTGTTTGCTATGGAGCCTGAGGTTATCTTGTTAACAATATTTGATAACGTAATTGGTCTCCAGTTTTTTTAAAAGACTGCGCGACTTATTTCCTTTGGGTATGCATGTAATAATACCTTGTCGCTGAGTTACGGATAGTGTACCTTTTTTAAGCCCAAAATTGATGGATCTGACTACAAAGTGTCCTGTATTTTTCCAAAACATTTTATAAAAATTGCTAGAAAATCCGTCACTGCCTGGACTTTTGTCATTCGGCATTGAAAGTAAAGTTTTGATGCCTCTGAATTAATAATGCTTCCTTCTAAATTTTGTGAATCATTGTACGATAATTTTGGCACATCAAACTCTTTTAATTCTTTTTCCAGATCAACATCTATCTGTTCGTTTTCATGACAGGACTATAGTTTTTTTTAAAGAATAGGTCCGCCATTGGACATGTTGCTACCAGTATCTTTATATTATTTACAATTGTGTTCATTCTCATTCCCATATTGATCCCAGTTCTAATTTACGCCACGGAGGACCACCCCTCTACTAAGTTGAAATAGAAATTAAATTGGTCAATGAGAATTAATGTCGCAAACAATTCATATTTTGTAATTCTTAAACCCACAAATATAAACATACACATACTTTAAGCGTATGTGTATTTTACAATTAAGTAGATTTTATTATCCAAATATTAAAAATAACATCTATTGAGATATCTTAACCAATTTTGGATGAGCTTTGTTTTATCAATAATTACATAGAAAGTAATCAACTATTTCTATAAAATCGTTTATACTTACTTGAAATCAATTTAATTAATACTATTTTAGTGTACAATGTAGAGTTTACTTAGATATACCGTTCGTTTGTCTAAGGAAAATAGCGGCACTGGAAATAATATCGAATTCCGATTGAATTATCGATTGTTTGATTGAGATATACTATAATGAGTGGAAATCGGTCTGTACTAGTTTATGAAATCTTGCCTTACACGACAAGGCGTTAAACCCCATTCATCATCAACGTGAGGTGAGAATTAATTCTAAATCAAACATAATGACACGCTAGTCTGCCTGACTTTTGTCTTAACGTGGATTGGTTTGTAGTTAGTCTGAAAGTTGGCCGGTCTGTATTTATCTGACAGTTGGGAAGTCTTTATTTGTATGACACACCGCCCGTCTGTATTATTTTCTGAATTTTGAAAACATACCAACGCTTTCACTTTTTTTCGAAATCTGACGTATTTGATGGATATACCATTAGTGTTTTCTGCATATAAATAATTACAGTAAAGTACAATGTTTACACCAACATACTGTTGTGATCGGTGGTTTCTGCAGATAGTAATGTAATAAGTGGTTTCTGCAGATAAATAATTACAGTAAAGTACAATGTTTACACTAATATACTGTTGTAATTGGTGGTTTTTGCAGATAAATAATTACAGTAAAGTACAATATTTACACCAATATACTGTTGTAATTGGTGGTTTCTGCATATAAATAATTACAGTTAAGTACAATGTTTACACCAATATACTGTTGTGATTGATGTTTTTTGCAGATACATAATTATAGTAAAGTACAATGTTTACACCAATATACTGTTGTAATCGGTGGTTTCTGCAGATAGTATTGTAATTGGTGGTTTCTGCAGATAAATTATTACAGTAAAGTACAATGTTTACACCAATATACTGTTGTAATTGGTGTTTTTTGAAGATAAATAATTACAGTAAAGTACAATGTTTACACCAATATACTGTTGTAATTGGTGGTTGTTAAAGATAAATAATTACAGTAAAGTACAATGTTTACACCAATATACTGTTGTAATTGGTGGTTTTTGAAGATAAATAATTACAGTAAAGTACAATGTTTACACCAATATACTGTTGTAATTGGTGGCTTTTGCAGATAATATTACAGTAAAGTACAATGTTTACACCAATATACTGTTGTAATTGGTGGCTTTTGCAGATAAGCAATTACAGTAAAGTACAATGTTTACACCAATATACTGTTGTAATTGGTGGTTTTTGAAGATAAATAATTACAGTAAAGTACAATGTTTATACCAATATACTGTTGTAATTGGTGGCTTTTGCAGATAAATATTACAGTAAAGTACAATGTTTACACCAATATACTGTTGTAATTGGTGGCTTTGGCACATAAATATTACAGTAAAGTACAATGTTTACACCAATATACTGTTGTAATTGGTAGCTTTTGCAGATAAGCAATTACAGTAAAGTACAATGTTTATACCAATATACTGTTGTAATTGGTGGCTTTTGCAGATAAATATTACAGTAAAGTACAATGTTTACACCAATATACTGTTGTTATTGGTGGCTTTTGCACATAAATATTACAGTAAAGTACAATGTTTACACCAATATACTGTTGTAATTGGTGGCTTTTGCAGATAAATATTACAGTAATGTACAATGTTTACACCAATATACTGTTGTAATTGGTGGCTTTTGCACATAAATATTACAGTAAAGTACAATGTTTACACCAATATACTGTTATAATTGGTGGTTTTTGAAGATAAATAATTACAGTAAAGTACAATGTTTATACCAATATACTGTTGTAATTTGTGGCTTTTGCAGATAAATATTACAGTAAAGTACAATGTTTACACCAATATACTGTTGTAACTGGTGGTTTCCGCAGATAAGCAATTACAGTAAAGTACAATATTTACACCAATATACTGTTGTAATCGGTGGTTTCTGCAGATAAGTAATTACAGTAAAGTACAATGTTTACACCAATATACTGTTGTAACTGGTGGCTTTTGCAGATAAGCAATTACAGTAAAGTACAATATTTACACCAAAATACTGTTGTAATCGGTGGTTTCTGCAGATAAGCAATTACAGTAAAGTACAATGTTTACACCAATATACTGTTGTAATCGGTGGTTTCTGCAGATAAGTAATTACAGTAAAGTACAATATTTATACCAATATACTGTTGTAATCGGTGGTTTCTGCAGATAGTATTGTAATTGGTGTTTTTTTGCAGATAAATAATTACAGAAAAGTACAATATTTACACCTACATTCTTTTGTAATTGGTGGTTTCTGCAGATAAATAATTACAGTAAAGTACAATATTTACACCAATATACTGTTGTAATTGGTGGTTTTTGAAGATAAATAATTACAATAAAGTACAATGTTTACACCAATAAACTGTTGTAATTGGTGGCTTTTGCAGATAAATATTACAGTAAAGTACAATGTTTACACCAATATACTGTTGTAACTGGTGGTTTCTGCAGATAAGCAATTACAGTAAAGTACAATATTTACACCAATATACTGTTGTAATCGGTGGTTTCTGCAGATAAGTTATTACAGTAAAGTACAATGTTTACACCAATATACTGTTGTAACTGGTGGCTTTTGCAGATAAGCAATTACAGTAAAGTACAATATTTACACCAAAATACTGTTGTAATCGGTGGTTTCTGCAGATAAGCAATTACAGTAAAGTACAATGTTTATACCAATATACTCTTGTGATTGGTGGCTTTTGCAGATAAATATTACAGTAAAGTACAATATTTACACCAATATACTGTTGTAATCGGTGGTTTCTGCAGATAAGTAATTACAGTAAAGTACAATGTTTATACCAATATACTCTTGTGATTGGTGGCTTTTGCAGATAAATATTACAGTAAAGTACAATGTTTATACCAATATACTGTTGTAATTGGTGGCTTTTGCAGATAAATATTACAGTAAAGTACAATGTTTACACCAATATACTGTTGTAATTGGTGGCTTTTGCAGATAAGCAATTACAGTAAAGTACAATATTTACACCAAAATACTGTTGTAATCGGTGGTTTCTGCAGATAAGCAATTACAGTAAAGTACAATGTTTACACCAATATACTGTTGTAATTGGTGGCTTTTGCAGATAAGCAATTACAGTAAAGTACAATGTTTACACCAATATACTGTTGTAATCGGTGGTTTCTGCAGATAGTTTTGTGATGGTTTCTGTAAATAAATAATTGCAGGATGGAATGATGTTTACACTAATACTGACATTAACGTCGATCGAGTTGCGTTACCAGTGGAAAAAATAGTACTTTAAGCTTCTTAAGCTAAACTTTCCCACTTGAATCAGCGGTGAGAGACAAATGATAATGAGTCACAATATCGTGTACCAATCATCATGGAGACTGTTACCGGGCGGGGATTCGAACTCATGACCCCTGGATTGATAGACAGACGAGCTACCGGCCGAGCTACCGTTCATTCCCCAGGTTTATATAACACGTATTGCTTTTGTTGTTGCATATAAGATTATTTTATATCGCAACCGATGTCTTATATGGGCAATGCCCCCCAGATGAGTTTTAGTCTCTTTAGGTTTGTGGTGGATGGTGCAGGAAACAGATAGAAACACATGATGTAGTAACAAATATAAGTCTAGGGTTTTCTACTATATAGTTATGAACATTACCGCTAATCAAAGTTCAATAGTTCAATATTAGTTCAGAAACTCATCAAGTTTTAAAGAACCTGTTGCAAGGTGTTCTCAATTTAGACAAAGATTCTGTAACATTATTCCTAATGAATCATCCACTGTTGAAACGTAGTGGTCCTACAGTGAACATACTGACGGACAAACTGACAGATACAATACGAATGTACTGACAGACAGGGAATATAGACAAGCATTCCAAAATACAATACAAAATAAACATAATTATATCATTGGACACACTACAGACAGACCAACTCTCAGATAAAATACAGACAGACCAACTCTCAGATAAAATAAAGAAAAACCAACTCAATACAGACAGACCAACTCTCAGATACAATACAGACAGACCAACTCTCAGATAAAATACAGACAGACCAACTCAATACAGACAAACCCACTATCAGATACAATACAGACAGACCAACTCTCAGATAAAATACATACAGACCAACTCAATACAGACAAACCAACTCTCAGATAAAATACAGACAGACCAACTCTCAGATAAAATACAGACAGACCAACTCAATACAGACAGACCAACTCTCAGATAAAATACAGACAGATAAACTCAATACAGACATACCAACTCTCAGATAAAATACAGACAGACCAACTCAATACAGACAAACCAACTCTCAGATAAAATACAGACAGACCAACTCATTACAGACAAACCAACTCTCAGATAAAATACAGACAGACCAACTCAATACAGACAGACCAACTCAATACAGACATACCAACTCTCAGATAAAAAACAGACAGACCAACTCTCAGATAAACTTATTTTGAATATTGTTTTTGATTTGTAAATAAACGAAATAAAATATGTTCAAACCAGAAAACTTCAGACGGACCATTTCTTAGATAAAATGTAAACGTAGCATTTCTCAGATAAAATACAGACGACCGCTACTCATAACAAATACAGACAGACCATTTCTCGGATAAAATGCAGATGGACCATTTATCAGAAAAAGCATAGACGGACCAATTCTCATACAAAATGCAGGCGATCCATTACAAAAGAACCAACTATACAAAAGACAGACGGGCATTCTAACATTTTACAATACAGACGACCAACTCTGATACAACACACAGACGTACATTATCTCACTTTAAAATACAGGGGGACCAAATCTCATACAAAATACAGACGGGTCTACAATCTAATATTTTAAAACTCTCACTTAAAATAAAGGCGGGCCAACTTTCATACACATACAGACGGGCCGTGTGTCATACAACAACGGGTGGAAGACACACTGAACCACTTAAAAGATAAATCTCTTGTTTCGACAGGATTTACGTTTCATGATTTCGTTCTACTTTGGCGTGACCTACATTATCCTTAACAAATACACGTAAGACTGTAGCAAAACCACATGTAGTATTCTAACATATAATGTTACTTTAAATGTACGATACTATTTACGCACTGATTGTTAAGCTTTACAGAAAACCGCCGAACCACAAACTGGACATAACGTGCTGTCTAGTAGATAGTATCCTTTAATATATCGAGTAACGCGTTACCTGGGAACAAACTCCTTGCACTCTTACTGTTAAACTAAGAACATGAATATAAAACTAACAACAACTATATAACATTTATAAACACAAATTAGATATAATAGGAATAAAACTTAAGAACATGAAAATAAAAACAACAGACGCAATATAGACTACAACTTTACAGCAAGAATGTAAAATAATGAACATAAATACATACACACCAAACAAAAGACAGTTGAACAATATGAATAGAAAACGAAGAATACAATATAAAACCCCGGTTGGGGGTTGGGGGTTGGGGGCGGGGAGCACTCCCTATTTCATGGTTAGTTTAGGACATATGATGAAGAGTTGTGACCCCTATTTATTTTGCATAATGCGATGTTGAACTCCTTTCTGGGCATATAATGTAGTTTTTTTACCCCTTGTTTAATCCGGGGTGCAATCCCCTCCTGTCTAGGAACTCCTGGCTAGGAACCGCTTGGCTTTTATTCTTAATGAAATTCTAGAGTTTATGACATTGCGTAGTATTATTAAGATTAAATGTAGAGTCCTGACCCCTATATAATTGGTTTGAATGTAGAGTTTCGACCCCTAAAATTGGTTTGAATGTAGAGTTTTGACCCCAAAATTTTAGGCTGCAATGTAGAACTTGTGCCTATGTTTAAAGTTTACGGGGCACATATGTACCTACTTTTAGGCCAAGTGGCGCCGCCAAGGTTAACCGGGTGTTTATGAAGTATACAAAATGAAACTCTAAAATATAGAATATGTTTGTAACAACGTTAAGCTACTAGCGATGTGCCTAATATGATCCTATCACCGACAAACAACAGCAATATTATAATAATATAAAATCAGCATTCAGTTATCCGAAATCAGCCATTATAAGCATATACTCGGACAATTCTAAACATTCAATGAAATAAAGGAACTACATCATCAACCCTGCCGAGTATTAAACAATCAGAAGAAGAAAACATACATCTTTTAGTTAAGTTTAAGCATATTTATTGTATAGTGTACATATTTGCCAAAACATTATTACAACCTTTCACACCTGACTTCACATTTTCATACATTGTAAGATTTTACTGTGTATGCCAGTTTTATACATTACATTTAACGATGAAGCGTTTCTATATTATATATTGTCAAAACACATTTATAGGTCAATAAAGGCCACATAAACACTTTTTTTATTGGTTGAATGATCTTGTAGTATAGAAAGTAAACGTCCGAACATTGACCGTAATATTTGGTAAATATTTAGAAATCACCACCGAAAATGTGATGCTGATACCAGATTTCTAGCCAATTCTTGGTCATTTTAGACTTGGTGGATCAATTCGCATCGTGGGCGAACTGTTGACAGTAATTAAAAAAAACCTGGTCAAGGAGTGATTTTCAGCTCGAGTGTTCGTAGAATAGAGGTGCTATTGTACTCGCCCCGGCGTTGGCGTTTGTTTTTCAGATTAACGTTTGAGTGAGTGAGTGAGTGAGTGAGTGAATGAGTGAGTGAGTGAGTGAGTGAGTGAATTAGTGAGTGAGTGAGTGAGTGAGTGAGTGAGTGAGTGAGTGAGTGAGTGAGTGAGTGAGTGAGTGAGTGAGTGAGTGAGTGAGTGAGTGAGTGAGTGAGTGAGTGAGTGAGTGAGTGAGTGAGTGAGTGAGTGAGTGAGTGAGTGAGTGAGCGAGCGTGTGAGTGAGTGAGCGTGTGAGCGAGTGAGCGAGTAAGTGTGTGAGTGTGTGAGTGATTGATAAAAAGAAGTGATCATTGCAATAGATGTTGATGAAACGTTCCAGGAATGATAGAAAGATGTTTTATTATCAAAAAAAGACCTCCATGTTTAATGCTGTTTATCTGAGTGTTGCGTTTCTAAATTCTTTCGAAATATAAACGATAAAAATTTCTGAAATAATTAAAGGGATTATATTTGCATATTACCGTCACTTCCCTGTCCTAAATACATACGCCCAGCATGCATGCATGCAGGCAGGCAGGCAGGCAGGCAGGCAGGCAGGCCATAAACTAGATAACACATTTGCATGTTTAAATTCAGTTATCAAATGTATTGAATTGGCAGACAGACAGACAGACAGACAGACAGACAGACAGACAGACAGACAGACAGACAGACAGACAGACAGACAGACAGACAGACAGACAGACAGACAGACAGACAGACGGACGGACGGACGGACGGACGGACGGACGGACGGACGGACGGACGGACGGGCGGGCGGGCGGGCGGGCGGGCGGGTGAGCAGGCAGGCAGGCCATAAACTAGATAACACATTTGCATGTTTAAATTAGGTTACCAAATGTATTGAATTGGCAGGCAGACAGGCAGGCAGGCAGGCAGACCATAAACTAGATAACACATTTGCATGTTTAAATTCGGTTACCAAATGTACTGAATTGGCAGGCAGGCAGGCAGGCAGGCAGGCAGGCAGGCAGGCAGATTTTATAAGATTTATACATGTGCACATATTTAGTCTAATATAAAAACATCTATTCAGGTATATCTCCCTCAAATCCGTGTACAAAATGCAATCTAAAACAAAACGGATCTCGTTTTCTCAACAATTACAAATTCTACATTTTCGATCATTTATGCCAATTCTGTGAGGCCCGCCTTCAATTTCCAATCTGTGAGAAGACACCCGAAATTTTGACGGAGATATGGGAATAGCGTCCTGTTTTATTTAAAGATGCACGCCCTGTTACTTTCTGTTCTGTTAATGATGGACAGTTTATTTATTCACAAAGTTAAAGGCCTCATTCGAAGAGAATGGTTTATTCCGCCCTAACAGTTTATCATATCTATAAGAAATGCATTGATACACAGGTCGTCATTTTCCGTTCTATTCGTCGATGGTTTAACTAACACGATACTGACCAATGAGTGACTTTATCGCGGGACGCGATTTTAGTATTTGGCCGATAAAATAAAAGATTTTTACATTACATAGACAAACTACAACATAAATTATTGAACAGCTTATCCATGAAATAAGGTCTCACTACACAGTTGAATTTTGTTCTTTGTTTATATTAAATAAGGTCTCACTACACTGTTGAATTTTGTTCTTTGTTCTATATAAAGTAAGGTCTCACTACACAGTTGAATTTTGTTCTTTGTTCTATATAAAATAAGGTCTCACTACACAGTTAAATTTTGTTCTTTGTTCTATATAAAATAAGGTCTAGGATTTCAATGGTAAAAACAGAATTCTACATAGATTTTTTATAGCAGGAATGAATACCCACATAAAATGCACAATAACTGGTAAGTTTGTTTTTTTAAAAGAGGGTGTAGTGACACCCTGAGATTTTTTGAAAAAAAGAAGTCCTCAGAAGCTCATAAATACATGCATATGTTGAAATCCTATAAACGTCACTTTTTTTAACACCAGTGATGTCTTATTTCAGTATATGCTATGCCAACTTTTGCTCTACTCATCTGCAACAAGAAATCACAACCACTATGAACCATTTGAAAATATTTCATGACCAAAGTATATAGGCCTTTTTTTTAAGCGTAAGAATCTTACCGTGGGAGAAAGGGGCGTTACTGTGAAGCGAGGCGTATAATTATGATGTTTTTATTTACAAATGTTTACAATCGGCGATGTATAAAAAAAATAGGTGCCGCCTCTTTAATGATATTCAAATATGGATGAAAAAAAAATACACATGATGTATGTCTGTATTTAGTGTATGTGAACGCCAGTCGATTAGCCAATCAAAACACGTGTTTATTTCTATTTTAATAACAGTGAGTACACGTGCCCCCTTTTGCACAAATATCAAAAGTGTTGACGAAATCATTTGGCGTTGCAACAAACCGGTAAGACTGGGTAGGGCGTATTTCATTCTGTAACGTTAGTCAACCTTGCAACTGATAATTGCGGGGAATGTAATATTGATACGCTCCCAATCTGCGCACTAGTCGTAGTATAGTTTTCATTGTGGAAAGACGCTTTTATTTCGTTGTCAGTTAAGTTTTGATATTTCATTATGAAAGCTGGATTGTTTCTTGCATTGCTGTTTGGTGAGTATACGTTGTTTTATACTGGATAGGTATCATTATTTTAACCTTTTTTGAAAGTATTTACCCAAAACCAGCGCTATACCAATTATCACGGAGACTGTGGCCGGGTCACGACCCCTGGATATTGATAGTCAGACGCGCTACCGGCTGAAACAATTGAACCCGACTACGATAACATTAAGGCCTTTTTCCATGCGCGTATTATTCTGACGGTTTCGGCGCCTAAATCGCAGGGGTTTGTATGCGCAGCACAGGCGCTGCCTTTGTAAAAATCGCTTCACACTATCTAGCATACTTTCATACTAAGCATACAGTGATTTGCGGAAGGACAGTAGTTCTACTCAGATTTAGTCGGAGATCTTCCTGTAAACTGGATATGCCACATATAACCTGAAATGTGTTTTAACCCTTTACTTCATATAGACGCCTTTGGACACCTAATATAGAAGGCTTTTGAATTATTGGGTGAATTATGTTTATATAAGGCCTTTGAAAACAGTGCAGGAAGTGTTCAGATTGCTTATTACGAGCAATCTGAACTCTTCCTGCACTGTTTTCAAAGGCCTTCTGTGATTGGTGCGGGAAAACGCGTATCTATGGAGTAAAGGGATAAATAGCGGTAAACCCTCATACTTTTTTGCATCATTCTAATAATCATTTTCAACAGGCTGAGTATTATATGAAAATGTTAAAGAATTGCCGTGTGACCTGTTAAACATCTGTACCGTCCGTGTGACATTTTTTAAAAATTGCGTTTGAGTGAATAAACATCAATATCATTGAGAAAACACATCAGATGTAAAGGTATGCGAATGTCTCTCCAAGCGAGACGTTTCGTAAATGTATTGTTATCTATTATTCTGACACTACATCTAATAATACTCATCTATGAACATGTTATTCACGTCAATGTGGTAAAAGTCATGGAGCGTAAAGCTTGTCAATACAATATTTATCTCGTACAAAAGACCATAGGCCCATTAGCAAACAATTATCAATATACATGTAATTTAAACAAGTAAAGCCGGGCCCGATTAGCTCAGTCGTTTACGCGTCTGAGTATCAATCCAGGGGTCGTGAGTTCGAATCCCCCGCCCGCAACAGTCTCCGTGATGATTGATATACGACATTGTGTCTCATTACCATTCGTCTCTCACCACTGATTCAAGTGGGAAAGTTATCAGTTACTTGGGGAGATAGGGTGTGCTCGGGTAGTGGTTAATCACAGGAAACAGTGGTGAGGTTAACTGATCGTCTGTTAGCCCTCGATGGCATAAAATGACGCTAAATTTACATTCAATTCATTCATTAAACAAGTAACCACTATGACAATGTTAAACAGTCATTAGAGGATAGTTATTACGACTGAATAAAGTGAAATTGAATCTTTAAATAATGCAAATGTAAATTGGGACAGATTTAACACATTTCAATGAGTAATACAGTTGAAAGTAAACTTTAACTTGTATAGATGATATTTTTTATAATACAATCTCAACACATTTTGTCATGAACAGTGTTAAACCAAGTCTTTATAGCATGGTAAGACTCGTAGTTCGGTAACTAATAAACAACACTAATCTGTCGGTGTTAAATACGCAATTCTAATACATACTGCTGAAAGTACACATACTATTATAGCGTAGAGGAGAAACGATTAAGTGGAATAAGAAATGGTCCGCTGTATTTTACCTGAGAAATGGTCGGTCTGCGTTTTATTGAAGAATTGTTCTGTCCGTATTCTTGACCGATGATATATGTGTAATTTGTCTGACATTTTGGCATGTCAGTATATTGTGTCTGTCGGTACATTCGTATTTCTTCTGTTACTGTTAGTTAGTCCATCTGTATTCAGTCTGCCAGCGAGCGAGTTAATATTTAGTTAATATGAAAATAAATATCTCAAGTAAACCGTATCACCAACCTGACAGTGTAAATTAAACATATTCAAAGATGTCGGAAGATGCCGTTCATCTTTGCCGTTTCAGTTTCAAGTTTATGGTAAAGTTGTTATTTAAATTACTCTTAGATACGATCATGTTTTGTAACTTCGTGAGGGTTATACTCAAATTATCGTAAGATACAGCAAACCTTTCAAAGTGTAATGGTTTCATGGTTGTGTGAAAGCTACATCACCTGTAATTATGTGTACAGTAAATGATGGTAAATACACAGGTCGGCAGTTTATGTTACATTCGGCAATGTTTTAGCGTAACCAGATACTGGCCAATGAGTGACTTTATCGCGGGTCGCGATTTTGTATTTTGTCAACAAAATCAAAGAATTTTACACTAAAGGGCAAAATAAAATATGATTTATGAAACAAACTCCATAGTATCTCTATATATCTCTTTATACTGCTAGGGTAGTTATACGGTCCTCTGTGGCCTAGTCGTTTAAGGCACCGTCTCAAGATCACTTACCTCTCACCGCTAAGGTCGTAGGTTCGAGTCCCAATCGCTCTTAAAACGTTGTGAGAAAGTTTGCCAGTAACTTGCGGAAAAACGGTGGTTCTACTCAGACTGAGGTCTCCCTCCACTAGAAAGACTGGATATGTCATATATAACCTAAAATGTGTTGCAAATTTCGTTAAACCCCATTAAAAAAATTATACTGCTAAACACCCATAAGGGTACTTTTTGGCAGTTGCGCGCCTGGGTCTGTCAGTAGAAAAAGTTGAAAGGTAATAATAGGAATAATATGAATAATAAAAGACTTTTATTAACAAGATAACCCATTTGAATAAATTCAATCTTCCACGAGGCCCTCGACATATTTACAAAGTACAACATTAATTTAACAAATAAACGAAATAATAAACAAGACACATATGTTGTGTATGTATATCAAGTTTAATAAGAGCTACCCGATTAATTAGAGTTGCTAAAAATGTTTACTCCATTGTAAATGTAAAACTTCGAACTGATTAATAGAGTTTTCATTTGCTAATAGTTCCACAAACAGGAGCCTGAATAAGCAAACGAATGAATAAATTCGAATAAATTCAATCTTCCCTGAGGGCCTCAACATATTTACAAGTACAACGTCAATTTAACATATAAACACAAAAATAAACAAACAAGGTTATATACATCTGTATGTATACAGATATATAAAGCCTTGGATTGATTCATAGAATTTGCATTTTAGGACTAGGGGTGAAAAAGATGCATTTAAATACTCTACAGTCGTGTAACCCGAAAACAGTTATTGTTAACCCGGTATGATCAACAATGTTGTCTTAAAGCAGGTCACATATTCTTTGTCTCATTGCCCATCTCTCTCTCTCTCTCTCTCTCTCTCTTTCTCTCTCTCTCTCTCTCTCTCTCTCTCTCTCTCTCTAATATCGGGTTATAAATATTATTCCTTTGATATTTGTCATTATATTTTGAAAGAAGACAAGAAAAAAACGGATCGCATGTCTTGAGGTAACAGCAAACATGATATTACGCAATTAATTTTAGTGAATAGCAATGTTAACATATTAACGAAACCAAGTATTCCTTATATAAAGGAGTTTGCATTCATTCAATACATTTGCATCGTAATTGCACCCGCTTATCTATATAATCATCTTGAGTTAGACTGGTTTGTAAAATGGCATGTGTGCATGTAAACATTTAAATGCGTCTTTATTTTTGAAAGAGATTTTGTAAATGGTTGAAGTGCATTCTGGCTTGAATACAATACAAGCTTGTGAAAGTTAAAAATTATCAAAGCGTTCAGCCCATCGCTAAATTTAAAGGGTAACCAATATTTTTATATTATAGAAATGATTAGAGGTTTATAAAAATGGTTTTTGTTTTCATGAAATTCGCACATGTTCATCGGTAAATCAGAGAAACAGTAACGCACATTACACATCTCACGGAAAATATACGAAAGAATTAACGGAGTTACCCGAACGAGGTTACCGATGACGTCATACCAATAACACGATCTAATTCAAGATGGCTGCAATGGACGAAAACATTTCACGAGAGAGTTATTTTAATGGAGATTCCGACGTAAGTGACATTTTATCGGACTTCTCAGGCTCAAGCAGTGATTAAGAAGACGAAACCCTAGATTATGGCATCCAACCATACCAGTTTGAACCGGTGGTACTCGATGGACAAACAGATTATATACAATAATACTTAAGGACTACCTTTACTACTTATAATAAATTATTTCCACTTTAATTATAATTAATACAACTACTTATAATAGATAGGGGTAGTTTTTAATTATAATAATGGTAGGTCTAGTAACAATTCATCAGTTAATATAATAGTAAAAATAGAAATGACTTATTATTATTCTATTATGTGTTCCATTACCATGCTACAATTTCACTTATTGAAATAAAACTCGTTTTATTACTTTCCCTTCTTGCGCATTTTTAAAAAGAACCCCCATGCTATTATTTTTACATGTAGATCTACATGTATGTAAATAAATTGCTTCTGTCATCAGATCACATCAGAAAAAGTCAGTTAGAATCGGACATAATAACCAGCAGATATCATGCTGATCTGCGACGCCCATATGGTTTTATTGTCACATTGATGGTATAAAAAAATCCGGTCACAGGTGTCAGCTGTTAAAACAGATCAGTATTGTCGCATATTTGCGTGTGCATTCGATTAGTCCATATACCACATATAGCACGGCTTTGATAAATTGCCGAACTGTAAACTGACATAATTTACGACAGCCCCTCCCCAACTTCTAACCGCCAGAAGTCATAACGGTAATTCGTGGTAGCGCACAGGATCCTATCCCAGCGGTCGCAATCAAAACAAACATTGGTTTATTACCGTGTCAATTATCACAGTCAGAACGGGTACCACTCAAAATACCCACGGTCAAAATACCCACACCTCAAAAATGGCAAAGTAGTCAAAATACCCACAGCAGAATTTTCAGGGGATTCAAAATACCCACAGCAGAATTTTCAGGGTATTCAAAATACCCACAGTAGAATTTACAGGGTATTCAAAATACCCACAGTAGAATTTACAGGGTAGTCAAAATACCCACAGTCATGGATACAAGGTCTACACTATTTTCCATATCAATCACTACAAAAAACTATTTATTGCAACTTTCCTTTGAAGAATTGGAATAAGGTGGGTAATTCAGTCAATCATTTAATTTTAAGCTTATGATCTTTTCTAATAATTACTTTATCTTCTTATAAAAAGGGTAAATTAAATGTTAAATTGGAGTAAAGTGGGTAATTAAGTATATCAATTAATTTGAAGCTTTTGATCTTTTTCTGATAATTACTTTGTTTGTCACTGTCAATTAGTTAATCATTTAATTGATTATTATTAAATCAATTATCCCTTTCGGATATGATGATATTAATGTACAGTTTGGTGTTCTTTAAAAGCAACTTTATTCTCCTCTTATTTTATATATTTCTCCAAACTGTTATATATTTGGGTATATAATATGGTAATATAGAGTTGACCTAGATCTTTCTGGAAAATTCCATAACATCGCGTGATCACTAACATAGGTATTTACGTATGGAAGTTATTTTTAAATGTAATGGTGCCATGCATAATATTACTGCACAGAGTGTTATGCGAATATAAACAACCTGTCCTTGACGAAAAATAAATGTATAAATATATATTTTTTTTGCTATTGAAAATGGGGAGATTTTTGTTATTCCTGCGTAATTCTGGACAATTCAATGACCTCTCGTGATCACTGATGAATTGAAATGTATTGTTTTAGCGATTGAAAATGTGGAGATTTATGTTATTCCCGCGTATCAGAGTGTCACAATTTCAACCCATGCACTTTTCAACAAGTTACTGTTAGGAAATTATGCAAACTAACACTGTCTTTACATTTTGATTACCTACAATTTCTGATCGAACACTGTTTTCCCATATTGGCGTGTGTAAGCGCCTAATTACGGATTTCTAATAATCATATGCGATCAGCCATGTTTGTTTACATCGAATGTCATGATGACAGGTCGGCGCGGTATTTTGTCTGTTATTCTGATTGGTGACCCCCAGTGACGTCATTACGCCCCATATAGATTTGTGAATTTACTTCAGGTGCGCCGATAAGATTTTACCTGTGTAACTGTGCTATATGGCAACCGATGTGGGTGTGCACTGGCGGATAATATTCAAAAAACCAATTTGAATTTATTAAGCATAAATCATTTTGGCTTTAAAGTTACCTTTTAAGTTTGATGCATCGTACACTTTTAGTCATATCACGATTGTGTCTGCTTGAAACAGTATCGGGGACGCTGTAGCACTGTGTTATGCACAACCACGTGGTACGTGTATGATTGCCTAAAATGTCACGTGGTACTAACAGCGGACCAACCAGTCTTGGGCTTCGTTCAGCACAGTCAAACAGCAAACACGTTTTAATGCCTGGTTCCCTAAAGTTGTTGCGTACTATGTGCTAATTTGAACTTCAACCGGTGACCAGAAAAGTATGTAAGCTAGCATAAGTATATGTTTGACAAACTGAACGCAGGTATTAAAACGATTTTGCTGTTTAACGGTGCTGAACGCATCCCTCGTTCTACCAAAAAAATATTTCCTAGACTGAGGATGGTTCTTTTCCGATTCATTCTGAGATATTCTTCCATTAGTAAACCTTGATATGCCAAATATAACATGGATAGTGTCGATATGGCGTTAAACCTTAGTCAAAACAATCCTAGAAATTAACAGAAAACCTATTTTAATAATACAATAATAATATATGGAAGCTCCAGGAAGCTTCCCGTCCGCCCCAAGTCTTTGGACCCCAATCTTCCGCATGAGAAGCAAACTCGATCAAAATTCATCCAATATTGTTCATGTCGGTAATGGTAGGTGCTTTTTTGTAATGATTCTTTAATGACAAAACAGAACACGTATTTACTTTGATTTGTACAAAGGCCATCATCAGTTAAACAAATACCATTTACCAAGTAATTAAACATTCAAGTCAGTTGTAATTAACCGAATAATGAAGCATCAGAACTCATCTATAAATCACGTTGATCGATCGAGACTGAACCAGAAAGCAACGTGGGGCAAGCGGTCTTGTGGTAGAGCATTTGAACCAGGATCGGATGGTCTTTGGTTCGATCCTCCGCCGCGGCTATGTTCTGTTCAATTCGGAATTCGTGAGCATTTGTTACGGCACCATTAGAACCAAAATATTCCGGGGTGGTATGGTAAAATGAGGATTCTTTGGTCAGATATTTAAGTTAAATAAATTTGCATGTTTAATACGTTTGTAATTGATTTATGTATGCGCCTCAGTTATTTTTTTCTATCAGGCACTCCTTGAGAGTTGTTTCTATATGACATGAGTTTTTACGTAGATTAATAAAAAAAACTTGAAAAATAGCAGAAGCACACTGAACTAATAAATGTGTTGCTTTAGGATTAAATTTATTTTAATTTAACAATGTTATTTTTGCCCTTAAAGAAAATCGGATTAATCAAATGAACGGCACCCGTCATGGATATATATGGAACACATTTTGTTAGTTGTACAGTGAAAATTCACCAAAATGGGTGGATTTTGCTGAAGCATGATATGACTTACATGGTGTTTCTTTTATTTTTGAATCCAAGTGTCGTATATTGGGCTAACGGATGCAGAATCGGATGAACACTATTCACGGATGCAAAAAAAAACCGCGTACATTTTTTTTTCGCAGATGAGAAAAGGTGCGCACTGACTCACTCCCCGTGTTCTTTATTACTTAAAAACTTTTAACTGATGCATTGTATCATTTGTGACTGCAGGTGTCGCTCTTGCAGACAACCACGCATGCAATACAAAAGAACGGGCAGACAAGGTCAATGCTGCAGTTGGTAGAGTTGTAGCGGCGATTATGCCGCAGATAACTGCCGTGGCCGGAAACGTAAATATGCAGGTGATACAAGGGGTTATGGAACAAGTTTGCACGAACGAAACGTAAGTATAATTTGTTATCACAGGCCCAATATTACTATAGCTTTTGGATAGCTATATAGAGTAAATAATGGAAAGGTAGGACACTTCAAAAATACTATATCTGGTTTGAAGAACATATAGGTGTGAATGGAGAAACCTTGAATTAAATCCGTGGACAAACTCATAATAAACCTACTGACTAATGTTGGCCTGTTTGAAAAAAGTAGTTAGCAAGAAATATGCATTTTCCCGCGAAATCCAAGTTTCTACATTTACGAAGGCTGTACACATCCGGTACCGACACGGAAATTTGGTTGGAATATATCAGAAATATTACATAATAACATGAAAACATGTCAAATTATATACCCTTGGTGAAAACAATTAAATGGTTATTGATTTATAATGTTCAACTGTCATTTAATGTTATCGTTTGTGTACGGAAATACCGAAAACGTATTTCCGGCAATCTGTCAAACGGCATTATAAGATATTCGCACTGTGCAACCGGAAGTAACTAGGCAGAGCAAATATTGGACTCGTTTAGGAACATAAAATATAAAATTTATAGGTAAAACACGACTTGTTATAACATGATGTGTATGTTTAGAATATTATTTTCTACTTACGCTATAACTTTATTTCATTGAAATCGGTCATTGATCATGGATTTAGTGAATTTGGAAATTTTGAACTGTCCTACCTTTCCATTATTTACCATACAGCTATCCAAAAGCTATAGTAAGATAGGGCCTGTGTTTGTTATTGGCCTGACTCTAGAGCAACTATCGCTCCGCCCACTGATCACGTGGCGTTGTTTGTCCAATTAAATGCAAAGTGATGCAATGTTGTAGTTACTTAGATACCGTTAGTTTGTCTAACGAAAATGGCGGCCATGGAAACAACATTGATCTGATTGGATTATCGATGTGTTTAATTGACATCCGGCGCGAGATCATTTAAGATCATGTATGGTACGTACGGTGACTGACGTTTAAACACATAATACTGTATCCAAGATTGGAGTACACTGTACCGGTGTCACGTTAGATTCACACGCACTACGGAAAGTCCACGCTTTATGGGTGTACAATAATGCTAATTGATCTGGTGTTACTTTAAGTTATATATTGATATTTAAATGATTTGTTTCATAATACCTAAACTTCAAATTGGTAAAGGTTAGAAGAAATATGTTGTCCAATAAATGTTTAAAATCGCATTTAAAATCGATCAATATTGACAAAATGTGCGGTTTTATCGTCAACGGGTTCTCTTTGAAACCTTAATTCTCGAAAGATACCCAAGAAAGAAACATGAAAACATGGAAAATACTCATTTGATATAATACATTTTAAATCGATCATATTCTCAAAGTTGCCAATATATTTTTTACCAGAAAAGAAATCATCCAAAATTTACTAATTTCTGAGCAATGTATATTTTTCGGCTTCAACTGGTTCTTTTCAAAACCTTAATTCTATAAAGATATAAAAAAAAACAAAAAAAAAAACAATGTGAATTCTTTACGATAACCATTTGTTATACTATATTTTCAATCATCGATACTTTTAAAGTTATCTTAATAAGCTTAATTTGGCAAATGTACCTCCAAAATATCCATTTCCGAAAAATAAACATTTCGCCGCATTTGTTTCTACGCATGCACTGTTCAGAAACGATCGACGGTTAGAAAATCTAGTGTCGCGTATGAAAATATACATTCAAATAAGAAATTTGAATGTCGTGGAAGGATGTTGATTATGAATATATAGATTAGAAAATGTAGTGCCCAGTAAGAAAAATCTATATTGAGTAAGGATGTAGTGTCCAGTAAGAAAAATCTATATTAAGGATGAAGTGTATCGAATGAGAAAATCTAGTGTCGTGTATGACAATAAAGAGTCATATAAAGAAATTAAATGTTGTTTAAGGATGTTGAGTATATATATAGATTAGGAAATCTAGTGCCCAGTATTATAATCTATAGTCCAGTAAAGATGTTGTGTATCGGGTGAGAAATTCTAGTGTTGTGTATGAAAATATAGTGGCAAATAAGGAAATTGAATGTTGTGTAAGGATGAATGTAGATTAGAAAATCTAGTGCCCAGTAAGAAAAATCTGAAGTCGAGTAAGGATGTTGTGTACCAAGTGAGAAAAGGTACGAAATGTGTGCTTATCATGCAGTTGGTGCTTGTCTTGCGTAATTAAAATACCAAACACGTGTAATGAACTTATCGTGCAAGTAACACTTGTCTTGTATAATTTAGGTACAAACGTGTGCTTATCATGCATTTGGTGCTTGTCTCGTGTAATTTAGGAACCTATCGTGTGGTGTCCATACCGTTAGTGCTTTTCTTATGTAATTTAGGTACCAAACATGTGGTTCTCGTGTTGTTAGTTCTTTAATTATGTAATTTAGGTACCAAGCGTGTGCATATCATAAAGTTGATGCTTGTCTTGTGTAATACAGGTACCAAGCATGTGCAAATCATGAAGTAGTTGCTTGTCTTGTGTAATACAGGTACCAATCGTGTGCATATCATAAGGTACCAATCGTGTGCATATCATAAGGTACCAATCGTGTGCATACCACAAAGTTGGTGCTTGTCTTGTGTAATACAGGTACCAATCATGTGCACATCATGAAGTTGGTGCTTGTCTTGTGTAATACAGGTACCAATCGTGTTCATATCATAAAGTTGGTGCTTGTCTTGTGTAATAGAAGTACCAAGCGTGTGCATATCATGCCGTTGGTGCTTGTCTTGTGTAATACAGGTACCAAGCGTGTGCATATCATGCCGTTGGTGCTTGTCTTGTGTAATACAGGTACCAAGCGTGTGCATATCATGCCGTTGGTGCTTGTCTTGTGTAATACAGGTACCAATCGTGTGCATAAAGTTGGTGCTTGTCTTGTGTAATACAGGTACCAAGCGTGTGCATATCATACAGTTGGTGCTTGTCTTGTGTAATACAGGTACCAAGCGTGTGCATATCATGCCGTTGGTGCTTGTCTTGTGTAATACAGGTACCAAGCGTGTGCATATCATGCCGTTGGTGCTTGTCTTGTGTAATACAGGTTCCAAGCGTGTGCATATCATACAGTTGGTGGTTGTCTTGTGTAATACAGGTATCAAGCGTGTGCATATCATGCCGATGGTGCTTGTCTTGTGTAATACAGGTACCAAGCGTGTGCATATCATGCCGTTGGTGCTTGTCTTGTGTAATAAAGGTACCAAGCGTGTGCATATCATGCCGTTGGTGCTTGTCTTGTGTAATACAGGTACCAATCGTGTGCATATCATACAGTTGGTGCTTGTCTTGTGTAATACAGGTACCAAACGTGTGCATATCATGCCGTTAGTGCTTGTCTTGTGTAATACAGGTACCAAGCGTGTGCATATCATGAATTTGGTGCTTGTCTTGTGTAATACAGGTACCAATCGTGTGCATATCATGAAGTTGGTGCTTGTCTTGTGTAATACAGGTACCAAGCGTGTGCATATCATGAAGTTGGTGCTTGTCTTGTGTAATACAGGTACCAAGCGTGTGCATATCATGCCGTTGGTGCTTGTCTTGTGTAAAACAGGTACCAAGCGTGTGCATATCATGAAGTTGGTGCTTGTCTTGTGTAATACAGGTACCAAGCGTGTGCATATCATGCCGTTGGTGCTTGTCTTGTGTAATACAGGTACCAAACGTGTGCATATCATGCCGTTGGTGCTTGTCTTGTGTAATACAGCTACCAAGCGTATGCATATCATGAAGTTGGTGCTTGTCTTGTGTAATACAGGTACCAAGCGTGTGCGTATCATGAAGTTGGTGCTTGTCTTGTGTAATTCAGGTACCAAGCGTGTGCATATAATGCCGTTGGTGCTTGTCTTGCGTAATACAGGTACCAAGCATGTGCATATCATGAAGTTGGTGCTTGTCTTGTGTAATACAGGTACCAAGCGTGTGCATATCATGAAGTTGATGCTTGTCTTGTGTGATACAGGTACCAAGCGTGTGCGTATCATGAAGTTGGTGTTTGTCTTGTGTAATACAGGTACCAAGCGTGTGCGTATCATGAAGTTGGTGCTTGTCTTGTGTAATACAGGTACCAAGCGTGTGCATATCATGCCGTTGGTGCTTGTCTTGTGTAATACAGGTACCAAGCGTGTGCATATCATGCCGTTGGTGCTTGTCTTGTGTAATACAGGTACCAAGCGTGTGCATATCATGAAGTTGGTGTTTGTCTTGTGTTATACAGGTACCAAGCGTGTGCATATCCTGCCGTTGGTGCTTGTCTTGTGTAATACAGGTACCAAGCGTGTGCATATCATGCCGTTGGTGCTTGTCTTGTGTAATACAGGTACATAGCGTGTGCATATCATGAAGTTGGTGCTTGTTTCGTGTAATACAGGTACCAAACGTCTGCATATCATAAAGTTGGTGCTTGTCTTGTGTAATACAGGTTCCAAGCGTGTGAATGTCATGCCAGTGGTGCTTGTCTTGTGTAATACAGGTACCAAGCGTGTGCATGTCATGCCGTTGGTGCTTGTCTTGTGTAATACAGTTACCAAGCGTGTGCATATCATGCCGTTGGTGCTTGTCTTGTGTAATACAGGTACCAAGCGTGTGCATATCATGAAGTTGGTGCTTGTCTTGTGTAATACAGGTACCAAGCGTGTGCATATCATGCCGTTGGTGCTTGTCTTGTGTAATGCAGGTACCAGGCTCGTGCATATCATGCCGTTGGTGCTTGTCTTGTGTAATACAGGTACCAAGCGTGTGCATATCATGCCGTTGCTGCTTGTCTTGTGTAATACAGGTACCAAGCGTGTGCATATCATGCCGTTGGTGCTTGTCTTGTGTAATACAGGTACCGAGCGTGTGCATATCATGAAGTTTGTGCTTGTCTTGTGTAATACAGGTACCAAGCGTGTGCATATCATGCCGTTGGTGCTTGTCTTGTGTAATACAGGTACCAAGCGTGTGCATATCATGCCATTGGTGCTTGTCTTGTGTAATACAGGTACCAATCGTGTGCATATTATACCGTTGGTGCTTGTCTTGTGTAATACAGGTACCAATCGTGTGCATATCATGAAGTTGGTGCTTGTCTTGTGTAATACAGGTACCAATCGTGTGCATATCATAAAGTTGGTGCTTGTCTTGTGTAATACAGGTACCAAGCGTGTGCATATCATGCCGTTGGTGCTTGTCTTGTGTAATGCAGGTTCCAAGCGTGTGCATATCATGCCATTGGTGTCTGTCTTGTGTAATACAGGTACCAAGCGTGTGCATATCATAAAGTTGGTGTCTGTCTTGTGTAATACAGGTTCCAAGCGTGTGCATATCATGCCATTGGTGTCTGTCTTGTGTAATACAGGTACCAAGCGTGTGCATATCATGCCGTTGGTGCTTGTCTTGTGTAATACAGGTACCAAGCGTGTGCATATCATGCCGTTGGTGCTTGTCTTGTGTAATACAGGTACCAAGCGTGTGCATATCATGAAGTTGGTGCTTGTCTTGTGTAATACAGGTACCAAGCGTGTGCATATCATGCCGTTGGTGCTTGTCTTGTGTAATACAGGTACCAACCGTGTGCATATCATGCCGTTGGTGCTTGTCTTGTGTAATACAGGTACCAAGCGTGTGCATATCATGCCGTTGGTGCTTGTCTTGTGTAATACAGGTACCAAGCGTGTGCATATCATGCCGTTGGTGCTTGTCTTGTGTAATACAGGTACCAAGCGTGTGCATATCATGCCGTTGGTGCTTGTCTTGTGTAATACAGGTACCAAGCGTGTGCATATCATGAAGTTGGTGTTTGTCTTGTGTTATACAGGTACCAAGCGTGTGCATATCCTGCCGTTGGTGCTTGTCTTGTGTAATACAGGTACCAAGCGTGTGCATATCATGCCGTTGGTGCTTGTCTTGTGTAATACAGGTACATAGCGTGTGCATATCATGAAGTTGGTGCTTGTTTCGTGTAATACAGGTACCAAACGTCTGCATATCATAAAGTTGGTGCTTGTCTTGTGTAATACAGGTTCCAAGCGTGTGAATGTCATGCCAGTGGTGCTTGTCTTGTGTAATACAGGTACCAAGCGTGTGCATGTCATGCCGTTGGTGCTTGTCTTGTGTAATACAGTTACCAAGCGTGTGCATATCATGCCGTTGGTGCTTGTCTTGTGTAATACAGGTACCAAGCGTGTGCATATCATGAAGTTGGTGCTTGTCTTGTGTAATACAGGTACCAAGCGTGTGCATATCATGCCGTTGGTGCTTGTCTTGTGTAATGCAGGTACCAGGCTCGTGCATATCATGCCGTTGGTGCTTGTCTTGTGTAATACAGGTACCAAGCGTGTGCATATCATGCCGTTGCTGCTTGTCTTGTGTAATACAGGTACCAAGCGTGTGCATATCATGCCGTTGGTGCTTGTCTTGTGTAATACAGGTACCGAGCGTGTGCATATCATGAAGTTTGTGCTTGTCTTGTGTAATACAGGTACCAAGCGTGTGCATATCATGCCGTTGGTGCTTGTCTTGTGTAATACAGGTACCAAGCGTGTGCATATCATGCCATTGGTGCTTGTCTTGTGTAATACAGGTACCAATCGTGTGCATATTATACCGTTGGTGCTTGTCTTGTGTAATACAGGTACCAATCGTGTGCATATCATGAAGTTGGTGCTTGTCTTGTGTAATACAGGTACCAATCGTGTGCATATCATAAAGTTGGTGCTTGTCTTGTGTAATACAGGTACCAAGCGTGTGCATATCATGCCGTTGGTGCTTGTCTTGTGTAATGCAGGTTCCAAGCGTGTGCATATCATGCCATTGGTGTCTGTCTTGTGTAATACAGGTACCAAGCGTGTGCATATCATAAAGTTGGTGTCTGTCTTGTGTAATACAGGTTCCAAGCGTGTGCATATCATGCCATTGGTGTCTGTCTTGTGTAATACAGGTACCAAGCGTGTGCATATCATGCCGTTGGTGCTTGTCTTGTGTAATACAGGTACCAAGCGTGTGCATATCATGCCGTTGGTGCTTGTCTTGTGTAATACAGGTACCAAGCGTGTGCATATCATGAAGTTGGTGCTTGTCTTGTGTAATACAGGTACCAAGCGTGTGCATATCATGCCGTTGGTGCTTGTCTTGTGTAATACAGGTACCAACCGTGTGCATATCATGCCGTTGGTGCTTGTCTTGTGTAATACAGGTACCAAGCGTGTGCATATCATGCCGTTGGTGCTTGTCTTGTGTAATACAGGTACCAAGCGTGTGCATATCATGCCGTTGGTGCTTGTCTTGTGTAATACAGGTACCAAGCGTGTGCATATCATGCCGTTGGTGCTTGTCTTGTGTAATACATGTACCAATCGTGTGCATATCATGAAGTTGGTGCTTGTCTTGTGTAATACATGTATCAAGCGTGTGCATATCATCAAGTTGGTGCTTGTCTTGTGTAATACAGGTACCAAGCGTGTGCATATCATGAAGTTGGTGCTTGTCTTGTGTAATACAGGTACCAAGCATGTGCATATCATGCCGTTGGTGCATATATTGGGTATTTTAGGTATCAAATGTGTCGTTCTGTTATGCGGTTTTTGACTGTCTTGTGTATTTTAAGTACCATACACGTGCTTATCATGCAGGCAAGGCTTGTCGTGTGCAGTTAAGACATTTTGATGAAAATAAAGGAAAATAGAATGAAAGGGTGCATGAAAGGGGGTGATGAGGGGAGTGAGTGGAGACAACCACTCCCTAAAGGTAAATCGATTGTTTATTGATTAGTTTAATATACATGTATAATCACCTTTCGTAAGTCACTTATTCAAATGATTATGATGACATCTGTAAGTGACTAACTGGCTCAAAATTCAAATCTCTACAATAACATAATTGGCTTGTCTACAGGTAGAGACAACTATAACCTTGTACTTTACGGGAAGTCTTGATATTGATATGATTGTTTTTGCACATTGAAGTGTTAAATATCCGTTTTAAAACATAGCACGTGTTTTAATAGCGTACTAACATGACATTATCTGTAACAAATAGTTTGTTTACTGTATTAAACATGAAACACTAGAAGGAATATAAAGCTTTAGATTATTGCGGTATTACTAATCAAAGCAAAAAAGATTTGTAAAACTGCTGCGTAATATATCAGCTATTCACATTTATAAGCTTACTAAAATACTTTAAAGGGACATGCTGCAATTTTCACTTAAAACTATGTCTGAAAAGCATTTATACTTATTATGTAAAGTTACATTACCATAGCATATGTTAAGACTATTTTTGTTCTTGTGTTGAAAAAAAGTGCATAACTCTTGTAAATGGTTGAAAAACATTATATTTGGCAGATCTTCGAAAGCAAGTGCAAATCATATATTAATTTCCTGAGTTGTATCGGAATGATAGAACTTATTCCAAGTATATAAAGATGAATACAGTAGAACTTCAATGGATCGAACCCGACGGGACTGAACGAACTAGTTCGAACGAAGAGTATCAAAAAAAGGTAAATATGTTGGCTGGACCTAATTTCTAGTTCGACTCGGTGTTCTAGCCATCAGAGGTAGAATAATAGAAATTAGATAGTATTTCGACCGGAACCAGATAAGTGGTTCGAGCCATGTGTGGTGTTCCAGCCATCCGTGTTCGAGCCAACGAAGTTCTGCTGTATATGTATATATAACATGCTCTCCGTCTTCCGTGACCTAGTGGTTAATGCGTCTGCCTCGGAAGCGGAAGGTCGAAGGTTCTAAGCTGGTATAGCAGATACTGCAATAAGATATCATGGTGTTAAAAAATGACTTTTATAGGATTTCAACATATGCATGTACTAACAAGCATTTGAGGACTTCTTTTTTCAAAAAATCTAACGGTGTCACTGCACTCTCTTTTATATAAAAAAACGTGGCCAACCAAATATACGAAATATATATATATGAAATACGGTTTCATTCATACAGAAATATCAGGGGAGGGGGGGGGGGTATGTTTTTTTTTATATTTTTTATAATATACTGTTCTGTGACAAGGCTAAAATAGTATAGATAACTCTGTTCTTCGATATCTCTATTTTGTGTGTGATTTTTTTTTAAAACCTATTTTATTCTCTAACAGTACTGATTTTTAAACTAATTACCATCATGTTTAAAAAGTTTACTTCGCTGACTTTGGTGAAGAAAGCAGGCTATATATATACATATATAGTTGGTGTAATTCTTTGAGAAAATACACTGTGATATATTATAACTTTTTCATTCAGCTCAAACTGACTAAGACGTATGACGTTTATGCACGCAATGTTGTTATCGAATGACCTCAAGAGGAAAATTCTTAGAAGGATTAAAAGCCGAATTTTGAGTTTTCGTCTGGTGATGAAAAACATAAAGCCTGTTTAATGTTCGTGAACCCCGAGCCCGTGTGGTTCCGGCTAAAAATAGAATCACTGTCGATCTCTGCAGAGGGGTAGGAATCCTCCGAATGGGTGTCGTGTTCATTTTATCATGTTTTGTCATGTTCACTATAATTGTGGTTAATTTATCAACCCCTGTGTGGTTCCAGGGAGCCATGAGTGATGACAAGAATAGAATCACTGTGGCTTATGCATGTCGTAAGAAGCGTTAAATTGAGTAATACGATAGAATTTGCTGAAACTCTGCAGTTCTGCAGGTATCAAGGTTCTAGGTTCATTCTGCATATTCATTTGTTATGTATTTTTTTAATCTGTATGTTATTTTGTTGTTTTTGTACATGTAGAGTGAACTTGGAATCTTCCTACCTGTTAGCGTCGAATAGCTTATAATGTGTTGGTACGTTGTAAAACTCTATTCATTCATTCATTCATTCATTCATTCATTCATTCATTCATTCATTCATTCATTCGTGAAGCCTGTGTATATTCACAAGGAAGTTAAATACAATTTAGTTGTTTTGATCTGAAATTAAAACCAAATGTTTTATAGTTATGGGATTTTAAATATATTTATAACGCTTTTTAAGGGATATTGTCGAGGTAGTCCGATAGTTGAGAATTAACCAGTCAGAAACTTCATCAGAACTTGATCAATTGCTGGTTAACAAACAATGAATAGAAGAAAAAAACAACATCTGAAGAATAATGTACGGAAGCCTTAAATAGTAAAGTCGAGGTAGTCCGATTGTTTAGATTAACCAATCAGAAACTATTTATCAGAATTACATTACAATTGATTAAGACTAAAGAAATACAAATATGATAGGGAAAACGTACAGGTAGTCCAATTGATTAAATTAACCAATCAGAAACTTTATATCAGAATCCCGATACATTTTATTAAGACTAAAGAAATACAAATATGATAGGGAAATCGTTGAGGTAGTCCAATTGTTGAGAATTATCCAATCAGAATCTTTATCAGAAACAATTGTTAGTAAGCTAACTATGATTACATACAATCAACATTTGAACAATAAACTGCTGAAGCCTTCAATAGTAAGGAAATCGTCGAGGTCGTCCGATTGTTTAAACAAACCAATCAGAAACTTTATATCAGAATCCCATTACAATTGATCAAGACTTACAAGATGTACAAATTCTTTTTCAGAGACATTACAACCATCGATCTTGAACTGAAAGGTTGTCCGGCCCTTATTGCAAATATTACACAGCTGGCGGCGCTGAAGCTGAACATTTCCACTGGGGTCGGGACACCGGCGATACCGTTCGACTTTGGAGAACTCCTGCTGTCATTCCCAGAGGGAGCCGGTCAATTCTGTGGTGAGTCGTCAGAAAATTATTTCAGTTTCGGTTTCACCACCCATGTCCTGATACACCGGTTTGGCAGCGCTAAGAATATTGTTTCAAGTATACACCGTCGTGATATGATTGAAAAAAAAGAACTTCTGAAAACGACGCTAAACACCCACCATACAACACCACCACTCGTGACCGCAATAACTTCAGTGCTCACTCGACGAAATTAAGTTGATATTTCACCAACATAAAAAGTAAATAAAAAGAGAAAAAAATGAAGAGTGTGTTCCAGTGGAATATCGAATAATTACTTCATCGGGTTAACACAATTGATTGCTTCATACCCGGTGTAACGTTAGATCAACACGCACTCCCGATAGTCCACGCGTATGGATCTGCCGTAGGGGGTCGTGAGATCAACACGCTGTAAACACACGCGTTTGTTTTTGTTTTACATTTGTTTGAAGGTTATAAATCATTTGAAAACGAGTTTCTTTGTTTAAACGTAGGTTTACAGGCAAAATAGCCCACTCCACTTGGGTATTCATTAACTCTTAAAAACATACACTCTTGATTATCAATCTGATCACCTCGGCCTTTATGCTACGCAATAGACCTCTGACATAATAAGGCGCCATTTTGGAACAACTATCAGTCACATGATAAAATAAAATAGTGGGCACCTTATGCCACCTTATATGCATGTACATTGAGAATATAAACGTTGGTTAATCAAGACTGATATTTTAAATTTCCCAATAAACATGACCCATGTCGAGTGTATTAATAAAAAAATCGATATAATAACGCCATATATTCAACTTAATGACGGATACATAATGTGTTACTTTCACACGAATGAACAAAGACTTGTAACACAGGCGAATAGCGTTGGTGTATTCTAGAGCTATACACGAGGTGTATTATACGGAGGATACGGAAATACCCGATGTTTCACGATTGTCTTGATTGTGACAGAAGCAAATAGATTTGATTTTGACCGCTATGAAAGAAGGAAAACCACCAACGGTTGCTGGGAAGCAATGCTCTTTTACCGGAAAAAACACGCTTTCATTGTATTTTGCTTTTTATTCACTTCTTTAAACGGACTATGTCGGCATTTAACACTCAATATGGTTTCGTAAATAAACAATACCAGTACAAAAACATTCATATAACTTTCGTATTTGGGTATGCGTTAAGAACAGAGTTTCATATTGTTTTCCGAAACTACATCATCCGATTTGTTTACCTTTTCCTGTCTTAAACGAACTGTCTTCGGTATCGTAAACTGCGAATGTATTTACTAGTATACAATTGTTTCATTATGTTAAGACACCTAACGAACCGTGGACATACTTGAAATAACTGAACTGAAATAAATTCAGAGCACAAAGGTACTGTCGATTCAGATTTGAATACAAATGAGACACGGTCAATGCATTTTGATATAGATAAAGTAGGTAAATTGTACCTGGCGTTTTAACACATGCATTTAAACCTGCAAACCCCATAATCAATAATAAGATACCTGTTAATGAGCAGTAAATAAAAGTCACCTGTACTAAACCCAATACGCTATTTTGAAACTACGTCATTCTGTTTATAGTTAGACTCGTCCAAATATATACAGGTAACACATTTATTTTTTGAATCAATAGTATTGCATAATTTATGTAACAGACAAATGCGCCGTCACTTAATACGGTACGTTCCATCGAAAAATAGAATGACATAGTTTCAAAATAGCATATTGGGTTTATACAATATTTATTTTAAGCGGCAGGTGTGTGTACGGATATTTTCGGAAATACGAAACTATGTAAATGATCGTCATTATTTTGTTTAATAACTATTAACTTAATTAAGGCGTTGAATCTGTACATTATTCAATGTGTATAACATATAGATATAGAATCAATTTGCAGTATGTGTAATTTTTTGTTTGTTTGGTGTTTAGCGTCGCTTTCAACAATGTTTCAGCTATATTGCGACGATGTCTACTTAAGACAGTATTCTAAGCGCTGCCACACTGGAGTATAATGCCGCAGACACATGGTATGATACCCCACCCTGTCACATTATCCTTATAACTTTCCTTTAGATGCTAAGCGTCAAGCGAGAAAGCTTCTAGTACCATTTTTCAAGTATTTGGTGTGACCTGGTTTGGGATCGAACCCACGACCTTCTGCATGCGATGCGGACGCTCTGCCACTAGTCCACCGCTGCCGTTTAAATACTAGAAATACGCCGCTTTCCTATTAAAACTTAATCAAAAATACCTGCAGCTGCTTTCTGAATGTAGTTCAACGTAGCACGAAATTGTCAGTCTAATTCCATTTTATGTAATTATACGTACTTGCATAATTACAGTTTCTTAATGACTGCCGTTTTAAAGTTGGGTGAGTTGCGTCATTTAAAACAAAGCTCATACGTTTTTCTTCCTATTACTCTGGTTATATCATATACATACACAGTCAAACCTGTGTAAGCGACCACCTCTATTGAGCAGCCACTTGTCTTAATTCCCAACTTAACCTGTATTACATGTAAGCGACAGTCTGTCTTAAAAGGTCCCATTTGCTATTTATGTTTATATGCTTTTAGGGCAATGAACATGTATATAGCAACAACCTGTCTTAAAATACTACTTTTGCTCATTCCCTTAACTTGCTGCCGCGGCTTAAGACAGGTTTGGTTGTATTACTGTTTTGTTCATTCTTATTCGCTTATTGGTCCCAGTTCTAGATAAGCCCGTGTGGTTCCGACTAAGAATAAAAATCAATGTCGATCTCTGCCGAGGGGGTAGGAATCCTCCGAATGGGTGTCATGTTAATTATTGTGGTTAAATTACCAACCTATGTATGGCTCCAGGTAGCCATATGAATGATAGCAAGAATAGGGTTGCTGCGGCTCATGCATGTCGTAAGAAGCGTCAATTTGAGGAATACGATAGATTTTGCTGAAACTCTGTATTTCTGCAGATATCAAGGTTTTAAATTCAATCTACTTATTTATTTGTTGATGTTTTTTTTTTTATCTCTGTTAGTTTGTTGCTTTTTAGCTCACCGGGACGAATGTCCAAGGAGAGCTATTGCCATGACCCCGGCGTTGTCGTCGTCTGCGTCGTCTGTAAACACCCAAGTTAAACCTTTGCGTTCAAGTTTTACATATCTATGCAACCACTCATTGGATATGAATGAAACTTCGCATGTGTGTTCACCATCACCAATGAAAAACACACAGAGAAGAACCATAACTCTGGATTGCATTTTGGCAGAGTTATGGCTCTTTTTGGACTTAATTTTTCAGGTTAAAGTTTTTTATCAGGTAAGATATCTATGAAACCACTCATTGGATATGAATGCAACTTCACATGTGTGTTCACCACCATCGATGGAACACACAGAGACAAGAACCATAGCTCGGGGTTGCATTTTGACAAAGTTATGGCCCTTTTGGACTTTTCGTCTGTAGACACCCAGGTTAAACTTTTGCGTTTAGTTGCGTTTAAGTTTTGGTGTTTGCCTCCAGTCTCAATCTTTGCATGGGTGGTGAGTTTTATCCCTTCGGCGAGGTTTGTTAACTTCTGACAACTCTTGTATCCATCCATCCATCCATCCATCCATCCATCCATCCATCCATCCATCCATCCATCCATCCATCCATCCATCCATCCATCCATCCATCCATCCATCCATCCATCCATCCATCCATCCATCCATCCATCCATCCATCCATCCATCCATCCATCCATCCATCCATCCATCCATCCATCCATCCATCCATCCATCCATCCATCCATCCATTCATTCATCCATCCATTCATTAATTCATTCATTCATTCATACATTCATTCATTCATTCAGTTCTAAATAAAAAATTTTTCAATATCGCAGATTGTAGAGCTTTTCTCCCTACTGCCTGGCAATTCAAGTTTATGCTTCCAATGTTAAGGAGAAAACTTACAGGCGCCTCTTATCCTGATGTCCTGGATGTCGAAATGTTATGCAAGTAAGTATTGACGTTTTACAGTTCAATATTTCAAATGGGGTTTAACACCATTTTCAACACAGTTCAGGTTGTATATGGCATATTTAGTTTTATTGGCGGAATACAGCCGAATGTAGTTATGGAATGCAGATATCATTTGGAAATTACATTTTTTGTGTCCTTTGATGGCAAACATTCAAACAATTGACTTGGCCACCTCTTATGCCAGCTTGTCTGTCTTTTAGAAAGGAAATTGTCGAAGATTGTCAAGCTTTCACAATTTTAACAGTTCAAAATCATTAAATTTATAGACGTTTTCATTTTTCTCAGACAGTCTTATATACATGTATTTGAAAACAAGTTCTGAGTATTATATATGCTTCAACTTAGAGTGAAGTATTTATTTGTTTTGATGTTTTTTTTTCTTCAGCAATACAATGATACGAACTTCGATCGACACCATCTTCAACAACACTAAAACATGTGCCGTGCTACCCCAACAAGCTGGCTCCAAAATGGACGACATTGTCCACATGAAAGGATTTCTACTGGCGAAATGTTCGACTGCGACAAAGGGTGAATATACGTTTGTTTGTCCTTACACTCTGACTTACAGAACTTCTTTAACGTAACAACATTGCAACATTTTGTAAGAAAAATAGTATTGTACAGTGTTTCATTATGTATCTCTCATTGTGAATATAAGAAGACTTCTCACAGGTTGTGTATATATGAAGACAGAACAGTGTTTCATTATGTCTGTTTGGTTGTGTAAATAAGACGACAGAACAGTGTTTCATTATGTCTGTTTGGTTGTGTAAATAAGACGACAGAACAGTGTTTCATTATGTCTCTTTGGTTGTGTATATAAGAAGACAGAACAGTGTTTCATCATGTCTGTTTGGTTGTGTAAATAAGAAGACAGAACAGTGTTTCATTATGTCTGTTTGGTTGTGTAAATAAGACGACAGAACAGTGTTTCATTATGTCTGTTTGGTTGTGTATATAAGAAGACAGAACAGTGTTTCTTTATGTCTGTTTGGTTGTGTAAATAAGAAGACAGAACAGTGTTTCATTATGTCTGTTTGGTTGTGTAAATAAGAAGACAGTGTACTTGCAGTAGGACGATATTCGGTTTCATTCTGAGATTTTCCTAGACCAATACAAGTGAATATGCCTTATATAATATGCCTTATATAATATGCCTTATATGACATGTGATGTGTTGAAAATGACGCTCAGGGAGGTACGAGTATATAATATAAGTCACATGTCCCGTGTTTGTAGGTTTATTCTCTGTATAATGGCGCATCTTACGAGATACGCATTATTTCTGTAAATCACTGACTACTGGGAGATTGTAAAACAATTGTTATGGCCAATCATCACAAAGATTGTGTCCGGGTGGCAATTCGAACTCACAACCACTGGGATGATAGTCGGACGCGTTAACGACAGAGCTATCCGAGCCTGGCCGAGCCTGAGTGTGTGTACGTGCGTGCGCACATTTTAGTCGTACGGCTAGTCGTGGAATTGTATATTTACAGTTGTCGCTTTCTTTATTATTACAGAGAATTTCAACTGTACCGTCAAAGAACTTGAGGGAATGAAGTTAACGGACTGTATAAGCAAAGCAAACACATTGACTGGCGATAAAATAAATTGCGAGTATGTATATTTACGTATATTCACCATGTTGTTTACTGTGTCTAACAAACAAATCGATTTTGTCCTGAAATATAAAGATATAAGATCCTCCGTGACCGAGTGGCCTAAGGTGCCATCTCAAGATCACTTACCTCTTATTACTGAGGTCGTAAGTTCGAATTCAGCTTGTTCTTAAATAGTATACATTTGTCAGTTTGTTACGGAAGGATAGTGGTTCTACTCGGATTGATTCTGAGGTCTTCCTCTACCAATAAAACTGGATATACCGTTTATTACTTGAAGTGTTTTGAAATTGACGTTAAACTCTATATTTTTTTTTTAAATAAAATATTCACTTCCGTGTATGATAGTAAGCTAAAATATATTTATCATTTTATGTGCAATAACATTCAAAAGAAAAGTAATTGTGGTTAGTTTGATATTCGTCTTTCGATAGTCAACATGAAGCTAACCCCAACCTTCTCGGCCTCCAATATTGAAGAGTTAGTTACATTACTCAAATATCGAAAGACGAAAAATGAAAACGATAAACTTCTATAAATATTACATGAATATATAATAAAACAAACATCAACTACGTTATGAATCTAACATGGATATAACGTTATTGCTGTGTTATATTATGACATAATTACTGTGATTATAACATTATTGTCGTCTTTTTGTGCTTTAACATAATTACTATATTATTGTGATATAACATAATCACTGTGTTATTGTGTTATATTATAACATCATTGCCGTGTTTTTGTGTTATAACGTAATAACTTAGACGAAAAACGATAACAATTAACTGCTAGATATATTACATTTATATATCAAGACAAACGTCAACTACGTTATGAATCTAACATGGATATAACGTAAGTACTGTGTTATTTTGTTATAACATAACATAATTAGGCTTTACTGTGTTATTGTTATTGTACTATAACATAATCATTGTGTAACGTTGTGTTATATTTAAACATAATTACCGTGTTTACAACATAACTGCCGTGTTTTTATATTATAACATAATTGTTTTGTTATTGTATTATATTGTAACGTACTGTATTATTGTGTTGTATTCCAACATAATTACTGTGCTATTTTGTGATAACATAACTACTATGTTATTGTATTATATTGTAACGTAATTACTGTGTTATTGTGTTGTATTCCAACATAATTACTGTGCTATTTTGTGGGATAAATTGGTATACGACAACTATATCAGTTATTAGATTAGTGGATACTTTTGAGTTTTTCATCGTTTTATCTTTTAAAATGCGTCAAAAATAATATTGTAATTGATTTTTTTTTATCTGTTTGCTATCAACGCTAAGAACTTATACATATTTTTTTCATTTTTATTTTTCAGAAAAGAAAAATGTGTGGATGGCAACATTGGAACAAAGTGCGGGGTTGACGCTGCAGGAAATTTCAAATACATTGTCAAAATGGAATGCAGTTTGGCGCCATCCAATCAGGCTTCAATATTGCTCCTTTTGGCCGCAATGGTGGCATTCCTGTCATTTTAGTTTAAATAGGGGAAACAACGTACATGTACAACCATCTCAGTGAACTCTTCTTTGTTATGAATTATAATCTCTAGATTTAATTCGTTTTATTTTCTCCTTGTTAAATAAGACATGTTATAGCGTTTCGTTATTGGATTTTATAAAAATAAATATGTTCGTTGTTGGCTTTTATTCAGTCTAACACTTATCTTTTTAGTTAAACTCTTGTAATCTCATTTAAAATCAAAATTGTTATGTTCTCAAAATCACGTACCTTTCACCACTGTAGTCGCGGGTTCAAGTCCAACTCGGTTAAATACGTGTGTAAGATATAGTTTGGCAATAGTTTGCCGACTGCCGGGGGTTCTACTCCGAGCCACTTACAACGCCTTATGTATATAGTGTCTTCGTCCACCAATAAATGAATCCATATAGGGTGTTGAATATGGCGTTAAACCGCAATAAGAAGAACTTTAAAACATCTTGGTTAGTTTATACTTCATTTTAGCTTGATTGCTCTGAAAGCTCAGAGCCGCTCTCAAATCCTCTTCCTAAGTAGAACCAGTACTGAGTGTTTGTTTCGAAGAGGCAACGGGTCGAGCTTGGGATTGAACCCGCAACTTCTGGCGTGAGCGGTCAATACTCTAGACGTTACTCTACCGTCCCCGCTTGAACATGGTGTTTGGCATATACATTTTTATCCTTTTTCTCCTCACCGTTAATTGATGTAAAAGCTTTATCTTTTAATTTAAAGTTTGCGCTTTAACACTGAAGCCGGGCCCGATAAGCTCAGTCGGTTACGCGTATGACTATCAATCCAGGGTTTGTGAGTTCGAATCCCCGCCCGGCAACCGTCTCCGTGATGATTGATATACGACATTGTGTATCATTATCATTCGTCTCTCACCACTGATTCAAGTGGGAAAGTTATCAGTTACTTGCGGAGATGGGGTGTGCTCGAGTACTGGTTAATCCCAGGAAACAGAGGTTAGGTTAACTGATCGTCTGTTAGTCCTCGATGGCATAAAATGACGCCAAATATTCAATCAGTCAATCAATTAAACACTGAAACGAGTAATGATCGAGGGAGTGGTTTACATGCAGTTCTTTGCTCTGGTATACCAAACGTTCGAGTCCCGCTCGGTCCAACTATTTTACGTGAGAAAGTTTGCCTGTTACATGCGTAAGGACGGTGGCTCTACTCAGATTCATTCTGAGGTATTCCTCCACCAATAAAACTGGATCTGCCATAATTTAACCAGAATATGTTGAAAATGGCGTTAAACCCCATTTTAAAAATAAAAGTGTTCTTTTTTTCAATTTTGTTTGAGAAGTTATTGTTTTTGTACGTAGTGAACTAGGCTAGAAGGTTCCTGTTCTTGGAATAATAAAACATCCATATGTTGATGCCACGTAAAACCCACGTTTATTCAATAACTTTTTTATTCAATGTTATATGAATGTACATATTTTATTAATTGTCAAATAAGCATGAGTGTGAATTGTACATAATCCCTACGAGTTGGTCGAAAAAACAATATACTTGTATATAAATAAAACAATCATCTCTTCATTTTCTAACAACGAAATATCCAATCAGACATTCAGTTAAATCATTTGAATAATAATCATACATATCCCTCACCCGCACCCACTTCCGCCAACCTAAAATAGCAAATCAACTTAGCAATCCATTAGCAACTATTTAGATACTTTTAGCATAAGCAACACGGATTCATTGACCAATAAATGTCTACAACCAGAAATTGACGTCAAGCTGTGTTTAAAAAATCAAAGATTAAATACATGAGCAAGCATTCTTTAAATATACACATAAATGTCACATTCTTATTTCATAATGGCATCGTGTAATTTTAAAAAATTGAGTACTTAAGATGAAAAACTATCTTGCCTTGCAGTTGTGCTTGCGTCCTTATCGCTAGTTTATCAAAGGGAGACAATTCCGGATAGACAATTTTATCCTTGCTAACCGAGTTATGCAACATTTTCCATTAAACAAAGAAATATTACACCAAACGCTGCTAAGTTGTGCTAAACTAGACAGATCTAGGATTCCCATCGTTAGTAAGATCGATTTATAATTGTTTACGATTCTGTCATATTCAGTTATATTGTAAAAAATAACTTACAAATGTCATATAATTATGCTACTCAGTACTTTTTGCACATCATTAATCAGTTAATTTATATAAATAAAATATTTATATTTTCTCGTTTCGTCTTATTTCACTCATCCAGCTATCTGAAATATTTTGGTTACCAAACAAAACACGCACGTGGAAGATCGTGGGTTCGATCCCCGGCCGCCGGGCAATACCAAAGACTTGAAAAAAGGTATTAGAAGGAGATTCCTCGCTTGGCGCTCAGCATTAAGAGGATAGTAATATGTCTGGTCGGCCTGGTGTAAGTAAAAGTGACTACGGGGTGGGTGGGGTGGGTATCTTATGTTAGGCCTAGTAAGCTCAGTCTGCAGCGCGTCTGACTATCAATTTATGATTCAAGTAGGAAAGTTTTCATTAACTTGCGGAGATGGGTGTGCTTGAGTACTGGTTAACATTCCAGGGGCCCACCAAAAAGTGGTTAGGTTAACGGATTGTCTGTTAGCTCTCAATGGCATGAAAATGACGCTAAACATTCAACCAAACAAAGACATCTTTCTGTGGTGGCATATAACTTTTATTAAATTTTGTTGGTACGCCGTAAAACCCAATTTATTCATTTCAACCATCCAGAAGTGTGCTCAGCAAAAAAAAAACCCATGAAAATCTCTGTGTAAATTATGTTTAAAAAATTATTTCCATTAAACACCGGGTTAATCACGGTGGCGCCGTAAAACCACTTACTAGATATCCCTGGTTTTAAACTCATTCCCCACTTCAATATATATGATAAATAGTCCAAATAATTGCTCAAGCCCAGAGTGTCGATACTTATTGATAAAAATGCGCATTCACCTTGCATGGAAACGTATGTAACGTTGATCTTCAAAGGTCTTTAAACGCACTGTTTGTTGATAGTCATTAAAGCGTGTGTTGACCACGGCGAGTCGTCACGGAGTCATATCATATATAGATAATAAAATATCCCTCGTAGATAGTGGTCTTTGCAAAATAAATCCACACGGGGTCATGCAATCAATCAATTACCTAGTTTAAAGCATGGGTATAACAACAGTATTCCGAATAGCATTACTGGTCCAATTTGATACGGAAACTAATAAACCGGCATGGAGCATGTTCTATCAATTTGAATTCCTCAATATGCGTACAATTGAATAAGATACGAACCCGGGCATGTGACATATATACTATATATATATATATATATATAAGGTGAGCTGCAGGTGTTGATCTACGTATCATTTAAAAACAAGTCCACAGTCTGTATTTGTATTTTATCTTTGTATACTTGTCCTTGCCCACTCTACGGGCACAACAGACCCTTTTGGAAACAGAAATATCTTCCAAAAGCCGTTTTGGTATTTTAAAGATTTCAATCATGACACTACATATCAATATTTACCATGTCGATGCATTTATTTTTGTTGATAAACTGCCTGCCTGATAAACATAGGTTTATCACGTCGATGTAAGTTTATCAGGCGCATCACGCCATTATATAAAATTATACATTTCGATCTGGACGGAACTACTTTTAAACCTACTTAAAATGAATAAAAAACGAACTGGAAATATTGACATGATAAATAGAATACTATATGTGTGTCCATTATAGTCAACTTTATCAAGTTTGGAACGATTTTTTTTCTAAGCCTCACCTGAAAAGTTGATTATATCAGACACTAAAATGGTATTATCTACATATCAGCTATTAAAATGAGTAATATTCCCTATTCGAAAGAGTGTTATTTTTTTAGCTCGCCGGGACGAAGTCCAAGGAAAGCTATTGCCATGACCCCGGTGTCGTCGTCGTCGTCTGTACACCCAGGTTAAACATTTGCGTTTAAGTTTAAGATATTATTGCAACCACTCATTGAATGTGAATGAAACTTCGCA
Source organism: Panopea generosa (assembly GCA_029582155.1). Taxonomy (NCBI): domain Eukaryota; kingdom Metazoa; phylum Mollusca; class Bivalvia; order Adapedonta; family Hiatellidae; genus Panopea; species Panopea generosa. The sequence goes on from CM055907.1 coordinate 53,766,175, forward strand.
TGTGTGTCCACCATCATCAATGGAACACTCACAGACAAGAACCATAACTCTGGATTGCATTTTAGCACAGTTATGACCCGTTTTGGACTTAGACATCCAGGTTAAACTTTTGCGTTTAGTTGCGTTTTAGTTTAAGATATCTATGCAACCACTCATTGGATATGAATGAAACTTCGCATGTGTGTTCACCATCATCAATGAAACGCACACAGACAAGAACCATAACCCTGGGTTGCATTTTGGTACAGTTGTGGCCCTTTTTGACTTAATTTTTCAGGTTAAATTTTTTTATCAGGTAAGATTTCTATGCAACCACTCATTGGATATGAATGAAACTGCGCGTGTGTTCATCGTCATCGATGGAACACATAGAGACAAAAAACATAACTCGGGGTTGCATTTTGGCAGAGTTATGGCCTTTTGGACTTAATTTTTTGTCAGTAGACACCCAGGTTAAACTTTTGCGTTTAGTTGCATTTAATTGTGGTGTTTACCTCCAATCTCAATTTGTGCAAAAGTGGCGAGTTTTATCCCATCGGCGAGCTTTGTTGTCTTCTGACAACTCTTCTTTGAAGAAATGATATCAGCTTCATGAATGATTTATATCCCTATCCGAATGAGTGATATCACCTTTTCAAATAAACGAGCGCTACTAATGGTTAAAAAGCACAAGTGCGTCACATATGCACTTTTGGAAAACTGGATACATTGCCATTGGTTTTTAAAGTGCCTTGTTCCCATAGATACTCCTTTAATGTTCAATTATGCAGAAAAAACATGGGATTGACCGGGTTGCTTTTTCACAATTTTGATGGTTGATGGCACCCCTTCTTTTTTGACAATTCTGACCATTTGTTGCAGTGTATCACTACGCATCTGTAAACTGTTATAGCCATCAAACAGTTCCCAATGTCATCCAAACTTGACAGAAATCATGAAAATGTTCCAATGTTCCCATATTCACAAAGAGATATAACATTTTATGCATTTTCAACGAAAAAAATGATCAACCGTTTTACAGCTCTAATTTATTTGGCGTAAGAATATTGCTATCGACATGTATGAGAGGTAATTCTTAAGTGTGACCTGTTATACCGTTTTATTAGGGTATTTGGGACTAGCCAATCATTAATCTTATCATACAAGGTTATTTAAAAGTAAATAAACAAAGCAAATTTCGTATTACAATAGTATTTTACTAATATGCTATAAAAAGGCAATATGACAGCGAGCCCACTTGAGACTAGTATTGCTATATTTACAATGCAGAAGTATCGTGTCTTAAGAGCATGGTATGATCCTGAATAAAAGTCCTAGAACTATCCCCTAAATAAATAATAATGATAGAACACGGATGGTTGCCGTTAAAAAATTCAGCTCAGTAATTCGAACAACTACACTAGCATATGTGTCACATCGTTGTAGTATAACACTCACAAACAGGTAACTAGGATACATTTACCCTTCATATAAGATTCCCTATGAATGAGTGATAACCAACTAGGTTTTATTGGGTACGGAAAGGTACCGGAAATTATTTTTTTAAATTTCAACGTTTGGTGTTCGTTTTTCGTTATTCAAGTCAATGTCGAAAATCGGAAAAACGAATATCGTATCAAAATTCCGTTACCTGACGCGATTTGCGTATCATGTCATGTTAATATGAAACACTACATGTACGAATCACGAGTAGCATTAAGACTGCAGTATCAAATACTTAGTTAAACAAATAGGTATACTTGAAATATAAGGCATCATAATTCAGATTGCAAATCTGAGATAACGTATATTGACAGTTTGAAGTTTAAACTTCCAAGTGAAGTGAAGGCCAGAATTAAAAATAATTTGTTTACCCAAACTTGACCTTTGACAAAAATGTGTATGAAAGAAAGTACGTTTAAGTGTCTCCACCCCACCTCTCCTCTCACAGCCCGCTTATTCAAAATACAGAAACTACTGGTTACTATGTACAGCTATGGATGTACATCTACCCTAGAACTAGATGACAGTAGGCGTGGTCAGTTTATATATATATATATATATATATATATATATATATATATATATATATATGATCTATTGATTGAATTCTTAGCGTCATTTTAAATTTCATCGAGGGCTAACTGAGTCTGACGATCATTTAACCTAACCACTGTTTCCTGGGAACCTGGAAGATTAACCAGTACTCGAGCACACCCTATCTCCGCAAGTAACTGATAACTTTCCTACTTGAATCGGCAGTGAGGGACGAATGATAATGAGACACAATGTCGTATATCAACCATCACGGTGATTGTGGCCGGGTGGGAATTCGAACTCACGACCCCTGGATTGATAATCAGACGCGCTAACGACTGAGCTAATCGGGTCCGGCTATACATATATATATATTGCGATATTATTTTTTTCAATATTAAAAAAACATTTCCCATGTATTTTTAGTGACAGAACTTTTGGTTTTCAGTATATTTATAGCCCATTGTTACTGTTTCTTCAGTGAATTAAAAAATCAATAGAAAAAATAATTTAGGTATGGTCAATGTTTTAGGTAAGGTATGCTTTGGGGAAAGACATTATCTTTTTTTATCTTGGCCTAAGGCATTTCCAATTTGTAATAAGGCTAAGTTACGCTATCTGGGATATAATCCAGGCGCGGTGAGTCCTGGGTAATCGCTTACACAACAGATATGGCGATATGTACATAAAATATGTATACCATAGTATGGAATATTTGTTTTATCTTTTTTTACCACTTGCGAGTATGCGTGACTAACATTGCGTGATTAATTATGTCTTTGCTTCTGCCAATTGATATGGTTTGAGAAATTATTAATGAAATCCAAATCCAGACATATCAAGATATATCCAGAGTTCATTGTTTCGTTGTTTAGCAGCGTTTCATTTATTGGGAGGGGGGCAACCTGAGGAGAGAGTGTATGAGGATGTATTTCCAGGCTCAAAATTATATGCTGAAACTAGATATTGGTCCCCCTTGCCACCTCACACCCCCCCCCCCCTTGCTCCCCCCCCCCCACCCGGCTCCTACGCCAATGAACATGTAAAATCGTTTCTTAAATGAGTGAACCCCACCAAACTATATATGGTATAAAATTAAAAACAATAATTGTAAAAATGTATAGAGAATTACGGTGTCCCGTTTCGGCTTTCTACCTCGAAGTTTTGACGTTTCACCATCGTAATTTCGTTGTTTCGCCTTTATACCTAATTTCATTATTACGCCGCGATGATCTTAACCAGATACCGTAGAGAAAACCGTATTGTAAGATATTTTTTTCAATTGTGGGAAACTTCAACAGAAATCTCAACTGTGAAAACACGTTAAAGCGAACAACATACTTTTTGAAAAAAACAACAACATGTAGTTATATAAGATTTATAAACCACAGAATACTAGATTACAGTATCTCCTCTGAAACCACTGACTTCGTTTTAATAATACTCGGCCGCAATGTACCATGGTGATACCCTTTCAGAAATGTTGGTTCTTACATCGGTCATCGTAAATGGATAACGGAGCCCCGTCCATTTGTTTTTAAATTAGGTGACATTTCCTCTGAAACCACTGAACCATTTTGATTGAAATTTTGCTGAATTGTTACTCTTGTGACTCTGTACCAAAATTATGATTTTGTGTGTGGGGTATGTGCGTGTATGCGTGTGTGTGCGCTAAATTTAAATAACGTCTCTGAAACTATAGTTCCAATTTTCAGTGACATTTCCGTAGAGAATTATTTAAGTGAACCTTTACCAAAATTCTGATGATTGTAAAACAATTTAAATCAGCGTGAACTTTATTTCGCTGATTTGTCCTATTATATCTATTCGCGAAATGTTGATTTCACAACGTTAGAAAAGTGAAACCGCCGGAAATGCTTTTTTTATTCGGTTATTGTTAACAATTGGACAGTGAATATTATTGAAATTTTAGCAAAATCTGAATTCGCGAGGCTTGAAACTCGCGAATTGTAGTGAAAATAAAGTTCTCGCTAATATAAAATGTTTTACAGTATTTTGCCTGAGTGTTAATCAAGATTGCTGCCAGGGATCCCCTGTTTTTTATACACCAGGTTGTTACTAACAAACGCACGGCCTCGTCCCGTTTATTAGAAACAATACGGTAGGTTAATATAAGGAACACATAAAAACATCTGTTAAACGAGTCTAAGGCTAAGGGTTTGATAATCTGCAAGAAGTAAAATCACGGAATGCCTTTTCAGAATTGGCATCGGTCATCGGTTGCTTCGTTGTCTCTGTCCATTTAAAGAATAATAAACACTGGGCCAAATCTTGTTAGACACATTTTTTTTTCCTTTAACTATTATGAACTTGTTTCTATTGTGCTGATATATCACAAAAATTTGTTAGTTTGTTAAACAAGATGACTACTCAGGCGCAACTAACCATAATTAATCAGGTGACGACTTTAGGCCCACTTGGGCCTCTTGTTTACTTTATTTTATGATGCAATTACCATTTGGTACGTCAAACTTTTAACATCGAAATCATAAAATTATATCACTAAGATTTCTTAACAATTTGTAAAAATTGATTGATTGAATATTTAGTGTCATGTTTATGCCATCGAGGACTAACAGATTTTCAGTTAACCTAGCCACTTTTTCCTGTGATCCTGAAAGGTTAACCAGTACTCGAACACCCCATCTACGCAAGTAACTGATAACTTTCCCACTTGAATCAGCAGTGAGAGACAGATGATAATGAGACATTATGTTGTATATCAATCATCACGGATACTGTTGCCGTGCGGGGATTGGAACTCACGACCCCTGGACTGATAGTCAAACGCTCTACCGACTGAGCTAATCGGGCCCGGCAATTCAATATAAAAAGTGCATGAAATTAAGATAATTATTTGTAAATAAAGACTAAAACAATAACAATATGGTTGACTACCAAGTAGATCTAGATCACATAACCCGTCATAATGTTGTGAGAATGAATATACATGTAACAACGTGTAATATCACGAAAAACGTAAACAAAAAGTTTGTCATAAAGGTGTGCAGTGAGGGACGCCACATAAAATAAACAAATTATCTAATATTTGTCACAATATATGATCTTTAACTTAGGCCTATCTAAAACATTGCAAAACATATATGTAAATGTCAACCATGTTTAAAATATACTTATTCTCATAGCATAGTGTAACAAAATGCACAAATCTTCTTTTATTATAATAAGGAGTTCCACAGTAGACTGACAAACTATAGCGCAATATGGTTAGCTACTATCATTGAGACGAGTTCTCTGATTGGTTGAAAAAGGTATAAGAATATTTTTTGATAGTAAGCTTATTTCTGATTGGAATAAACTGCTAAATGGCAAATGGTCACAATAAGATTAAGTTTATTATGTTTGTGACAATAAAAACTAAAATTTTCAGGTTTCGTTGACTGGCTAAAGAATCCGTATGTGAGGTAAGATTTGTGAAATTTACTTTTCTTCATGCTGAAAGTTGGGGTACCCAACTTCAGGGTGGGGATGGATATAGTGGTAAACAGTAACACTTTGGACCCATTTTTGGACATTTTCATTTGAAGCTAGAATAGTACTTTACTTTTCGGTCCGCGAACATAAGAAATAGTGAAAATAAGGTCAAACGTTATAATGCAAATCTACGGAAAACGCAATTGTGGTAGCTGACCATATGTATGCACAAATAAACACTGTTGATTTCTGATATGAATGGTGGATGTATGTTCAAATTTTCACGGAGTTTCAAGTGTCATGTATCGATGTCAATATATGTAGTCGTGGTACATACCCAATTAGATAAGACAAATAAATACAAAGTAAATGATCATGCACAGGTCTACTACAACTGTTCGACCTGGACTACAGGGTCTATTGATTCTGTAGCATTTGTTACCGAAACGCCATTTGATTTCAAACTATATCCGGTTTGTGAAACGTCACTTTCGCCATTTACCACATTCTCGTTTGTTCGATTTTCGGTCGTATTAAATGAAGTCATCGCTTCTGGCGTACTATCAATCCGTTGTCTAGTGACCGCTTTCGAAGACCGCCGTTTTTCAGATAATGACACATTAGCTATTGTAGATGCTCGTCTGTCCTTTTGTATTTCCCGCGCAACTTTCGTCTGGCCTGATTTCCATTCTTTATACGCTATCTGGAAAGCACGAGACAATACAAGCGCCATTGTCTTCGCCTTTTCCGTATTGCTGCAGAAGACAGCGTGACATTCAAGCAGTTGATCTACGTCATCTTTGCAGATCCAAGAGAATATTCTGTCATTTACCGTGCTATCCACATTACAGAAGGAGATATTTTCAATATTGAAGAACCTCTCCGGTTCTTTCTTCTTTTCCAAGTTCTTCATATGAATACCGGAAGTAGTTATTTTTATCTGTACACGCCTAAGGTAACGCTCTTCTTCAGAGTTATCCCATAGTTTTTGGACCAATGGGGTCGTACATCCTTTACCGGAAGCAGTAAACGTTTCCACGCTGCCTATATATTTTGCGTGAAAAGTCGGCTCTGTGTCAGTAATTTTAGCTCTGTCTTTTAATCTGTTTAACATGTTTGTACAATATTCGCAACCAAGACTATGTGTTATTAAATTATCAACATGTACAAATATATCACTGAACAGAGTATCTCACTTCTTAAAATCACGTGCAAAATGTGCAGTTTTTTTTTTAATTTTAAACAAAAAGTTCACTCGCTGTTTTATTAAAATTGTGTTCACCAAAAAATTAAAACATCCAGCTCCTAGCCGTGTTCGCCAACCTTTCAAATATTCTATTATCTCAAACAGTTCCTACATCTGTAACAGCCATCAGACAATGTCATAATTAAAACAGAGCGTAAGTCCAGAAATTCAAAAGCACTGTTTAAGCCTGTTCGTAAACGGGGGCTTACTGCGCGTCCTTTGTAGAAAATCCTTTATAATTTAAATATCTCAAAAGTACGAATGGCTAAAACTTGAACAAATATCGACGTCCAATCCTTTAATACCTTTGTTTGACCTCAAGAGTGGAAATAAGTTCAAATAACTCCAAAAACCACACTCGGCACTAGATAAACATTCGTGTATGTTACTTATTTCTGATATATTGAATTGTTTATTGGCTCGTAAATGTTTCAAATGCTGTTCACAATAAATTATGCATAGCGAAGTGTGAATTTATGACGCCTACTGTTGTAAAAAATAAAAATAAATGCAATGTCAGTTTTCCTCCATTATATTTAAAATTTCAAGACCTAAAATCACTGATGTGATTCAAAGTAATGTGTATCCAATTAGAATGCGTCTTGCTAATGAAATACGCTATGTCTCACGCATGCGCACGTCCCAAGGGGAGAACGAGTAGTCGCTCGGTTCGTTATTTATTCACACAACTATACTTATACGCCTCTTTAAAAATTAGCTGGATAAATAATTTAACGGTGACGTTCTCAGTGACTGAAGTACCGGGATATGTTTGTACAATTGTTTATACCTATGTATCTTATCAAAATCATGGGCGGATCCATCAATTTCAGCTAGGGGGCGGGCATCCTATGCAGAAATATATTTTTTTTAATTGCAGATAATGTCCACATATTCCATTGGGCTGGGACGGTTTCCTAGTATATGCCCCCCCCCCCCCACCCCACCACCACCACCACCACCACACACATCAATTTCACTTAAACAGGGGTTTAGTGATCGAGTGACTGTCTCGTATATGGAAGGTCGTGGGTTAGATTCCCGGCCGGGTCATACAAAAGACTTGAACACTGGTAGTAGAAAAGTCCTCGCTTGGTGCTCAGCATTGAGAGGATAGTTCTAGGTCTGGTCGGCTAGGTGTCCGTATAATGTGACTGGGTGGCGATATCATACCATGTGTCTGAAGCATGATATTCAGTGTGGCAGCGCTCAGAATACTGTCTCAAGTAGGCACCGTCGCTATATGACTGAAACATTGTTGAAAGTGGCTCTGAATAATAAACATGTATAATAACTGAAGTACGTTAATGTGACGTTTGATATAAATGAGATATCGGGAGTGGTGGTAAGAGACGGTGTGATTTCCCTGCGCTGCCCTCCTACCCGCTGCACACACCTCCTACAACAGCTGCTAGTGGAACACAAACGGCATCTAAACAGTAAATCCGTTAGCCAGATAGAAGTTATGTGAACTTGGACCAACATGTCCGCTTATACATTTACAAACAAGTGGATATAAAAACAAATGAGAGCTAAAATGCCTGATTTTATAGAAAATGACTGCTCCACTTACACGAATTTAGATATGTCTTATGTAGATAAGATGAAATATTTCAACCTGGACGACTGTCGAGTGCTCTGTCTCTGGGAAGAAAAGTAAACGTCGATATAGAAATATATCGGTCCTACTAAATAATGCAAACAAAATCACGCTGCGCTGAGAGATAAAAAGTCATATGATGTCGATGACAGAATAATGATTGATTTTATATATGTAACAACCGAAAACGAAATCCTATTTGTCAAAACAAAGAGAACATCAAGTTTTAAAGATGTTTACCAATAGTTTTAAACACAAGATAAGACACCGTCGCAAGATCACTCACCTCTCACCGCTTAGGTCGTAGGTTCGAGTCCCGCTCTCTCCAAAATCTTTATGCGAGAAAGTTTGCCAGTTACTTGCGGAAGGACGGTGGTTCTGCTCAGATTCATTCTGAGGTCTTTCTCTCCGTCAATAAAACTAGATATGCCGTATTTAACCTGAAATGTGTTTAAAAAGGCGTCAAACCCCATAACAGGGGTCTTCTGTGACTGAGTGGTCTAAGGCGCCGTCTGAAGATCACTTACCTCTCACCGCTAAGGTCGTAGGTTCGAGTCACGCTCGCTCCAAAAACTTTATGTGAGAAAGTTTGCCAGTTACTTGCGGAAGGACGGTGGTTCTTCTCAGTCTGATTCATTCTGAGATCTTCCTCCACTAGTAAAACTGGATATGCCATATATAACCTGAAATGTGTTGAAAATGGCGTTAAACCCCATTAACTATTCCCCCCCCCCCCCCCACCAAAAAAAAACAAACAAACAAACAAAAACAACAAAAAACAACAATATAACAACATGGCCTTGAAGTTTCTGTGATGGAATAAAACAACGTTGGCATACTGATGTGAGTTTAATATTCTTCGTATTTAAATGAATTTTTTACTTTATTCATTTGGATTTCTCCGTGAATGACAAGCCTTCAAAACTTTATTATATAGAATAGAATGAAGAACAAAAATTATTGGTGGGTATACACCTAAAAGGACATACGAAAAAGGGAGTCAATTTAAATAAAACATCTGAACATATGAACAGGCACAAATCGAACAACAAAACTGCTGTATTAATGTTTTGAAGACAAACAGTTGCAACAAATAAATGTAGACTAATATTGTTTTATTTTGTAGCACAAAGCAGAAGTTTTATTACATAATACTATAAAACAAACAAAAAACGTCAACCCAACCATTCAAAAATATAACTATATAAATACTGCGATTTTGTTTTTTTTTCTTTTAAAAAAATACATATTTCTGAATAAAATGATTTAGAACAATATCACAGCAAGCAGATCACAACAAATTTTATGACTTAAAAAATGGGCTATGTAGACGAAAAGTAGCAACATCAGATCGAAGGGGGAAGTCACAATGCTAAGCCATAATCGCATATACAATGAATAAGGAATAAGCATATATTACGTTCATTCACGGCAAGCATTTGCTAATATTATCGATATTGTATAATAATAATAATAATAACAATAATAATAATAATAATAATAATAATAATAATAATAATAATAATAATAATAATAATAATAATAATAATAATAATAACGATATATGATAATGATAATTATATTGATGGTAACGATAATGATAATAATAATGATGACGACGACGACGACGACGACGACGACGACGATGATGATGATGATGATGATAATTATGATAATAGAGTCTTTATCTAACGAGAGAACTCATTGAAACAAGTCAATCTTTCATGAGGCCCTCAAACAAATATACAATATAGATATAAGTATAAACTTGTGCGTATATATATATAAATATATAAAGTGTCACCTCGTGCAACTTATGGGTATATATAGTGTCACCTCGCGCAACTTATGGGTATATCAAGTGTCACCTCACGCCACTTATGGGTATCTATAGTGTCACCTCACGCCACTTATGGGTATCTATAGTGTCACCTCGCGCAACTTATTGGTATATATGTGTCACCTCGCGCAACTTATTGGTATATATGTGTCACCTCGCGCAACTTATAGATATATATATAGTGTCACCTCGCGCAACTTATTGGTATATATAGTGTCACCTCGCGCAACTTATAGATATATATAGTGTCACCTCGCGCAACTTATTGGTATATATAGTGTCACCTCGCGCAACTTATAGATATATATAGTGTCACCTCGCGCAACTTATTGGTATATATAGTGTCACCTCGCGCAACTTATGGGTATCTATAGTGTTATGACAGAGCTTCTACCTAGGCTACTCCGACACATAATTACATAAATATATGATCTGCCTCCATATCGTACCACCTCGTGGGTATCAGTGATACACGGCTATTATTTCCAGTTTGTTCTCAAATAAGAACACACTACACGATATATTTACAAATCGGAGAAACTGAAAACAGCCCCTGTTTATACTTGAATAGTTATCATATATACATGTATCTCTCTCTCTCTCTCTCTCTCTCTCTCTCTCTCTCTCTCTCTCTCTCTCTCCTTCCCTCTCATTCGCTTATTATTTGTCTCTTTCTCTCCTTAACCGTCTCTTTTCTTCAACCTTCTCTCTCTCATATTTTCCTTTTCCTTCTCTACTCATGACGGTTCCACCCTAATCTTAACCTTTAAATGTCTTGTCTACAATGTCCATTACATGACAAGTCTACCATCTACTGCGGTGTACGATCCTAATCAAAACTTATCTCAAATTATTCATGAACCTAATATTCTCTTTCATGGTAGAATCTTTAAAGAAGAAAAAAAAAATCACAAAACGCTACACAAATTTTTCATTACATTTAACTGTTTTATAAGGAAAATTCGGTCAATTGTTCAACAGCCGCATTCAACAGTTCAGTTGTATTCCATTCGGACTACCTCGTCATAATACCGAAGGTTGACGGAAATGGCCGAGTTTGTGCATTATACACCAGACGGTATGTCCGGTACCGCCTGGATATCCTTTCCAGTTTTCAGTGCCAGCTCGACAGTTACATATTCCGTGCTGTATGCTCCAAATACTGGCCAGAGCGGCTGCGTTACATCTATGCCTTTGAAGCGAAAAAACAATCTCCTATTCTTTGCATCTACAATGAACCATTGCCTCGTCTTCATATCCACTAAAAACCCGATTGTTGTTCTCAAAGTAGTTCCAGGCGGAAAGCCTTCCGTAAGCGGGTTGTGATAAAGTCGGTTGCCATTGTGAAACGCCATTAGGCAGACGGTGTTGCAAAGTGGACATCTGCGCGCGCAGACGGTCCAGGCATATGGCGAGCCATCCACGGTATAATTCTTGTCAATTTCAGACTTTCTAGAAATAGCAATCTCAAAAATAAGGTCGTTACGCAACTGGCGTTTTATGTTGAAATACGCCATAACCTCGTAGTAGAATCGTCCGGCTTTGTTGAATGGTTTGTTTCCAATAGCTCCGCGGTAATTCTTTAAAGCGGTTCCAATATGTGCGATCCGTCCGCGCACATTCTTCAGTATTCGAGAGTTACTTGTCACCTGATTCTGTGGATGACACGTGGTCGGGTCAAAGGTGAAATCTGGACCTGTGAAGATGTAAATTACGGCGTGATAATAAATGTATGCGGGTCTACATTCATAAAAGTTTGGAGTCAGTGAATTGGACTCGGATCATAAGTCTAAAAACACGTACAGACCTTGTAAAAGTTAAGTTACGGTAGAGACAAAAAAAAAAGCAATTGGAGGCCATTGTCTTAATTTCAGATGGCAAATTTGGCGTTTTCTAAAAATTGGAAACACAACTCCTGAACCAAACAGCATATTTTTGTGATTTTGGTATCAAAAAGAAAGGGATTGGTTGTAAATTTGGGAGGTGATCTTTTCTTTTTTAAATTTAAAGAAATGAAGATTTTTTAACTAAACTGTAACTTTTGTGTGATCCGGATTTTCTCATTTCTAGCCCATTTTAAAAGTAAGAAACACAAAAAAAACGTCTTTAAATATTGATATAAAATTTTCGCCACCGATGAAAAACGTACTTTTTCATCTTTCAATATTTCCGCTGTGTACATTATATTGCTATTAGCCTGTCATTGTTTTTGGAAAAAATCCACTGTTTACATATAATAAAAGTAACTCTCAATCATTCTATATTCTTGTTTTTACAATTAAAATGGTAATCCAACTCAGTTTCAATAAAACTTGGGCTATGTACCTTGGTATGTGCCTGTTAAGACACCAGGGTCCTGTTCATTTTATAGCTTTATTAGTGAAGGGCTCGAAGCAGAATTTGAACCTGCTGTATCGGACCAGAATGGAGATAGTTACGGGCCTGTATTAATGGAATGCCATTTAGGGATAACAGACGATCAGTTAACCTAACCACTTTTTCCTGGAATCCAAGAACGTTAACTAGTGCTCAAGCACACCCATCCCCGCATGTAACTGATGTTATTCCCACGCGAATCAGCGGCGAGAGACAAATGGCACTGATACGCAAATTTTGTGAATCAATCCATTGTAAATTAATGTATGGTTGCTAAATGCAGTATGGGTGTAAAAAAATGTTTTCCATTTCTTTTACCTGAAATATCCGTTTGATTTTTTTTTAATATTTGGATACACCGGCCCAGATTACAGTACAGTGTCTAACTTTCAATGCAGATGTCGTGAGTTCGAACACCTCCCCCCTCCCCCACCGGCCACAGTCTCCATGATGATTAACACACGCCATTGCATCTTTGTGCCATTCTTCTATCAGCGCTGATGCACGTGGGAATGTTATCAGTTACTAGCGGGGTGAGTGTACTCGAGCAACGGTTAACCTTCTTGGATTCCAGAAAAGAGTGGTTATGTTAATTGATCGTCTGTTATCCCCAGATGGCATTCCATTAATAAAGGCCCATAACTCTGTCAATTATGGTCCGATACAGCAGGTTCAAAATCTGCTTCGAGCCTTTGGCCAGTAGAGCTATAAACTGAACTTGCAGAGCCCTGGTGCCTTAACGGGCGGAGACTGACCAAGGTACATTATGCCCAACTTTTATTGAAATGACATATCAGTTTTAGTATATACTGCGGTGTACGATCCTAACCAAAACTTATCTAAAATTAATCATGAACCTAATATTCTCTTTCATGGTAGTGTTTTTAAAGAAAAGAAATCAAGAAACGCTTCACACATTTTTCATCACATTTAACTGTTTTAAAAGGAACATCGGTCATTTGTCCAACAGTGCAGCTGTATTCCAATTGGTTTACCTCGGCATAATATTAAAGGTTGACGGAAATGGCCGAGTTTGTGCTCTATACATCAGACGGTATGTCCGGTACCGCCTGGATATCCTTTCCAGTATTCAGTGTCAGCTCGACGTGAACATATTCCGTGCTGTATGCTCCAAGTACTGGCCAGAGCGGCTTCGTTGTATCTATGCTTTTGAAGCGGAAAAACAATCTCCTATTCTTTGCATCTACAATGAACCATTGCCTCGTCTTCATATCCACTAAAAACCCGATTGTTGTTCTCAAAGTAGTTCCAGGCGGAAAGCCATCCGTAAGTGGGTTGTGATAAAGTCGGTTGCCATTGTGAAACGCCATTAGGCAGACGGTGTTGCAAAGTGGACATCTGCGCGCGCAGACGGTCCAGGCATATGGCGAGCCATCCACGGTATAATTCTTGTCAATTTCAGACTTTCTAGAAATGGCAATCTCGAAAATAAGGTCGTTACGCAACTGGCGTTTTATGTTGAAATACACCATAACCTCGTAGTAGAATCGTCCGGCTTTGTTGAATGGTTTGTTTCCAATAGCTCCGCGGTAATTCTTTAAAGCGGTTCCAATATGTGCGATCCGTCCGCGCACATTCTTCAGTGTTCGAGAGTTACTTGTCACCTGATCCTGTGGATGACACGTGGTCGGGTCAAAGGTGAAATCTGGACCTGTGAAGATGCAAATTACCGCGTTATGATAAATGTACCGGATCTTCTTCGTAAAAGTTTGGAGTCAATGAATTGGACTCGCATTACAAATCTAAAACGAACGTGCATACGTTGTCATCGTTAAGTTTAGGTAATAAAAGTAACTTTCTCAAACATTCTCTATTCTTGATTTTGCAAGTTAAAGTGGTAATTCAACTCAATTTAAATAAAACTTTGGCATAATGTTCCTTGGTCGGTGCCCGTTAAGACATTAGGGCCCTGTTCAGTTTATGGCTTTACTGGTCATAGACTCGAAGAAGAATTTGAGCATGCTGTATTGGACGAGAAAGGTCAGAGTTATGGACCTTTATTATTGGAATGCCATCTAAGAATAACAGACGATCAGTAAACTTAACCAATCTTTACTGGAATCCAAGAAGGTTAACCAGTGCTCGAGTACACTCACACAGCTAGTAACTGATAACGTTTCCACGTGAATTAGCGGTCAAAGACGAATGGTACTAAGACGCAAATTCCGTAAATTAATCTAATGTAAATTAATGTATGGTAGCATAATCATGGCAGAGTGGGGGCGAAAAATGTATTCCATTTCTTTTACCTGAAATATCCGTTCGGATTACTTTATATTCGGATACACCTGGTCAGGTTAGCTCAGTCGGTAGCGCGTCTAGCTTCCAAGGCAGATGTGGTGAGTTCGAACCTCCTCCCGGTCACAGTCTCAGTGAAGATTGAAACACGACATTGCGTCTCAGTGTCATTCGTCTCTCAGCGCTGATACACGTGGGAACGTTATCAGTTACTAGCGGGGTGATATACTTGAGCACTGGTTAACCTTATTGGATTCCAGTAAAGAGTGGTTAGGTTAACTGATCGTCTGTTATCCCTAGATGGCATTCCGTTAATAAAGGCCCATAACTCTGTCAATTATGGTCCGATACAACAGGTTCAAATTCTGCTTCGAGCCTTTGACCAGCAGAGCTACAAACTGAACTTGTAGGGCACTGGTGTCTTAGCGGACACAGACCATGGTACATTATGCCCAACTTTTATTGAAATGACATGTTAGTTTTAGTATCTACTGCGGTGTACGATCCTAACCAAAACTTATCTCAAATTATTCATGAACCTAATATTAATTTTCATGGTAGTGTTTTTAAAGAAAAGAAATCACAAAACGTTACACACATTTTTCATTACATTTAACTGTATTATAAAGAAAATTCCGTCAATTGTTCAACAGTGCAGCTGTATTCCTATCGGACCACATCGGCATAATACCGAAGGTTCACGGAAATAGTCGAGTTTGTGCACTATACATCAGACGATATGTCCGGTACCGCCTGGATATCCTTTCCAGTATTCAGTGCCAGCTCGACGGTTACATATTCCGTGCTGTATGCTCCAAATACTGGCCAGAGCGGCTTCGTTGTATCTATGCTTTTGAAGCGGAAAAACAATCTTCTATTCTTTGCATCTACAATGAACCATTGCCTCGTATTCATATCCACTAAAAACCCGATTGTTGTTCTCAAAGTAGTTCCAGGCGGATCGCCTTCGGTAAGCGGGTTGTGATAAAGTCGGACGCCATTGTGAAACGCCATTAAGCAGACGGTGCGGCAAAGAGGACATCTGCGCGCGCATACGGTCCAAGCATATGGCGAGCCATCCACGGTATAATTCTTGTCAATTTCAGACTTTCTAGAAATAGCAATCTCGAATATAAGGTCGTTACGCAACTGGCGTTTGATTTTGAAATACACCACAACCTCGTAATAAAATCGTCCGGCTTTGTTGAATGGTTTGGTTCCAATAGCTCCGCGGTAATTCTTTAAAGCAGTTCCAATATGTGCGACCCGTCCGCGCACATTCTTCAGTGTTCGAGAGTTACTTGTCACTTGAGCCTGTGGATGACACGTGGTCGGGTCAAAGGTGAAATCTGGACCTGTGAAGATGCAAATTACGACGTGATGATAAATGTACCCGGATCTTCTTAAATAAAGTTTGGTGTCGATGAATTGGACTCGCATTACAAATATAAAACAAACGTGCATACGTTGTAATTGTAAAGTAAGGTAATAAAAGTCACTCCCTCAAACATTCACTATTTTTGTTTTGCAAGTAAAGGTGGTAATTCAACTCAAGTTTCAATGTAACCTTGGCATAACGTACCTTGGTCGGTGCCCATTAAGACATTAAGGCCCCGTTCAGTTTATAGCTCTACTGATCAAAGACTCGAAGCAGAATTTGGAATGCTTTATCGGACAAGAATGGACAGAGTTATGGGCCTTTATTATTGGAATAATATCGAGGGAAAACAGACGATCAGATAACGTAACCACTCATCCTGGAATCCTAGAAGGTTTACCAGTGCACAAGCACACTCCCGCAAGTCACTGCTTACTTGATCTCGCGCGAATCAGCGGTGAAAGACGAATGCTACTTAGACGCTCTGTCGTAAATCAATCACCATTGAGACTGTGGCCGGGCGGGGATACGAACTTACGACCTTTGAAAGTTAGACGCGCTACCGACTGAGCTTACCTTGCCTGGTATTTCCGAATATAAAAAAAATCCGAACAGATATTTCATGTGAAAATAATTGAATACATTTTTCATTCCACATAGCATTATCATACCATAAATTAGTTTACACTGGAACGGCAGATAGGTACTTACAAATGATGTCCCCGAATACACGGTACGACTTCGTTCTCTGTCGACTTCTGTCGTCATCGTCATCATGCAACTTCAGGCCTAAAAAGCAAAGATTAAATCTCCCATATTATACACGTTTTTCATTATCATAAAATATCTCTTGACTGTAGTGAGATATTACATGGCAATTTATTACCTCTGTTGTAATACGGTCCTACCCTTGCGTCAGAGGTATTCTAAAATGTTTAATCCAATATAAGCTATTGATTTTTGGAAACATATATTACTCGCGAATTTTAGAAAGCAAGGAATTATATAGAAAAGGAATGGGAACTTATTGAAATTTTGTGAACGATCGCGTATTCACGCAAAATCTCGCAATATCTCGTTTTCAATTATCGTAACTTCCATTCGTCTTGGGAACACAAATCAAAATTCTTACTGAATACTTACAGAATATTATTCTCATCATTACAATACCATTCCATTAGTGTTTAAAATTGTTGGAGTACTTCTGATTACAAAATGTGTATACTGCAGCTAAAATAACAATAAAATTGCGAGAAATGCTTACTTCAAATCTTAATATCTTAAATTCAAGATCATTTTGCGTGATCAAAACATATTAAAACATTTAAGATTACATAGAACTAACATTTTATATACACGAAAGCAGTTGCCTGTGGATTCTGAATGATTCAGTAATTTGCCAACTATCAAATCCTTCGTGTGCTATTATATCAACATTTAGTCAGGAGATGCAAGTTTCCTATCCTTCTATGTAAGTCCTTGGAGAATGTTATTGTATTCGTCAATTTAACATCCTTTCATATTTTATTAATTTTATATTAGATAGTCTGGCTCTTTTAATCAGAAACAGAATAAATACCAATTAAAATAAATGTTGCAACTAGTTGTGACTGAACCGATTTTGATTATATACGTATTTGCAAAAAGTCAGCAGTAAAATATATAATAGCACCCGCAGATCCAACCCGACCATGATTAAGATCAACAATTTATTTTATTTGCTGTCAAGATTGTGAAAACAGACTAGATGAACCTGTAGGAGAAACCAGGGGCGTAGCTAGCCTAAAAGTTATGTGGAGGCCAAAATAAGTGGGGTACGGAGGCATGTCTCCCCCGAAACCCCACGGTTTGCGTAAAATGGCTCTGGTGCGCTCTGACGTATATTTGAGATATAATGGAACACATTTTGAATTCATTTCATTATTATATGATTGATTGATTGATTGAATATTTAGCGTCATTTTTATGCTATCGAGGGCTAACTTGCAGACAATCAGTTAACCTAACCACTGATTCCTGGGATCCTAGAAGGTTAACCGGTACTCGAGCACACCCCATCTCCGCAAGTATCTGATAACTTTCTAACTTGACTCAGCGGTGACAGACGAATGATAATGAGACGCAATGTCGTATATCAAACATCACGGAGATTGTGGCCGAGCGGGATTTGAACTCACGACCCCTGGATTGACAGTCAGACGCGTTAACGACTGAGCTAATCTGACCCGGCTCTTTAATATGTTTTACGTAAAACGGAAACTTGTTAAAAAAAGATTTGTTTCTGAAAATTATGTGCAGGTCCAAATGTTTACATAGTGGATATTTTCTAGGACTTATATAGAGAAGGATAAGCAACCGATTAAGATTTAATGAACGCTCGTGTATTCACGCAAAATCTCGTTTTCTAGTAGCTTAACTCCCAATTGCCTTAGAAATACAAATCAAAATTATTTTCTTTTTGCACAGTGGAATTCTCTACAAAACGAGATAATTCCCAGTAAATTGTGTTTAAAATTGTTGAAGTAATTATGATTACACAATTTGTATACCGCAACTAAACAACCAAGGAAAGTACTTGAAATTTTACATCAAACTGCAATATTTCATTTTGTGTGTTTAAACCATTATAAAACATCTAAGATTACATCCACCTTACATTTTATGTAAAAAAATCAGTTGTCTGTGAAGTTTTAATGATAAATTTGCCAAATTATTAATACTTCACAATTTAATCCTTATACGATGCAGTTAAGAACGTACGGTACAGGCGCATTATATGTAAAAAAAGAAGACTGCGTAAAGGAAGGGGGACTACCATGAAAAGCATGAAATATGTTATGATATTAAAGTTATCTTTCTTCATATACAAAAACTAGCTACAAATATCTAAACTAAGGAACTAGTGAGAAACCTCTTCTTTAGTTCCGTGTCTAAACTAAGTGTACCTATGAACAAAATGTTTAACCTTTATGCTGCAGGCCGCTATTATAGACGGATAAAACGGATTCAATAAGTGACCTGGTCACTCAGGTTAAGTATTGGGCATTTATATTATGATATGTTTTGAGTTTTGCGGAAAGGAAGGGGAATTACTTAGACAAGCGCTCATGTGTAATTTGAAATAAGAGTTATCTTTCTTGATATACAAATAAAATCTAAGTGCACAAGAAAACAAACTGTTTAACCTACATGTTGCAGACTGATCTAAAATAACGATAAAACAAACCACGCCCATTTGCAGAAGTGACCTGGTCACTGAGGTTAGCATTCGGTAAAAACAATACAGAACTGCATTATTTTATAATTTTTAAAAAAAATGCCTATCGTGATATATATGGTGTAAGCTCACCATTGATTATTTGTTCTTTATTATATAGTAAATAATAAAAGTTTGAAGGCTTGTTACTATAGAAAGACCTAAACGAAAGAAGTGAAACTCTGCACTACCAAAGTATGATGAGAAAAGTAGGGGTAATGTGTCATATAAGAGATTTTTTTCATCTCAGTGTGTACACTGTTGACTAAGTGTAAGTAGACTTCCATAGTCATGTATTCATACCCCAGTTTCCAAACATCAATTTTTTCTGAATTCACAATTCAAACATGACAAAATACATCAATAATGCCATTCAAATAAAAACTAATGAGCAATAAAATAAGGAAAATGCATTTTTAAAGAAGAAGAAACAAGGATTATCTATAACCGCCATTCCCCACGGAAGCACTTTCTATTCCCAATGGTGGCACTACGCCAATTAAGTCACCGTTTACACTCTTTTAAACCTATAAACTGCAGATTGCTAATTATAAATTAAACAATCAACGTCAGTTTCCGGGAGTGACGTGGGATCGTATTTACCAACCATTCTTAAGAATATTCGTAGACTTGAAGTCAAGAATTAATTTTGAAAAACACACTAGGATGCCAATGTTTGAGACCAAAACTTCCAAGCATACAGGGACGTATGCTATGAATGACCGCTCGAAATTATTTTTTGCCATGGTAACTAGATATCTAAGATTGAAATTTGGATTTTCAAGCTCAACTTTAAGAATATTTTCAAGAATGCCCCGGGTTGGTGAATACGACCCCTTGGCACTCAGGTTAAAGGTCAGTTAACTAACAAAACGATATCATATCATATGTATTTTGAACTGTTTCCAAAACATAAGAAGTTTGCGTAAAGGAGGGAATTACTCGTAAAACGACGAAATGTGTAATGCAATTGTCAGTGTCGTAATATACAAATACTAGTTATCTAAACTAAGTGCACACGTACGCAAGTTTTGAACCTCATAAGTTGTAGACCGCTAATTGTAGACGGAATAAGTCATGCCCATTTCCAGAAGTGACCTTGGAATTTAGGTTAAGGTCAGTGAAATAACAGAACGAAAAAAAAATGGTGTTCCTTTTGAGAAATATTCAGATGTTAAATAATATGATTTTATTTGAATGGGACGTACGTTTTATACATTTTTTATTCTATTGTTCATTATTTAACAGCGACATTTCGGTAATTTTTTCCTGCGTTTCTGGCAGGTTTTTAAATTAACGGACACTTGAACTAAAAATCCGAGCGGGATACCCCAGTTGTCGTGATTTTATTTAGATAAAAGGATTTTACTGTTTTTCGGAAATGACAATTATATATTTATATATATATATACTGAACACTGAGAGCAGCTAACTCGCCACCTGACATTTAAAGTACCTGACATTTTTTTCTCAAAAAATATCAAAGCAATTTTCATGAAATTTGTACTTGAATAAGAACGAACATTTAGGGGGTGTAAATAATACTTAATTGTCTGTTAATGCCATATACAAGCTTCAATAGCGCTGTTCCATAGTTTGACCAAAATTTTGGAAATAAAAAAGTTGCAGTTAGTTGTTCCGTTCAGTATATATAGCGAGTAAGTTTGCGTAGGGTCTGTCACTTTATGTTGTAGTGCCGTATATAATATATATACGACATGACCCCTACTTTTGTCATTATATTTTGGTAGTGCAGAGGTTGACAAGCAATAAATTATGAGTTGCGCTTCTTTCATTTTGAATCTCTCTATGAATGACAAGTATGCAACTTAAGTGACAGGTTTTATTTACTGTGGAATAAATAACAAAAATCAATGGTGGGCTTTGGCCTATTGCTAACTACACTTGGCTAGCCGCTTTTGCCAGTCTGTCACTATATGCTAGTCAACGTATAGAATATGGTATCTTCTGAGTCGGGAAAATTAGTCTGTTCTACAGACTAGTCTGAATGAATGAATGAATGAATGAATGAATGAATGAATGAATGAATGAATGAACGAACGAACGAACGAACGAACGAACGAAAGAACGAACGAACGAACGAACGAACGAACGAACGAACGAACGAACGAACGAACGAACGAACGAACGAACGAACGAACTAATGAATGAATGAATGAATGAATGAATGAATGAATGAATGAATGAACGAATAAATGAATGAATGAATGAATGAATGAATTAATTAATTAATGGATAGGGTTTTACGGCGTACCAACACATTATAGGTTATTCGACGCCAACAGGAAGGAGGATTCAAGGTTCACTTTGCATGTTTAACTTACAGATTAAAAAAATACATCAACAAATGAATATGCAAAAGGAACCTAGAACTTTGATACCTGCAGAACTGCAGAGATTTTTTAGCAAACTATATCGTATAACTCAAATTGTCGCTTGCTACATGCATGAGCCACAGTGATCCTATTATTGCCATAACTCATATGACTCCCTAGAAACACACAGGAGTTGGTAATTCAATCACAAAAGCGAACATGATAAAATGAGAATGACACCCATTTGAAGGATTCGAGTGATTCTATTCTTAGCCGGAACCACACGGCCTCTGGCAAATGAATTAGTGTACTGCAACCCACATCCCATTAAATCACGTGCGTGCTGTTTGTCTGGAGCTAGCGTGATATACATGTATCTGGTATATGTATCTTTATACATAGTTATGCACTTAAACCAGCCCCCTATAACTTGTGTATTAATTATATATCTACAATGTACTCTAAATCCGTTGAACTCATGCCTCCCCCACACACCATGCACCAAATATGGTCTTAACTCATGGAAACGGATAAATTTGCCGGAATGCTGTGATAGTATACACATGTCCACTTTGTTCTCAAAATCGATGAGTATCTCCAAGTTTTAATTAAATTGCAACAAACCTGAAGGAGTTTATCGGAAAAGGTTAAGAAGCTCCGTATTTAAACATATTTAGCATACATATTATACAGGGGCGTAGCTTCCTATATGTGCTCGACAAGATAAATAGAATATTCGGCATAACTCTTGGGGAAAGTATCTGATGAGGATGTCTTCCTAATATGCACATGTCAACTACATGTTGATAATTTTCCTTACTTTCGAATTGAATTGCATAAAAATTATCCTGCCATGGTTTCTTGTAACGAAAGGACAGGAGTCCATAAATATGTCTACCGACGGTGCGCGATACAGCGTACCTTATTATCGTTTCTGGGAACGGCTAGGCGGTAATCCAGTACAAGACACACATAATCTTTGTACGTCGCTAACTACTTCCCTACTACCTATTAAAAGGTAGGCGATATATGGCCGTTGATCAAACTCCATTGCCGTTCAGCACAGAGATTGAGCTCGAACCCGGATTCGAACTCACAACCCTTTCACGGGCTGTCAATCAAACAAGTCGATAATCCAATCGGCCATCGATATTGATTACTACTCTTCAATACCCCCATAGACAAGCAAACCGTGTCTAAGTTAACACTACATTGTATTACATTGTATTTACTTGGACAAACAACGCCACGCGGCCATCGGGCGAAGCGATAGTCGCTCTCGCGTTAGATATGGTGTACGATCAGTGTCAAAAGCGGTACCGACTGAACTAGTCAGACCTGGCTCGGCGGGGGACAATAACACTAATCAGGTGCTCGCTTCATTCACACGTTTACTAGTCAAATACATCTATATAAACTACCTTCAATAAGGTCCAGCTTCCTTGATGATACTATACCTGTTATGGTGGAAATAAAAGGAAACAATGATACATATAAAAACATACATAAATGAATGACAATGTAGTAGGCCTACTTATTGTACATGTAATGATGTCTTGGTAAATCTATTAAGGTATGATTTCGCAAAATTTACCAGAAATAAACTAAATGAATAAGTGAATAAATGAATGAACAAACGAATGAACGAGCGAATAAATAAGTAATTGGATGAATAAATGAATGAACGAATGGATGCACGAATAAACGAGCAAATAGATACATTAATGAATGAATAAATGAATGGGAAAGAACGAACTAACGAACGAATAATAAATATTTTTGGGTTAAACGGTTGGTAGCTCATTACAACGTAGTGCATTACAGCAAATTCTTTAGTTTAACCCAAACATAACTTTGAATAGTAGATGCATTATAATGAAGACGTAGCGTCTAAAAGATTAACATAAACATTGCCAACAGTTTATAAACATGTATTTATCTCGAGATTCCTGTAATTTTTTATGCAAGAAAATAATTTACCGGTGTCTATCTTTGACTTCACATTGACTGGTCCCATGAGTTCATAGTCTCCTGGAAAAGTAAGAAGGTAGTTCTGTAAAACATAATTATACATTAAATAGCATCGTAATTTTGTTACTTATGAGGAATTGATAGTATGTTCATTGCATACTAGCAAAAAAAAAGAGAATAAAAATAACATATACCCTTCTTGTCCTTTGTATTTCTTAAAATCGGATTCACTCTTTTTATACAGTCAATCCTGTGTAAGCGGTCGCCTCTATTAAGCAGTCACTTGTCTTAAACAGCCACATTTGTTATTTCCTACTTATATGCTTTAGAGCAAATAAAGCTGTATTAAGCAACAACCTGTCTTAAAGGGTCACTTTTTACCCCTTCCTTTGACTGGCTGCAAAAGACAGGTTTGACTGTCACATGATATATAATTGTAGACTGAAATGTGATTCTGCCTCAAAAAATGTTTTAAAATTATTTATTTTACAATTATGAAACAAGTTCTTACATTTAAGACAAATCACGCTCGAGGTATCCCTGGGTTGAACCAGTACTAAGCATATGCATATAATATGTCTTGCTCAAGGCGGAGGATCGGACCCATGACCCTCCGGTCCCGAGTTCGATGCTCTGAAACTCGACCATGCGCTCTAATCGTGTTATATCTGTTATTTAAAATTATCAAGAATTGTCAGTTAGAGTTCCGATATACCACCATTTTAAGATGTGTGTGTACAATGTACGTTTGTGGAATTCGCTTTTCACTGAAACCTTACGAGATTCAAGTTCGTTTCCTTTTTTCTTAGTATACAATGTTGTAATATAATACGCTTCCTAGACAAATGGGAAGTCTAATTTAAACATATTTTGTTTCTTATATAAATAAATATATATATGCAGCAAATGGGTGGGGCCAGAAATCCTCTAAACTAAGGTTCGTCCAAGCATATTTCATGCAGGTTGGTCACTATTTATTGGCCAGATTTTATTTATTTTTACAGTCAATTTGAACGAAACTGGACAGAAATCCTCTAAACTTAGGTTCGTCCAAGCATATTTCATGCAGGTTGGTCACTATTTATTTGCCAGATTTTATTTTTTTACTGTCAATTTGAACGAAACTGGACAGAAATCCTTTAAACTAAGGTTCGTCCAAGCATATTTCATGCAGGTTGGTCACTATTTATTTGCCAGATTTTATTTTTTTACTGTCAATTTGAACGAAACTGGACAGAAATCCTTTAAACTAAGGTTCGTCCAAGCATATTTCATGCAGGTTGGTCACTAATATTTGCCAGATTTTATTTTTTTTTACTGTCAATTTGAACGAAACTGGGCAGAAATCCTCAGTAATGATAAATGCTTTGACGGTCAATAAACTGTTTTGGCAGCTGCTGTATGAGTGGGTATGTAGGAGCATGGCAAACAATGTTTGTTTTAAGAACGGCCTCAGTGATGCTGTAAAACATTTTAATTCGGGTGAACTTTATTTTGCGAATTTGTTTTAATTTATCTATTTTACTTATTCGCGAAATATCGAATTCGCGACGTTCGACAAGCATATCCTCGGGAAATGCATTTTTAACTCGTCGGGACGAATGTCCAAGGAGAGCTGTTGCCATGACCCCGGCGTCGTCGTCGGCGTCGTCTGTAGACACCCAGGTTAACTTTTGTGTTTAGTTTGCGTTTGAGTTTTGGTTTTTGCCTCTAAGTTCAAAACTTTATGCTTACATTTGCTTTTCTGCTTCATTACACATTGCTTTTTATGCTTTTGATATATATACTGACCCAGGTATGACAATCTTCCATTGGACTTAGCCATACAAACAGGTGAAACTTTTGTGTTGAGTTTGCGTTCAAGTTTTGGTTTTTGCCTCTAAGTTCAAAACTATCTTTCTGATTCTGTTCACATTTGGTTTAAACGTATTTATTTCATTCAAATGTACATATATACACATACGTTTAGGTATAAATATGGATTAGAACGGAAGATAAAATCTTATAAAGTTCTTCTCAATGACATATATATTGTGAACAGAATTAGCAGATTATAAACAATTTGGTTTATGCTCTTAACATTAAGATATAACATAGTTCAAAATATTAAATCTACCATTGGACTTAGCCATACAAGCAGGTTAAACTTTTGCGAGTTTTATCCCATCGGCGAGCTTTGTTGTCTTCTGACAACTCTTGTTAATTCGGATGAGAACATGGTTGTAATTTAAGCTTACTCTTTGAATTCGCGAGGTCAAAAACTCGCGAATAGTAGCAAATAAAAGTTCTCACTGATAAAAAGTGTTTTACAATAATTTTATAACACATTAATGAAATGACATATACCTCGTATATGTAGACGAACTATTAAGGGACCTAGAAAATCAAAACACAGTACACGAGTCTTGTCAATAAAAAGCGGAAACACAACATTCGCAGACGACATTTCCCTTAGCGCCTTAAGTCCATCTAGCCTACAACAATTACTTGACATGGTATATAGATATACAAAGTTATGGAGATTTTCTATAAGCGTGAACAAGTCATGCTTAATGACCTTTTCTCATAAAAGAAACACTCCAGACCTTGACCTTTTGTTTGGTAGCTGTTACTTACAACAAGTTCAGTTTACAACTCATCTTGGTATTACACAGGACTCGAACTTAAAATTAGCTCGAAGAATATCGGACAGGTGCCAAAAAACAAAAAATTCATTCTTCGCGATGATAGGTTTCGGCCTTCACCCTCAGGACATAAACCCTTTGACATCAACAAGTCTTTATAGGAAAATAATAATACCGACAGTATTGTATGGCTGCAAGATACGGAATGACTTAACACAGACGGACGTGGACACAATAAATAGGTTTCAACATTTTATTGTAAAACGAATTCAAGGCTTTGTGATAAGAACACGTTCAGATATCTGTGAGTCGATGTTGGGCCCTGATCCGATTATCAGCCGAAGTTGAGAAAAGAGAACTCATGTTCCTATTTAAAATTTAAACATTGCGATCAGATTATATTTGTCAACAAATATTTGTAAGAAAATACTTCATGTATCTGGAGAACACAAGCTCGCTGCAATATGGTAACATATCCGATATTTTCAATATATTATATAAATACAAGCTACACTATATAATGAACCGATATATTGAAAACATTCCTGCGTTTCCCTCAAAAGGAAAATGGAAGAATATTGTTAATAGATCAATAATAAGACATGAAACAATACTGTGGACAAATAGGTTAAACGCTGACAGCGATTTCGACTACTTTAAATTGCTACATACAGATATCAACCCAGCTATTGTTTATCAAGTATCAAGTGAACGATCATTTCGATATATTATAAAAGTAATCGCCAATATTTGTTCAAGGCCCGTAAGCGATAAACACAGTGAATGCCCGTATTGTTCTGAAGTAAATCATAACAACATTTCACACATTATTTCAATTTATCTCATCACAGCTGATAAAAGAAATACATTTTTTAACAAATGTATACACAACTCTGAGCAACCACACTTTTATCGACGAGATAAAGAACTTGAATCCGAAAGATTTAACGCTTAAACTTCTAGGTGCTGAAATTGGCCCGACCCTTGAAATAGAGGAGAACGTATTATTCTTAAAAATGGCTTTCAAATACATATTTACATGCCAACAATACTTTCTTTAATTATGAATCGAAATAAGATGGATGAATAGTTCCCATTCCTTGTCCCTTTTCGATTTTTCGCTTTCGCAAAAAGGTTTAAGCAAACGGGATCAACTATTAACATAGATCGCTACACAACTAAAAATTGAGTTGTCGGTGTAAATGAAATTTGTATATTTAATTTCAAAATGTGCATAGAAGTTTTATATTCATTCAGCATAGCAAAAATGAAGATAAAATAATATGAAATGTTTGCATTTTCATTGCATGATACATTATATGTTAACTCTTGCTATATGTAATTTGTATATATGTTATAAATTGTCAACATTGTATGTCAATTTTGTATATTAATCTCCCAAGAGGAGGAAATAAAGATATTCATTCATTCATTCATTCATTCATTCATTCATTCATTCATTCATTCATTCATTCATTCATTCATTCATTCATCCATCCATCCATCCATCCATCCATCCATCCATCCATCCATCCATCCATCCATCCATCCATCCATCCATCCATCCATCCATCCATCCATCCATTCATTCATTCATTCATTCATTCATTCATTCATTCATTCATTCATTCATTTAAAATTGTGGTCATATAGCGTCATGATATCACATCACTTTAAGATAAAAGTAAGTATATAAATTTATATTTAGATAATTTTACAAAAAAAATCCGAATTTAGTTTTTCTTCTTCTGTTTTGGTTTTATGCTACTTTTTTAAATTGCGATTGTCAACTGTGAGTTTTTTTTTTTTGTATTTTCAATGGGGTTCAACGTCATTTTCAACACATTTCAGGTTATATATGGCATATCCAGTTTTATTGGTGGAGAAATACCTCAGAATAAATCAGTAGAACTACCGTCCTTCCGAGACTTCCTACGGTTACAACCGCTCTGCCGCGGAGTACCCGGCACGATTATGACGTAAACTTTTATGGATCGCTCTCCTGCCCGTTTCCTTGATAGAACCGCTGCTGAATGTTTCTGAGAGACGATCGGGTCGATTCTGGGATAGAAACTTTCAACCGTCGACCTCTGTCATGAGCGGTCAATACTCTCTCTTTCTACATCTTGCCCTATTTCAATATTTTCGTCCTTTTTTAGCTGAGTGCAGAACGTTATCGGCGTCATGTATACATTTACAACGTGCATGAATAAACGATATGTCTCATGACAATGTTGTCTATGGTGAGTGATATCGGATATAGATCATACTAACATCCTAATTGTTTTGCCCGTTTTTTTACGTAGCTTCTTCCTGTATATGTGCCGTGTCGTGTACATTGAGGAATTGTTTCGATTCGCATTTTGTTCCTTTATACTGCAAGGGTTCCTTTACGTTGCCGTAGGGGGGCAGGGGCGTCGATTTTTCATAATTTCCAACACGTTGGTTTGTGGGGGATGGGGGGGGGGGGGGGGGTAGGGAAACAGGGACAGGGTTAGGGGTTGGGATAAATCATGATTTTAGAATGGGCATGTATATTTTACCGGGGCGTAAACCACAGGGCATATGCTGAATTGTGTCATTGGCACAGTGTATGGATCCGCCGATACCTTTTGTAAATACATGTCAGTTCGAAAAGTAGATTTCAAGTCACGACAGTCATTGAAATTCACCATGTTCATGTTTTTAAGTTGTTAAAATTAAGTCAATAAATATTTTGCATGTAGGCCTATTACTTAAATAACTTTTAAAGGGGTTTGTTGATCATTTAGTCTCGTCATAGAAGTCACGTTGTTTGTAAAAGAGGGCTCTCACCGCTGAAAATTGAACGACATTTGATTATACTTATAGCTCAGTAGTTAGTACGTCTGCCTATCAATCCAATGTGGTCGTGACGGTTCGAATCCCCGACCGCCATCAGTTTCCGTGATGACTGATATACGACATTGCCTCTCATTACCATTCTTCTCTCAACTGCGCGTTCATTAAAATGGAAAAAAATTATCAGTTTCCGTTGCGGAGATGGGTGTGCTCGAGTACTGGTTACTGTGACCTTCCAGGATCCCAGCTTTGAGTTAACTGATCGTCTATTGGCCCTCGAAGGCATAAACTTGACGCTAAATACTCACACAAGGAAACAATGCTTGATTGAATATATAGCGATATTTTTATGCCATCGAGGGCTAACAGACGATCAGTTTACCTAACCACTGTTTCTTGGGATCCTGCAAGGTTAACCAGTACTCAAGCACACCCCATATCCGCAAGTGACAGATAACTTTCGAACTCACGACTCCTGTATTGAAGGCACAAAGAAATAAACAAAGCCATTTACAATTTGATTATTAAATCATTCTTAACAGTGAAGTTATAAAATATTATTTAAGGAGAGAAACTATATAAGAATTATTTCTTTCGTTTCAATCCTTTTACTATGTATGTTGTGGAATATGCTGTACATGATTTATGAATAAAATATGTTTAAACCAAAATATTATTCACTGAAAAATAAAATATATATTATAATCTGGACTTACTGACAACGTCCTCTTCTAGAGCCCCGTGTCGCCGAACCTTAAATGCGACCCCAGGGTCAATAATAGGGATTCCCATGATAAACACGCTTGCCCTGTGGTCCCCTAATTTTGATCCCTGCAATGAAAAAGCGAAACAAACCATTGACAAACGAATAAGTGTCTGCAGCACAACATACTGAATCGAAAGCTGCTAATATTGGGATAGTAAAAAATAATCAAAGCCATTTAATTAACTGATATTCACGAGTACATTTAATAAGTTAAATTATAAATCATTTAATGTGGCCTTTTTTAACTAGATCCAGAGTCATGCAATAAGAAAGAAATCGTGCAAAATGAATTAATTTCAATTTTCAAGAAACACTCTTACATGGTATGTTTAGCTTAGTTACATAAAATAAAAAAATAATACTAGACCAGCTGCTGGCATAATTGTTAATAATCATATTTCTGGTCCAACAGAAGACGAAATATTTAAATTCATAGCGGCACAGACCCCATCCACCCACTTGCTTCACAGCACAGACATGTATAAGTTGCACGGTTGTGTTAGTCTGCTGTTCGGACCCAGCTCTTCTGATTGTGTCCGTTAGATAGCAATGTCTGGAAAGCCGCATTTGAGCACCGTGATTGGTCAGTTGCTTCAACTGAAAGGTTGAATGACGTCACAGTTTAGTAAGCGTTCAACTGCTATGAGTTGTGGGACAGGAATGGAATTCCCCGCTTTTTCATTGGGGTTTATAGTCCTCATTCGGGAGATACCACAGGTTCTTGGATAGATTACGGTAGTGCAGAGGATAAAGTGTTTGCCATTTACGCCACAGGTTTCGATATCGACCCCCAACTCAGGCCGATGCCTCATATAAAACAACACTTAGTGCTGCTTCTACCCAGGAAGCGGACTCGAGAGCTGTTCATATAAGCGTTGAGCTTTCTCCTCAGTTGAGCTAAAATAAATAAATATATATATATATATATGTAGTATAAACTACAGCAGAAATACAACCAATACTCGACCTGATATAACACTTTGTAAGCCCCCTCCGTTTCTGTGAGATCAATCACCTGTGCACGTGACTTCTTCCCTAGGGGGTTCGTGACCTCTACCCGCATGTCTACCCCAGGTTCGGCCAGTGGACGCCTCTCGTAGTCATGGAGCGTAATCATCATCGCCGTCTCTTCGCGGCCCAGACCTATGTCATACGTCTGTATCTAACAATAGAAGTAGAAAGTAATAAATAAAAAAAAAACATATCGACGAGATAACTGCTTTGAACAGACCAATTTACGTGAGGTTATCTAACATAATTTTATACTCTTTCAACATTTTTCCATTCATATCGCGACAGTGTCTACTTGAGACAGTATTCTGAGTGCTGCTAGACTAGAATATCATGCTGCAGACACATGGTATGATACCCCACCCAGTCATATCATACTGACACCGTGCCGACCAGACCTGAAACTATCATCTTAATGCTGAGTGCCAATCGAGGAAGCTTCTAGTACCAAGTCTTTAGTATGATCCGGACAGTGATCGAACTGACGACATTATGCGTGCGAGGCGGACACTCTACCACTAGACCACGGTAACAGTCTGAGTATTTCCAGTCGATTTAGACACACTATACTTACACACCATGTCATTATAAAAGTACACTGGTTTGTGGTTAGGTACTTTAGGTATTTGTCGAATCGTAGTTTGTTCTGTTTGTCAAGTACTGTCGGTGGTTTCAATGGGGTTTAATTATATGCAATGTCAAAATATGCTAACACACTTTATCTAGTTCTCTGAAATGGTTGCATACACATAGTTAGTTCGGATAATTCAATTGCCAATTTCCAGTTAATTCAACTTGATACAACTTAACTTCAATATGATATTATAGTGTCACATATAGAAGTTACAGATATAATACATAGTTCTTTATGTACAATCTTTCATAAAACATATCCAGCCGTTTGTTCGACCGATGAGACATTTAAAACTTGAAATTTCTTTTGTTTTTTGTTTTAAACTTATTTATTTTACTTCGATTGTGAAACAAGTTCTTACAACTTAGACAAATCACGCTCGAAGTCTTCCTGGGTAGTACCAGTACAAAGCATATGCGGAAAAAGTGCCTCGCTCAAGGACACTACACAAGGCACTTTTTCCGCATATTTCTTTTGTTGACATAACATACATAAAATTTAACAATAGTTCACATACACTTTTAAACATAAGATACTAATGTCGTAAAGACAATAAAAAATAATTAAAAAAATAAAAATTAATAAAAAAAATTTTTTTTATTTAAAAAAAAAAAAATAAAAAAAATAAAACAATTAATAAATGAATATTTTATAATTTATTTTGGTGATAATCTTCGTTTGTGCATTTTAGATGTTACTGCAGCTAGTTCAGTTTGTAGATTATCACAATTTATTAGAAATATTGATAGTTCAACGGATAATCAATGTAAAAATCTATTTTCTATACTACTTGCTCGATTAAAAGGTTCATAATTAAGATCTGAATAAAAATCACAGTTAATTACATCTTCCGAAGAGTATAGTGATTAAACATAGCTTTGAGTTGACGCTAAAACTGTAGATGTATGTACTCATGTTTGTGTTAATATTCATGTGTCTGAAGGAGTGAGTATACGTGCATATTTCCTTTGTAGTCTGTATGCGTGTCTGCTTGTACCTCATCAAGCTTTTGTTCTTGTATGTCTGTAATTGTGTGTGTATGCCAGTGTTTGTGCAGTGGATAAGCGTTTTGCAATTCAAATGTTAAGTGTCCTGTATGCTTTACTCTATTTAATATTGATAAACCTTTGTATGTTTTTTTGCTACTCATGTTCATGTTTAATATGTTCTTTATGTAATAACATATATGTAGCTCTCCGCTAATGAAGGAAATAAAGAACATATAAATATACATATAAAGGGAGATAATTAAATTCACAACAACGGAATTTACGATTTTAGGGATCTTTTCAGATGCTCATTCACAATGCATGATATATATGGAGATAATTATTTGTGAATAACCAAGACATAAATATACAGACCAGACTCCGGCGAGTGCGCCTAGCTACAATGCAAACCTAAGATACAATATCAACGCCTGTGTCAGAACAACAACATCAGAGAAAATGATAAAATCGTCAAGAACACATACCCATATGATGACTTGAGACAAAGGACACTTATGGTTACACATAGTTAGTAGGGGACAATCGAATTAGGATCGCATGAAGTTTTACAGACATGTTTCGTGTCAAATAATGCAATTAACAATTAAATATAGTGTATACAATATATACTTATAAAATGATATTTGTGTTTTTGCTGGAATTCTCGAAACTAGTAGCCCTTAGTACATTTAATGCGCACACAATGTACCTATACATGTGCCTAAAAAGAACATACTTAGAGATGCTTTGTGCTTTAGCGATTTTATCATGTCAATGCATTAATTTCTGTTGATAAACTGTCTGCCTGATAAACATAGGTTTATCACGTCATTGCAAGTTTAACAGGCACATTACGTCAATATGTATACTTCATGACGCCATTATGTATAATTATACGTTTAAATCTGAAAGGAACTACTTTTTACTCTTCTTAAAATTAATAAAAAACAAACTAGATATATTGACATGATAAATAGAATACATGTAAGTGTTTAATATTATCAACTATATCAGCATTCGACATATTCGGCACGAAAAAAACCCACAAAAACTCGGCAGAGCCTCATCCTGGTTTTTTCTAAGCCTCACCTGATAAAACTGATAATATCAGACACTAACATGGTATTCTCTATATATTTTACCATAGAATAGTAACGTATGAATACAGTAAAGTCAAATATAATTGTCAATAACACGTTATACCAGAAACAAGGTAATGAGTTTTAGTCTTCCTGCTTAACAATTAAAAATTCTTCAGGGAAATTGTGTCGAGTTTAGGATAGACTGCCCTGCATATCAAAGCAAGGAGGCCTGATTCTCTCGAAATTTGTAGTTTCATTATCTCAATGTCTATTATCTCATTATCTCTAATTGTATTCTCATTATCTCAATATGTGTAATCTCATTATCTCAATATTTGTAACCTCATTATCTCAATATTTATAATATAATTATCTCAGTATTTGTAATCTCATTATCTCAATAATTGGAATATCATTATTTCAAGAATTGGAATATCATTTTCTCAATCTTAGTAATTTCATTATCTCAATATTTGTAACTTTATTAATAATTTAAGATTCTTTCAGGGAAATTGTGTCGAGATATGGATATACCGCCCTGCCTATGAAAACAAGGAATGCCAAATTATCTCAATATTTGTTATCTCATTATCTCAATATTTGTAATATCATTATCTCAGTATTTGGAACACCATTATCTCAATAATTGAAACACCATTATCTCAATACTTGGAACACCATTATCTCAATAATTGAAACACTATTATCTCATTGTTTAAAACATATTTATGTCAATATCTGCAATATCATTATCTCAATATCTGCAATATTCATTATCTCAATATCTGCAATATTCAGTATCTCAATATCTGCAATATTTGTTATCTCAATCGTTGGAGTCTCAGTATCACAATGATTAAAATTTCATTATCTCGATAGTATTCCCGTGCCGGATTCTTTTTATTGCATAGCACTAAGAATATTTTTATTTTCCCATAACAAATGAATGCCAAAATCGTGCTGTTTTACGGTGTACGGTTTTTATTTAAAATACCAAGGGCTTCTTTAGTTCCTTTGCAGCTTGTGTCATTTGGACATCTTCTTCAACAAAAAGTTGGGTTGCTTAAGTGAGTATACATTATAATAAAAATACCTTAGTGTTTGGTATAAACGCTGTTGTCGACCAAACTTCTCCTAATTTTGCAGAAAACTTCTGAAAGGCATCAAGCATTTTGTGTGCATGAAACTTGATGTCGGCTTTGTTGTGGGGGCGGGTGTCAATTTCCATTTCTTTCATTTCACCTAGTCGAGCAAACAGTGCGTCCTTTATCTGCAGAAATTCTGTCGCATCGCTGAAATGTACGTAAAGAAAACATTGGATGAGAATTTCCTAAAGAATCCTTTTTAAAAGTTTGAAGAGTGAAACAGGGATTTGCTTAAGATTAATAAATAAAAATTACCCGCATTAGTTGATACGCTGATCATTTTGGGTAATATTCCAAAAAGCCCCAATCAACAGGAGCGACGAATACGTCTCACAACAGAGTTGCGCCCCTTTTCGCCACGGTAACACGATACTTGGACTTACTATTATGTAGAGTAGAGCAAAGGCTAACATAGCATATACTGCAATAAGACATCACTGGCGTTAAAAAGTGACTTTTATAGGATTTTAACAGATGCATGTATTTATGAGTATTTATGTCAGGATTTTTTTTAAAAAAAAATAATCTTAAGGTGTCACTCCACCGTCTTAAAAAAACAAGCAGGCCAACCTACCAGTTAATGTGCATTTTTATGTGGGAAAAAATTTTGAAAAATTCTATGTGTAATATTTTTTTACCATGGAAATCCTAGACCATATTTTATATAGAACAAAGAACAAACTACAAACTTCAATTGTAGTGAGACTTTAGGCCGTCTGACACTGCTGTTAAATAATTGTAATACTGTTGTACAAATACACACCTATATCCTAAAACGTTACGAGAATAATTCCCTGCATGTTCCAAACTGTTCTTGTCACTTATTAGTTTGTCTAATTGGTTTTCCATTCCTTTCTTCTTAGCCTTTGATGTTGCCGCAAGTTTTTCTTTCAGTTCGTTTTTTCTTTTCTCTAGCTGTTTTTGACACGCTAGAAATGACTGGTCGAGTTCCTCATCCGTGGCACTTTCCTGTAAACATAGAGTTACCGGCATATCGTTAACAAAGATATAATAGCAATGATAACAGCAACAAAAAATAACAACAATAAGACAGCAACATCAACAAAAATAAAGGCAGCAACAGCACCAGCAGCAGCAGCAGCAACAGCAGCAGCAGCAACAACAAATAGAATGCAATACAATTATTGAAGACAAGCCTGCAGCTACTGTTTCACCAGCATTTTAAAAGTTAACTCAATTTCGACTGGTTCTTTTTCATTTATTATAAAATCAATATCGACGAATCTACATTCAGTTTTACTGGAACCAGTCTAAATCATCGTCATCTAGCTGTTTTCCTTTTTATTAAGTTTTGCTGTATTTAGTTATAATATAGGCCAACCTAAATGTGTGGGGAAACAGAAGCCAGACTCCTGTTTCAACAACATACACTTAAATACTTTAAATCATGATTTTAGAATGGTTCCAGTAAAACTGCATATGGTCTCATGGGTATTCATTATACAACATACATAATAACCAGGTTCCTGTTTCACCAACATATAATTAAATACATAATCTTAAATCTAAGACAAGCAGCCAGGTGATCATGATTTTAGACTGGTTCCAGTAAAACTGAATATATTTCAATGATATTGATTATATACCAGTCAAAACGTAACTAAGTTTTTAAGTATTTAAGTAAAACGTTGGTGAAACATAATCCTGTCCTCAAAGTGTAGTTTATTTCATTTTTTTTACCCAGACTTATTGTAAATTAAGATTACCCACCTTCAGATAAAGATTCTGTATTTCGTCCTCGATGCTCTGTATGGCCTCGTCTGCCATATTCTTCTTGTGTTTCACGTCAATCAGAAGGTTTTCTTTAAAGTACATTAGAACACGTGACTGTTTTAGATTGGTACTCAATATAAATTTACGGAATCAGACATACATTTCTTGTTGGTTTACATCCAAGCGCTTTATTAGATACCTTGTATGCAGTGCACTTCCAAGTTCATAAAAGATCTAAACTTCACTATACACGCAAGATGATAAGACAACTTTTTTGAATAATATTTATATTTAATATGATCAAAATTAAAAAAAATTATGAATATCTTATCAGACGGGCCCGATTTGCTCATTCGTTAACGCGTCTGATTATCAATCCAGCGGTCATGGTTTCGAATACCCGCTCTGCAACAATATCCGTGATGATTGATATACGACATTTCGTCGCATTATCATTCGTCTATCACCGCTGATTCAAGTGGGAAAGTTATCAGTTGCTTGCGGAGATGGGGTGTGCTCGAGTACTGGTTAACCTCCCAGGATCCCAGGAAACAGTGGTTAGGTTAACTGATCGTCTGTTAGCCCTCGATGGCATAAAATGACGCTCAATATTCAATATATTCAATAATCTTATCAAAGTAATAGTGATAACCGTGGTAGTAGAACCCCATATCTCCCGAATCCGAAAATTTTGAGAAATCTTGATTGATATACCAGTACCAATCCGATTGGCGAATCTTTTTTCATTTAAAACGTCTCGATCCGCTAATTATAAGATGAAGTTAATCTTTATTTTTGTCTTATCTATGAACAAAGCATTCAATATGATATATATGTGTTTTAATTTATTCCCGGTTAGCTCAGTCGGTAGCACGAATCCAAGGTGGTAGTGAGTTCATTCGCCCGGCCACAGTCTCCGCGTGATGACTGAAATTGAGTCGTCTCTCACCGCTGATTCAAGTTGGAAAGTTTTCAATTACTAGCGGAGGTCGGTATGATCGAGTATTGGTTAACATTTCAGAATCCCAGGAAATATTAGCCCTCGATGACGCTAAATATTCAAACAAACAAAACAATATGATTAAATATATATAACAGGTGCAATTACTGTATGTTCCTTACCTACAACTCTCTTATTTTCTACATATACGTCATTAATGTTCCTGATGTCATGCCCGTCCGCCTTGTTGTGCTCAGTGACGGCACAGAGAGAGCAGATCGGCAAGTCGCAGCCCTTAGAGTAACAGTAGAAACTGAACGGCTGGTCTTCGTGTTCTGCCACATGACATGTTCTCTTGTGGTGGAACTCGTCAAGATTCGATCTGTAACGTATAATATACATGTTCACGTTTACAGTTGATTTGGGCATAGCACCACCATTCACGGCCACGTATTTTTTTATGATAGATAGAGTCCACACACACAAATTCGGGGTCCTATCTCTCATTTTTTCCGGTTGGTGGAGGTAATCTTGAAAAATATTCATTTCACAAGAAATCGGATCACACTGTTAGAATTGATTCACTTAGGCTAGGTATCTGTATTTGGTCGCATGTAAATCGGTCCAGTATTAAGGAAGATATACTTTCTTACCTGAAGTGATGGAAAATCGCCGAATTTGTGTGTGGACCCGATCATCAAAACCACGTGACCAGAGATCGTATTCCTGCCGTGACCATTGGAAACAGGAAACGGCAGAATGGCGGCGATAAATAATCATTATTTCTTCTTATTTAAAAATGCATTTTCTTATTTAAATGCTCATTTTGTGATTTGAATGGTAAAATTGATGTATTTAAATCAATTTGAAACCTTTTGTTGTGTGAATTTAGAAATTAAGTTCATGCTTCGAAACTGGGGTATGGACACATCATTTCTGACGTCTACTTTCACTTTGTCAACAGCGTACACGCTGAATAGAAAAGAAAATCTTGAATGAAACATGACCCCTACTTCTCATCATATTTTGCACTGCAGTGTCAACACACAATATAATACAAGTTTATGTTCCGTGAATTTGTGTTTTTATGTGAATGAAAATGAGCCCTACGCAAATGTTTTATTCATTATAGAAATAAGAGGAAAATCAATGGTGGACTTGTACATCTTTATAACGAATTAAAATAAGAGATCAGAAATAGTCTATCCCAGAACCTGATATCTTCCAAATCATGTCTATTAACCTCCAATGAAAAAGCAGGGAATTCTATGCCTGTCACACTGTTCAGTGCAATTGAACGCTTACAACTGTGACGTCATTCAAACTTTCAGTAGAAGCAACTGTCCTATCAACATGCTTAAATGTGGTTTTCCCAACATTGCTACTTAACGGTCCCAATCGGGAGAACTAAGTTCGTTCTACAGACTAGATCAGCAGGCTAGCACAGTACTAAGCTAAATATTTGGCGGAAACGTTACAGCCTATTCTCCCAAAAAAAGTTCCATATGATACTAGCGTGTGCTGGTTGCAAAAACATCAGTGTCTAAAATAACACAGGCAAACGCACCCACCTCTTGAGAGCGTCGACAGCAATCACGTTGTGGCCCTTTGTCACTTTGGTACGCTTGTGGGCGTCAGTGCACGCCCCGCAGATGAACTCGTCGCATTCTTTGCATCGGTGGGTGGCGCGGTTTCGGGGGTCACAGCTGTCACACCCGATCTCCTGGGCACGGTTACGCACCTGTGTTGGATAAAATGTATCATTTTTTTAGAATAAATTTAATACATCTCTCTAAGCAACTGTCCCTGTTCTTAATCACCATAAAGAAGAGTCCTGTATAAACGAAACTGTATGTTTTGTCGTAATCACTCGTTCCCTTATTGTAATGCTGAGTATATATACTTTGTATTTTCGGGAATATTGTCTTTTTGTATTGGTGCCCAATAAATTTTACTTATTTTATGTTTTACCCGATTGCAACAAACGCTCAAAGTTTATATGAATCGTATGTATCGAGTTCATAGGGTCGATCACTTTTGAAAGGATTGAACCTGTCTCTGAACCTCCGGCCTGAGCGGCCAACACTCTATCAACTGCATTACCTCATTGTGTAACGCAAAACCCTATAGACCAGGTTAGCTCAGTCGGTAGAACGTCTGACTATCAATCCAGGGATCGTGAGTTTGAATCCCCGCCCGGCAACAGTCTCCGTGATGATTGATATACGACAGTGTGTTTCATTATCATTCGTCTCTCACCGCTGATTCGAGTGGGAAAGTTATCAGTTACTTGCGGAGATGGGGTGTGATCGAGTACTGGTTCCCAGGAAAGAGTGGTTAGGTTAACTGATCGTCTGTTAGCCCTCGATGGTATAAAAATGACGCTTAATATTCAATCAATCAATCAATCAATCAATCAATCTTAGAATGAACAATCAACTGTTACACTGTGGTATTTGTATGGTGTTTAGCGACACTTTCAACAATGTTCCTTTCATATCTCGACGGTGTCTTCTTGAGACAGTATTCTAAGCGCTACCACATTGGAATATTATGTCGCAGACACATGGTATGATACCCCACCCAGTCACATTATACTAACACCGGGCCGACCTGAACTATCCTCTAAATGCAGAGCAACAAGAAAAGAAGCTTCTAGTACCATTTTTAAGTCTTTGGTATGACCCGGCCGCGGATTGAACCTAGGACATTCCGCATGCGAGGCGCCAGGTGCTCTACCACTTTACCACCGCTGTGGTTTTCAACAGTTATATAACAAATTAGAACGAGTTTCACATTGCACTTACCTTAAAAAACTTGACAAGATGCTGGCGGGCGTGATCCACCGGAAGTAGCTCGATCTCATTGTTCGGCACTTCGTGCACCTCACTGCACGTTGAACACTGCACCATCTCGCCTCGAACCCGGTTTCTGAGACACGAGTTGCAGCAGCTGTGCAGGCATTGCAAAATATGCGGATTCCTGTCCCGGGTGTCATAAAAGTTCTTGCAGACAGGACACTTCAGGTTTTGTTCCTACAAGTAACGTAAACAATTAAAATCGTTGCGCCTTCTTAATTCTGAATTTAATGTATTGTAACGTTTATTTATACAACGTTTTTCTTTTAAATAATGACATTTAATACAATGTTCACAATATATATTTTATTGCTTAATTTTATGCATAATATGAATACAGTACAAATTCACAAAGTTCGTTGAATAAAAAGTAGACCCATTCGCGTATGATTGTTTTGGCGGTGATAAAGACCAACAACATTAGCAAATCATGCATTGGTATAATGCCCGTCTAAAAAACAATAACACTTGTCGCATTATCAAAAATTTATAATATTCGTACATGTATGTAAATGATTGGACCAAGTATTAAGTTCCAACTACTCAATAGTATTATTATATTGCTACTTGTATACATTCTTAGAATCACGCAATTAACTCAGTCTATACACATGTGTTACGTTCACAAATTGAAATTAGATAAGTTTACTCAAAGAATACCACATGAACGTGCGTGCAATACGCTCTTCACTCGGCATAGACTATGTTTGTTGGAGTTGAACGCCATTTCTATCACATGACAGGCTATATATAGATAGGCTATATGCAATTTTATTTAGGTAGCTAATTTAGTTTCCATTCTCTCTTATCTCTTTAACCGGGAACGATTAGCTCAGCCGTTAGCACGTCTGACTATAAATTCATGGGTTGCGAGTTCGAATCCCCGCCCGACAAAAGCCTCCGTGATGATTGATATACGACATTGCGTCTCATTATCATTCGTCCTTCACCGCTGATTCAAGCCGTGAAAACGTGATCAGTTACTTGCGGGGATGGGATGTGCTTGAGTATTGGTTAACCTTTTAGGATCCTACGAAACAGTGGTTATGTTAACTGACCGTCTGTTAGCCTTCGATGGCATAAAATGACGCTAACTATTCAATCATTATTCAATTTTGTTTTTCCAGATTTCTTGAGTGAGCATATAAGAGCACTGCAAACATTTTTTTCAGAACGGTTCCATACAAACAAACACATTGGTACACATGAACGAACCTGTAGTGCGTCGTCGGCGTCAAACCTTTTCTGTTTACTTTGTTCCATCTCTCGAGCCGAGATGAACGTGGATTTAATCGGAAGTGGATATTGTCCGAGCTTGAGTTCGTGACGTCGAATGTTAGACCTCGTGAGACGCGCCGGTCGACTTCGGTCAGTTAGACTTCTCTGCGGCAATAAAATGCACATGGATATAAAATGAACCATTGAAGGTGAATTATATCAGACTTGCATTTTGAGGCCCAATTGTATTACATTGGCTAAAGTATTGCTGGAATGTCTAAGGTTTCGATATGGTAAAAAAAAAAGTTTTGTTGTGTTGACCCTATCATTTTACCACTTATTTATGAAGGGGTCATACTTTTTTAACTTTAATATACTAGTATGATGTTACTGATTGTAGCCATTACAGCTATTTACCTTTTACAACAGTTTATAGTCGGGTCCGATTAGCTTAGTCGGTTATGCGTCTGACTATCAATCCAGGGGTCGTGAGTTCGAATCCCCCGCCCGGCAACAGTCTCCGTGATGATTGATATACGACATTGTGTCTCATTATTATTCATCTCTCACCACTGATTCAAGTGGGAAAGTTATCAGTTACTTGCGGAGATGGGGTGTGCTCGAGTACTGGTTAACCCCAGAAACAGTGGTTATGTTAACTGATCGTCTGTTAGCCCTCGAAGGCATAAAAATGACGCTTAATATTCAATCAATCAATCAATCAAAAACAACAGTTTATTTCTACACCTATCTTACAAATGACAGGTCACGCTCCAAGTCATCGTGGGCAGTAAATACCTACTTGGATAAAGACTTTTATATTTTATTAGAGTGTCACATACAAAAGTAACAATAAAAGTCATATATAAAATACAATCAAACTTTCATATCCGGCCGTAATTACGACCTATGAGACACTTAAAACAATGTTTATTCACAATGTAAAACGCATATACACTTATGCATATATATGCTTACATATATACACATACGCAAACATATAGATACATATACACATACACATAGTACGTACATATATATTGAATAAATTATACAATTAAGATAAATAAATGCAATGATTTCATGCGCTTAAATGGTTATATTTTTTTAAATAGTATACATTCATTTACACACTTGTAATGTGATAAAACTAAAAAAGGGGTCGTCTACTATGTTATAAAAATCAGGTTAGAAAGGCAATAATTTACTAAAAGAAAGAGGTGCATAAATAACTTAGTATTTAATATTAAATTCTATCTTAAATAAGTCCTATATAATTTGCTAAAGATAAAGTGTTTTGCTCAAAGACAGCACAAACAACCATGGAGGCATTGAACCTTGTAAAAGACATTTATAATGTCAATAGGGGGGTATATTAACTTACAAGGTGTCATGTGAATGGACACCGGCCAACTATATTGAAATCATACACCAAACATTAGTTACTCTCTATAGATAGCTCGGCACTACACACTACATTCGACATAAATGTGAATTTTGACTTTGCGGGTGATGCATTTCAAGAAGTTGTTACATGTTTATTTGTGTATGAATTTAAAATACATTTTCAGAAAATATACACAAAAATGCACAATGAATTTGTTCTGTAGAATGAAGATTAAAATTTGAAATTAACAAACTCGTGGTGATGAAATATAAATAAATCAAGGTGACCGATC
This sequence comes from Panopea generosa, assembly GCA_029582155.1. NCBI lineage: Eukaryota > Metazoa > Mollusca > Bivalvia > Adapedonta > Hiatellidae > Panopea > Panopea generosa. Next base: position 53,809,409 of record CM055907.1, read on the forward strand.
AGAACTGTTGCTATGTGTTACTGTATGGTGTTAAGCGTCACTTTCAACACTTTTTAGTTATATCACGACGGTGTTTGCTCGAGACAGTATTATTAGCACTGCCACACTCGAGTATCATGCCGCAGAAACATGCATATGGTATGATACTACACCCAGTCATATTATACCGACACCGGGTCGAACAAACCTAGAACTATCCTCCAAATGCTGAGCGCCAACCTAGGAAGCTTCCACGACCAAGTCTTCAGTATGACCTGGTCGAGGATAAAACCCACGACCTTCCGCATGCAAGGCCGACGCTCTACATGCGCTACATTTTGCTAGGTGCAGATATTTACTTACATGTAAGTGGGGAAGCTCTTCGGCCGACTCGTTGTGTTCACCGTATGAGAAACTCCAACCTCGCTCCAATAGGTACAGCCCTTTTGTCCTTTCTGGACGGTCAGGGGGAAGGGAATACGGGTATTTATTGTATTTGAGTTTTTTCGGTTTTGCAAAATGTCCCTCTATCTCATCTTGGATTAGATATTTCCTAAAGTAATTGTCGGTGTCGGCAAAGGTGTCAGTCCAGTTTTTGTAGCCAGGTATGATTTGGAATCTGTTCAAAGGGTATACGTTCCCTGTATTGTTATATCCTGTGACTCTGGTGTCGTGGATCTTATTTAACGCTAATGTTCTTCGATTGTATGTAAAGAACTCTCCTGTCCTCCATATACGAAGTAATTGTAACTCTTTCCGGGCTAATCTTTGGTTATCTTCGCCTGTTATCGAACTGAACGGTTTGTCCAAATTTACATAATTGTCTGTGTGAGCTGTTGCGATTAAATCGAATTTTCCTACTTGAATATCTTTGAGTATTTCCGGTTCCTCAGTTTCAGCTACGGGTTCTACTCGTACTAAATC